>OW569336.1:5647180-6129680 GCA_937595015.1 Polyommatus icarus | reverse complement strand
ATTTTTATTGACCTTGCGGAATGTTCCATATTATGCTATTAAGGGCACGTTATTCCAAAATTAGCAGGTCGATGTCTGTCAGTGCGAATATCGACGTAAATGACATTAAAATAACATTCATATCAGCGCGCCTTGTGGCGGTTACGACTCTCGCCGCGTCCATGATAGGGCGAAATAGAAGAAAAAACCGTTTTACTTAGATAAAAAATATTATAACTAAACATTTCCATTTCCCTGTAAAATTTTAATAGTAATCGAACTGTCAAAATTATTTTTTGATTTTAAAATCGAGGTAGTTTCGGAATTTTTTTTAACGAGTAAAATTATCTGTATTGTGTTTCTAACCAAAAAAGTCACTAGTTAAAAGATGTATCTATACATGTATTAATCAGAATTTTTATTTTGAGATTTTTAAACAAAATATCTTAGCACTAACAAATTTATCATTGATCAAAACATCGATAAACATATTTTGCGTTTGTTGTAACAAACATGGCGCCTAAACAAAGGAATAAGATTAACATAAACATTATGCAGTTTTGTTTTCGCATATAAATATCGTCTTTTGCATAATATTAACGTAATAAATACTTTGAAGACGAATGGTATTTTAGTTGGTAACAGTCAAGTGCGGTAATCAGTAATCCATACTAATATTATTTAATTCAAAAGTGTATCTGTCTGTTACCTATTCACGCCCAAACTACTGAACCGATTTTGATGAAATGTAGAACTAAATTGTAGAACTAAATAGATAGCTTTAAATTATAATATATTTATGTATTATTTGTAAAAATGGGTTTTGTAACATCCAATTTCTTTTTCGCCTCCGTAAAAAAAATTGCAACATACACCCAATTACAATTTAGCAACAGAATTGAATTTGTATATTAATTTAAGATCGTTTGAGTTTAGTTAAAATCATTGTTATTCATGAGTATACAGGGTGCAATTAAACCTTCCTGCCAAATTTTTTCCAGGGCTCAAGTATCACCTATCGAGTCCATTTAACAAAAAAAATTGGGTATTATTTTTTTCAATGACATATTTTATCCGATTTAAAATCGTTGCAGAATGGTTACTCGCGGCACTAATTATTGCAGTGTTTTTTAGGATAACTTTCGGAAGCTATTTCTTAACATTTTAGTACTGAGTGACTATAAAAGAAAAAATACGTGTATTTTTATTTTTAACAAGGATCAACATATCAAAATTTGGCATTAATTGCACCCTGTATAGTTAAAATCATTATAACAATGATTTTAACTAAACTCAAAAGGCAAGCAGAATGCATTGCGACAGATTTTTTGTACGATTATAATAAGTTTGCAATTTGAATGCAAGCTGCGGTAAGCGAAAAAATTTGGCATCACGACATAAAATATGGCGGAGCGTGCGCCGAAACATAATTAAGACCGCACAGGTTAATATTAAACTAAGTGCTTCTCTTGCATCCATACTAATATTATACATGCAAAAAATATGTGTCCGTCTAGACTCTAGTCTGTCGATCAATCTGTCTGTCTGTTACCTCTTCACGCCCGAAGATATTCGTGGATCTCCGGAAGGATTTTATTAGGAGTTTTACGAAGTTCACCAGGTCATCTAGAAAGGTTTTAAAACAATATGAGCATATTTTGCTACTTTTTACCCGACTACAGCGAAACAAAAAGAGGGGTTATGATTTTGACCTGTATAAGTATATTATACCTATAATCTATATATTACTAGCTGACCCGACAGACGTTGTCCTGTCTTAACGATGATTATTTAATTCGAATTGGTATAATTAAGAAAACAATAGATTAAAATTAGTATCGTCATGCCGAATTTCATCAAAATAGATTAAATAGTTTAAGCGAAAATCATAAAAGTTTATTGTGCAGAAACCGTACATTTTCCGGGACAAAAAGTATCCCTTGTCCTTTCCCGAGACTCAAAGTATCTCCATACCGAATTTCATAAAAATAGACTGAATAGTTTAGGCGAAAATCATAAAAGTTTATTGTGTGGGAACCGTACATTTTCCGGGACCAAAAGTATCCCTTGTCCTTTCCCGAGACTCAAAGTATCTCCATACCAAAATTCATCAAAATCGATTGAATAGTTTACGCGCAAATCATAAAAGTATATTGTGCAGTAACCATACATTTTCCGGGACAAAATGTATCCTATGTCCTATTCCCGATTCTAAGCTACCTCTCCACCAATTTTCACCCAAATCGGTTCATCCGTTCTTGAGTTATAAGTGGCGTAACTAACACAACTTTCTTTTATATATATAGATGTAGATATGGATGTTCATCTGTGGGAACCTAATACCTATGGTACTTTTAATTATATTCAACTGACAAAATATATTCACCGGGGTATATTATATAACCGTAATACTGATAAACGGTATTATAATATTATATTGTGTTTATATACAAAATATCAAGACTATTTCCATGTGGATATAATTTATCTGAATAAATAGGGTAGTGCGTGTCACAGCCAGAACAGTAATACAGTTGGAAATTAGTTTCACGTATATAATGTTATTTGTGTACGGCTCCAGAAATAAATAACATTTTGTATTAGATGCGTTTATTATTCGCTATAGCTTTCATAATTAAGAAGTGTAGGTTCCATATCATTTGGTATCATATTAAGAACAGTCCTGATTCTCGTGTCCAAACTAATATTATAATATCTGTATGTTATGCTGCTCAAGCCGCTGAACTGTGAACCGATTTTACTTTGAGTCCCAAGAAAGGACTTAGGATACATTTTGTCCCGAAAATTATACGGATCCCGCGCGCAATAATGAATTTTGGTCAACGTAAATGCGGGCGTCATGTAGTAATTTATATTGCACCTACTGACTTATGAATATTAAAGCACCTTAAATTTACTATTTTAATCCAATAATATTAAAAGCATCGCTATAGTGTCGGTTCACCATAAATCAATCGAATCATTTTTGTTACCGAATTTCGTCGTCGTAAACGTGTTAGGTAGCTAAGCCCCCAGGGGACTTGAAGTGACTAATTAAAATTGTAACAATTTTTAAGAACAAAATATTATTTAAGAGTCAGTTCACATAACACAAGGGTATCTAGATAGGGTGAAAAATCATTACGGGATTCTATAGCTGAAAGTTTTGTATTATAATAGCAAAAAATATTTTAACGTGGCTATATAAGGTAAAAGACCTAATGCTAGACACTGAACTATTAGATGACACTTATGACAAAAATACCATAAAAATAAGAATTATTCTAATTATTTCTCACCACTGTAAATTTTATAAGCTTCTTAAGCTATCTGCAGGGCAATCGCGATAAATTTATTCAACTGAAACGCAAGTGAAACTCGGACGTTGATCGACTTTTGGAACGATTCGGTATCGCGCTAACGTTTTGACAGCTAGTTGAGACGTTACTGAACCTCAGCCCGAGCGCAAACGCTGTCAAAACAAAAAGTTGATACAATGCAACTTCTACTCGCACGTTTCTGAAACGTTTCTTATTTTGGTGTATTAAATTGACAAAAATCGATGGAAAAATATAACATAGGCTATAATTAAATTATAATTTAAGCTTATGTTTTACTGCTGTAAAATATCATGCTACGGACTAAGTTTTGTTATTTGAGTTTGTTAAAAAGTGAATTGAATTTTGACATTACTACTTTACGTAAATGTTTTCTGCGCCACATAAAACTTTTGTCACAAGTCACAACTCACACTATGTGTCACTATTCAACACTTATATGCCGTTTGTAAAATATAGTAAAACAATATTAAGAATTCATCTACGTAAATTAAAAACTCCAAGTAGGTAATAATCATTCACATCATTGATCATAACTACCAAGTACCAAAACAACTTCACTCGTGTCATATTTATCCATATGTAAATAAACAATTTATCAATTGACCAATTAACGCATCGGAAAAAATTTGTTCATATTTAAGCCAATCAAAATTAAATCAGAAGGGCGCTGATTGGTCCGCTGCATTGTCTGTCTAAAGGTAAAACGTTGCGCTTCGTTCGAGTTCCATCTAAGGTTGAGTTACGGTTGGAACAATAGCACGATACTGAAATTTGCTCAGACGCAGCGGAACCGAACCGTAACTGAACCACAACCAAAGCAGATGTGAACCTGAATTGGAACGTTTAAAAATAACGCGATTGCCCTGCTGTTGATGTGAAAAAATATATTAGGGACGCCTTCGGGAACAATATTTTAAAATAGGATCAGTTTTCGTAAATAATATGACCGCGTCAACACGCGCTCGGCAATTTCTTAGCAAATAGGTTCAAGAAGGCGAAATTTTGCACGTAAGTTTTGAATACATTTATTTGATTTTTTGTAATTTCTATTGATTTCATTGGATTAATGGTCATGTTGTATATACTAATTAATGTTTATTTAAAAATTTTTATCCATTTTCCCTAACAATATAAAGGGTGTCTACTATTAGTTCTTGAAAATGTAAAAAAACCTAATAGATGACATGGATCTCATCTTTGAGTTTTGCAATACATACTAAAGTTATTTTGTACTTTATTCTACTGCAAAAATCATCACTATCCTCTGAAAATATAATTCTATTAACAATCTATGAACTTAGAACTACTGCACCTAAAAATGGACATGGTGTCTAATATTTGACCTTGTACTGATCTAAAAATCGATTGCTTTAGTTTTTTAGCAGTAAAAAGAAGAAAAATGAGAGCTGAGAAAAGAAAGAAGAAAAAAGAAGAGGCAAAAAAAGCATGGAGACTAAAGACTGAAAATAAATTTGCTAGAAAAAAAAAATATGAAAAATAAAAATAAAAAAAGATAGTTTCAGCATGGAAGAAGAATGAATAGAATCTGGAGACAACGTGGATAATATTTCTGATGCATGTAGGTACTATGATGAAGTAAATGAAATCTTTTGAAAAATGGCAAATAAAGACCTATAAATAATAGGAAAAATGTAAAATGTAATGTATTGTTCTATGTCAACTATTAGTTCATATTGGTGTCTACTATTAGTGATGTTCGTTTTTTGTGATGTCATCTATTAGTACTTATGACTAAGTTTACAAAAAGACCAATAATATATTTTTTAATTGATTTGTCAGAGAATAATTGTAAAAGTTTTATTTTGTAAGAGTTACTGAAGACATGGAAGAAGTAATCAATCCTTTATTTTCATAAATATATATTTTATAACATTCAAATGTTTCATGTTTCCTTAAAGTGTCTGCCATTAGGTCTTTTCCCTTACTAGTTTCAAAAGCATTTTCTGTCCTGTTCAGAATACAGCGCGTCGTGAAACTTTCCGGATGCTCTCTAGTCTCTATGTAATTTCCGGAAATTGTCCTAAACGCTACACCCGTGTGGTCACAGCGCCATTCCGCACAGCGGCATATATCTCCACGGCCGTAAAGCCGAGCCCACTTCAGTCTGCAGAAGTTAATGCATTATGGTTACACTGTGATACACAGAAAATTGCGACACAGTAGTAATTAATAGGACGCCAGTAAATATACGATTGCCAAGTCCGAATTGTGTATATTGTTTAGCGTAATCTTAACGTATGTGTCTCAAGACTAAACACCATGCCGAAGTTCTACGGCGGACGTTCGGCATGATTCCGCCTGCAATGTAGTTTAAATTACCGATGACACACCATGCCGAAATTCCGTCGCGTTATATTGTATACGTTTGACATTGCTGACCTAATCATGCCGAAGTTCCGCCGCGGAACTAAGGCATGGTGTGCTTAGACACTAAGTACTAACACAGAATTATCAATTTAAGTGTCACCTATATTTCCGCAAAATAAAATCTATCTGTCTACGTAAAATTGTTAATTTCGTGAGATTATCAAAAATCTAGCAAATTGTTAACTAAAAAAATATTTTAAGCCCGAATACACCGACAGTTTTCATATCATGTTTGTAATTTATCGAACTTTTCTTAGTCATCCAAAGTTCACTCAATTTTTACAAACCTACAAGGATCTTGTGGCACTAAGATGACAATAATAATATGTAAAATGTAAAAAACTTTCACATAAACGTCATGTGAAAGTGTCAAGAAAGTGTCAAAATGTCATATCATCTTTTAAGTGACATCGGCCTTCGTTCTTATTTCCGCCACATTATCACACTTACGAGTACTTACCTTTGACTTTGACAGAAGTAAGTGTGGTGACTACAATAATAAGTGACATTTTACAAGATGGCGTTATTTTGATTTCAGCCAAGATGGAACCTTGTAGAGCTGTTAACTATTAGTTATTACAAAACAGCTTTGCTCGCCGGGGTTAAAAATACATTCTATGCTAACAAATTCATACGGCATATTCTCGGATTGAAATCAGTTTCTTGAAAGGTTCCTTTATAGTTCCATCCAACGCCATTCAAGACTAATGTCTCTCCAATATCCCAATCTCTATGCATTTTATGTAGAGCTAGGGAAATGAAGACAGCGCAATCGGGCTCGTAGCCTTTTATTTTGGGGTCACACGATTTTGACCAACTTTCAGAGGTTACATAAGAATAACATAGTAATTACCTAAATCAAGGTCAAAAGGTACCATTTTTAACCGACTTCCAAAAAACGAGGAGGTTATATGTTCGGCTGTGGATATTTTTTTTTTTTTATTTTTTTTATTTTTTTTTATTTTTGTATGTTCAACGATTACTCCGCCGTTTGTGAACCGATTTTCGAAATTTTTGTTTTGTTGTATTAGGTTTCACTCCAATTTGGTCCCATTTTCACAAAAGTGGTGACCTGATGATGGGATCCAGGAGTAATCGAGGGAACTCCTCGAAATTTATATTGAAACATATGGTAATTTTAGTTTTATGTGAAGTGTACTAAGAATATGCTACCAAAAAGTCAAATATTGGGTCAAGGTATACCATGGTTTCGAAGATGCTGAGAGAACTCCTGACTCCTTATAGATACACGTTTGGGAGTTTCGGCGTTGTTTTAAGAACAGAAAGCATATTATACTACCACGCAATTAAAATTCATCATCATCATCATCATCATCATCATTACCACGTCGTGTTAAGGTCACCAATGTCTCATGGCACAAAATAGGTAATAGTACAACTTACAAGGCATAGGTATGGATACAATAATAATAATTATGTACATAACAACACCAATTATTAGTATAGGCTGTTTATACACGGCGGTCGGTGCGGCGTCGCCGCACGCCGCCGCGCGGCGTGTGCGTAAACATCGCGGCATTGCGTGGTACCTATTCAAGTTCTAATGTCAGGTAATAATGCCGCGCTGCGAGCATTTTGAGTGTCATAATATGATTTTAAACTTTATCTTCATTAATGTAGTACAATATAGTATCGCTTGAGAAAGGCGCAGGCGGCCGCGAGGCCGGCTTTCCAAGTTTCTCATGCGATCGTACTATGTATTACAATAATGAAGGTAAAGATTAATATCATAATATTATTATGACACTGAAAATATACTCGCCGCGCCGCTGGGTGTGATTCGGCTCATCCTTCGATAGCGGATTCTTGGAAATCCATTGTTCTGGCGGCCGCTTGGGAATTGAAGCGTTAAATTGTTAAATTACCTAGCACGCATAGGGTTGTGTTCACTTAGATTTTTTAAAATGTATTATTTAAATTTATCTACCTGATATTTGGGCCTTGGGGTATGACTCATAACAGTCTTAACAAATTGTAATAAGATAGGTAGAATAAACGCAGTAATTCGACGCGTAGGGTGGTATGGTCACTAAGTCACTACTCACTAGTTCACTACCACCGACGACCACTTATAAACTCGCGGACTATGACGTAGGTCATCTTGGAGGATTAATTAATATTTCTAATAACAATACGAGATCAATAATTACCACTCAAAATGTTGACAATTCAAATTTCAATGCTCACTGCTCACACCAATGGTGACACATTTCTGATTTCACACAGCCAATACAACTATATAAAACTCCTACAAACAAGCGATACTGCGATTCAGGAGCACCTCAGCGAAATCTAATGAATACATCGTGTAACTAAAACTATATGAACAACAATCGGAGTTCGGACAAGCGATAGCGCCGACAGAGCGCCTCAATGACATATAGTGAAGACAATATAAAACTATTTTTTATACAATTTAAATTGGCACTAATTACAGTTTATCTACTAGGTAACTAAAAAGAGTGAAATTATTATTTTTAACAAAAAATTAAAACCGACTTCCAAGGTAAAAACAATAATAACATTCTTATAATAATTATGAACTAAAAACTAAAAAGTATTAAATAATTTTCCTCTCTAAATGTGCCTTTTTCCGAATTCAGCTAAACCTCAACTATTTCTGTACTCAACCTTCATAATTTTGAAGTCGGTGCCAGTTCCATAAGTTTCAAATTTTCTGTCAAAGAAAATATAAAGATTCAGCTATATCTGGTACCGACTTCAAAATGATGAAGGTTGAGTACAGAAATAGTTGAGGTTTAGCTGAATTCGGAAAAAGGCACATTTAGAGAGGAAAATTATTTAATACTTTTTAGTTTTTAGTTCATAATTATTATAAGAATGTTATTATTGTTTTTACCTTGGAAGTCGGTTTTAATTTTTTGTTATGTAGATATAGCAGAATAATGAATATCAAATGTTTTTTTTTATTTTCGTGTTGTTTTTTTAATGATACGTAATATTATTAATTCGCGTAAGTGTACATTAATAACACGCAAGCGCATTTAGACGCTTTTTTATTTTATTTAACTGAAACCTATTATTACACCTTAAATTACACTATATACAAAATAATGATTTATCGTAACAATAGTAGTGCGAAAAGCACACCTAAATAATTGCTTGAATACGAAAATGTTTGTCATTTTCATAATATTCACACTGACTGTCAAATCTATCGCTTTCTCAGCTCTATACGAATATGTGAAACTTCATATAGACTTTATTGCCATCGTCGCTATTGTCAAGTTTTATGAAAGGAAAATGTAGTAAATTTTTACCATACATTTTTATTTCGATTCGGTCATGACTTCTTTATTTGAGTTTCGCCTGTTTTATAAGGTCTTCGGAATACAATAGAACGAACGCCGATCGCGGTTTATGTGACTATATGAAATACTCGACAAATACTATAGACCTATAATATTTTATAGACAAGGTATGTTGAGTCGCGAAGTATTCAGTAGTACCCAAGTTTATTTTCGGGCAGTATATTTACCAAATATGGGGTAGAGCTTTGCTATATTTTAAGTATAATATTTAGGCGCGTGGCTGACATCAGAACTAACTCCAACATATTGTTAGTCGGAGGTTACACACTCAGTTTTTCATAAATCTGATCCATCAATCTAGTAAAGATTGACGCGAAACTAAACGTCTAACCCAGGGATTGATGGATTGATAAAAAAATTTTATTTACTTTTCGATCATCAGTATGGCTTCAATCACAGATTGGTGGATCAGATTGATGAAAAACTGAAAGTGTAACCTCCGACTAAAGTCACTCAAGACACAACAAGCCCCCTAGTCAAATATAAAAGCCAATTTCCATAGTGAAGTTAAATATTATGTCAAAAATTGATAAGATTTTACATGTAACTGCTTGCGAAAGTAACTTTATACTCCTATTAATGTCATCCAATTATTTATTATTATTTTGTGTGTATCCGAAATGAAAACAAGCGCTGGAGTGATTTTGGATGACATAATACGAGTATAATATGCTTGACATCGCATACGTGTATTACAAAATACAATCTTATGATATTCGGATGACATTGTCATGGAGGCGTGAGTACAGAGTATCAACTTTGTATATGCAATCGCTGTCAACAAAGTGACACTTTACAATTTTACACGCTTATCTTACACAAACACTGATCTTCACACTAGGATTCCCTGTGCCGTGGAGACCAGTCTCAGTCATAATAATAATATTATTATTCTGCCTCCACCATTTTAATTTATTCATTATATTATAAAAATTAACACCAATTATATCCTCACCCCCTGCTAGTGAGATTATCAAAAAGCTTTGTGCTGATTTGATCAAAAGGGTTTTCCAAAATTTATTACTTCGAATAAAAAGCGTCAAATATTTTTAACAAATTTTAAATTGGGATCACGCGAAGTAATAATATAATTGGAAGAAAATGTGACTGAGATAACATTGTTCTTTACGATGTAGGAAGTTGTAAAACAAAATGCCGGTTCATTTAAACCTCATTTATACTCATGCCAGCGCTAATTAAACTAGCTTGCCAATGTCCCAACACACAAAGAGAGTGAAGTAATTCAGACATTTCCGTACTATGCCAAAAACGAGAACGACAAAAGATTCATTTATCACTCTTGCATCTTACTAACTGACCCGACAAATTGTTGTTGTTTTGCCAAATATGAGAATGTGGCTTCAAGGGAAGATCTTCCGACCGATTATTCCGAGTTTTTTTATGTTACAAAGCAGTTTTCTGGGGCTCTCTTTTTGAGTGAAGGAAGAGCAAATCCTTTTGTGATGCGCACACACTTGGACACTATAAAATTACTAATACGTAGGCGTATACCTTGTCTGAGTAAAGGAAGACCAAATCCTTTTGTAATGCGCACACACTTGGACACTATTAAATTACTCATACGTAGGCCGGTTTCAATGAAACTTGCCACCGCCACTAGGAGGAGTGGAGGCATTACGGTTTATTTTGTATTCATTTTATAATCCTTGTGGACCAATAAGTGTGACATCAGTTAATAACGGTATAAAGTTATTAACCAGTTTCATATTCTTATAACAACCAGTCATGACTTGTCGTGGCACTAATAACATAACGTTAACCGATTATTCACTTATAATTTGCAAGCGAACCATGAAATTAACTGGTTTACGATCAATATTAACAGATTATGACACACTATCATCATGTCATTTCATCAATAATCATGTCATCGTCGTTAATCGCTTTGATGTCATTAATACTAATAAAGTAAATGCGAAAGTGAGTCTGTCCGTCTGTTACCTCTTTACGTCCAAACCTCTGAACTGATTATGCTAGCTAGGTATGGAGATACCTTGAATTCCGGGAAAGTACATAGGGCACTTTATCCCAGAAATATGTACGGTTCCCGTGCGATTTTTGGAATGGAGTTGTAGGCTTCATCTAGTAATATTATAATTGATTAACTTTTGCTATCCGTACAAGATGTCAGATTAGTAAGTAAAATAGACCTCAAAGCTTTTAAGATGCCTATCTTATAGACACAATCTTTATTCACGACATAAACATAATCTGATAGAAATGGCAATAGCATAAGACCTAGTACTCACAATAAACAAAATGTCTGCGCTCGCAAACAAAATCATCGTAACAAGATTGTGTTGAGTAAATCTTAATTTGACTGGGCATTGGTCCGGAAAAATCCACACCAAGATACGGAAAATGAAACACGTTCATTTGCTGAACGAGTATCAGAATCTGATGTGGGACTTCACTAATGAGAAATGCTATATTCTGGTTACTAGATCTAGATATATATCTATCGATCTAGATCTAGATATCTTAATCTTGTGAAAATTCACATAGTAAAAAAGTTGATTTTTGTCGCCATTTCACGAAGGTGATGATAGAAAGCATGTGCGCCTCCGAAAATTTTGATTTTTAGAAGTCCATACTTAATATTATAAATTATGCGAAAGTGTGAAAGCGAAAACCTGTCTGTCTGTCTGTCTGTCTGTAGCCTGTAACCTCTTCACGCCCAAACCTCTTAACCGATTTTGCTGGCTCCAAGTTGCTAGTTGGTGCCTATACTATATGTATACTGTACTTATATTTCTAATTTTATTACTGCAATCTAGAAATTTTCTTAAAATACTTTCTAAACCTTTATTTCCCGTCAATTTTCCTTAACTTTTAAAAATCATATAAATTTCTTTAAATTATAAAGGGTTCCCTCTGAATAAACCAGCCGTGGCCACACCAACCTGTTAATGATTAGTTTCATTACAACAATACAACAAATTTCTGTTTTATATAAAACGAAGAAAACCATCTGCAAGTTACTTTACTATATATTATAAGTAAGGAGCGCGCAAAACCTCATTTTCCTTCTATTCGCCTTTGTGAATTGCTGACACACAAGAGGTCGTGAATAAAACTGACCTGCTTACAAATGATCTCGCCAGTTTGGAAGAATTGTATTGAATTTGATGTATTCCGTTCCATTTGGCGTCTCCGACGAAGTGTCTGCCAAGTGCCAAGTTATCAACGTTATATTTCAACGAAACGGCGGACATGTTGAGATTTCGTATTTAATTTTATTGATTTATATCGCAATGAAGACGGTTTCGAGTGAAGTTAATTTAAAAAAGTGCTGGAATAAAGTTATAAGTTGATTTACTGTGATTTACTAGTTAAATAAAGTCACTCAATTTATTTCTTTAGTTTTAAAATATAAAGGTTGTAAACTGAAAAGAGGGGAGTTTACTCAATTTTTTATAAGTTTTTACAAGCCTTCTGTCACATTTGATCGCGTGCGATAATGTAAGTTAATAATAAAAGTTCATCACATTAAATTTTACTTGCATGTTGTAAAGTTTTTTTTATCAAATCGCCGAAATTTCTGGAATAATAAATGACTATGCAGCACGCGAAGCAATTAAGGGGATCTAAAGTAAACAGTGTATTTTGCGATAATAATTCTGTCGAGTTGTTTTGTATCTTTATTCGTTTGTACTGAGAAGTAAAACTATTCGTCTGCTAAATGACGCCCGCAATGACGTTGTGCCAAAATTCATTTATCGCGCTGGAAAAGTTCATTTTTCCGGAGCAAAAAGTATCATAATATTATTATGCCCTTTCCCGGGACTGAAAGTATCTCCATACTAGATTTCAGAAAAATTGGTTTAGTGGTTTGGGCCTGAAGAGGTTACAGAGAAAGACATTCACACATAATATTTATAATTTTAGTATGGAGATCCTTCGTTCACAAGCATATTATTCGTACTTTTATCAAACTCATAACATTTCAGGTACATTATAATATTAATAATTTATTATGAAGAGGAAATGTTATGTTTTCGTTTTAAGCAGTTAGGTGGTCACTGCTTATAATATTATCTGTTTCACTTAACATATTAAACGATTTTAATTCCTAGCAATCGGTACTTTTTTTATTTAAAAAAAAACCTTTTTTTTATAGGCTGTTTATTCGAATTATCTCATTTATTGGCCATATAAACCAGTGTTTGTTCCCACACAAATCGCCACTATAAATATATAATAAGCCACTCTAAGTACTTCTAGTAACTTAGTAATCTATAAGTCTATCTGAGATCATAAATTTTATGTGTTTTCACCATTTACAGAATACGCAATTAAATTGCAACTGGTAACTTTACGACTGGTGACTGTATCTCTATAATGTTAAGTCACCACACCATAGAGTACAAATAGACAGATGTGTCATGTAAATCTGTCATCTTAAAGTATTAGGGATCCCACACAGGGGCCACCGGCCACAACCACAAAACATTTCATATTATGTACCTGCTCACCACACACGGTTGACGCCCCACACGCTACAATCGTCCAGTCGTCTTGCTTCTTGTGAGTTGTGGCGACGTTTGTGGCTGTCGCGTGTGGCCCGTGTGCGGCGACCTAACAATGGATGTTGGGTCCTCCTATTCACTTAAGATTTTGGTAAGCTTAAGCTTAGCTAAGATTTTTTAAAGTAAAGTTTGAAGTAAGGTCTGAGTTAAGTCTAAGATCGCTCTATAGATTTCACCCTCAGACTTGAAGGTGGTCTGGCAGTGGGAGCCCTTGTCAAAGAAGAAAATAGCATAGAAAAAATATCGTTACTCTTTGTCGAAGGTCAGTAGACCTTCAGAACTGCAGGATACCTCCTAAAGTGACTGCGACCGAAACTCCTTTGTTTCTGTAGGTCTACCATGAGTTTAAAGCTATAGTATTTATCGATACTCGATATCGACTAACGTAAATTTTTAGTATGGAAAATTGTACAGCGCCTCTAGCGGTCACTTGTGGAACTAAAATCGCTTCCATGAGTTTACAATAAATACGTATCGAATAAGAACTCGCTAGCGACTATAGTTTTTAGCTGTTTATGTTACACAATTGGTACCATGAGTACACAATTTGACAGGTGGTATCGTAAAATACCGTTACTACAGTAGTAAAGTAACTCACTAGCCAATGGGCATTGTCCAAAAAAAATCACATGTACTTTTTATATTTTTTTTCGTTAAAATAGGGTATTTTAAGAATATAAATTAAATAATTTTGAAATCCATTGGCTAGTTTTTTCTCAATAAATTTTTAAAGTTTCGCTCTGACGTCATCATCGGCGCCCAATTGACCTCTGTAGTATGTTTTTTTTTCCTTTCAATCTTATTTATAATGGCTGGTTCGTCTAATGCAAGTTATCATTATGTGAAAGCTGATACGAGAAACTTACCAAAAGTTCGAAACGTAATGTTGATCGAATTTATTGCTAATTTAACGCCATTGAAGGTCAAACTAAGGTTAAACATATTTGTTCAAAAATATAAGTAACTAATGGGTATTTTTTTCGTTTATATACAGAAAAACGATCACTGACCTTATTCCTCGAAATGTTTTTGTAATGAGCAAAATTAAAAAAAAAATGGACAATCCCCATTGTAGGGTGAAAGAGTTTCACGCAAAACAATATTTATTAATTTGCGTTTAATACGGTGCATTAATATGTCCGGTAAAGCATATTTAGTGTCTAATTAGGAATATTTATTATTATGTTAGCGATGGCTGCACGAGGAGACGAACGACGACGTGAACAAGGAAGTTTTCAAGCTAGACAGTGTAAAAAGTGATACTAATTGTATTAAAGAATATAGGGTAAATAAAGTGGTTTTCGAGCATTTGTGTGGTGTCCTAAGAGCTCACATGGATTTGAAATCTTCACAAAGAATTTCCCTTCAAACGAAGGTAAGTTAGTACTTAGGTATATACCATTTCTATTTCGTTTATTGCGCGGGAACCGTACGTACCTTTCCAGCGCCGTATGTACAAACCAAATTTCAGCAAAATCAATTCAGAGGTTTAGGCATAAAGAGGTTACAAAGATACAGACAGACACACTTTCGCATTTATAATATTAGTATGGATATTATTTATCAACTTATATATTTTGTAGACACGATTCTTAATAAAAAATAATACTATATTTAGGTCTTATGTCTTCATCAAGGTCATCATTTTTCCCAAAAAGCAACGAGTGTATTAGTTTCATTCATCAAGATACACGTCTTTATTTACATTCACTATGCCTGCTATAATGCACACAAGTTAACGAACGTATTTGTTTCTTACATTTACAAATAACAAATCGGTCTTTCAAATTGGTGGTGTTTTAAGGCCATATGCCGTCTCTGCCTTATACTCGAGCTAGAAAGAGAGAGAAAATTCAGTTGTGAAGTTAGCTACATTATGATTTTATACTATTATAAACACACGAGAACTACATAAACAATCAAGTTGTCGCTAGCGAGTCTGTATGACTCATGGTACGGTTTTTATTGAAAACTATTCAACGCACGATTGCTCGCTATCGAGTACGGTAAAATCGTATTCTTTTTCGATAGCAACTCATGGTAGAGCTACTGGTCGTTCTTACCTCTATTATAATAACTGTAGGCCTATAATAATAGGCGTCATAAAATACGTAAACTTTCAGCTTTTATAAAATGATGAAAGTATGGCTGTTGCTAGCTCTTGGACCTTTATGATTTTTCATTGGTTATAACATTATCTACCAATTACTGATATTCAGAGCTATTTTCGTGGCTAGTGATTTTTTGTACCCGACACATCGCGAAGTCTAAGGAAAGGGTCACCCTTTTTAACTGACTTACATAAAGGAGGAGAGATAATATTATGTCCGGCTGTAATTACATATTATATTTTTATATTATACTTACTATATATTATACTTTACTAGTTTAGTCTAATCTCAGTAGAATAATAAATGTTCTATTAAATTATATTGTCACATAAATCTTTAAATCAGTTGGACTTGTTAGAAAATATTTAATTCAATAATATTTTCAACTGATTTATGTTGCTGTTACTTTTTACAATTGTAAATTATTTATTTAATCAATGGAATTGAAAGGTTGATGTTAATGGGTCTTTTAAATTATAAATTATAATATAAGATCATGGTTATTATATTTATAAATTTATAACCTAGATACCTATTTATATCGTGGCAATATTTTACGGTTTTACGAGATTATTTTTTATAATAAATAAGTATGTAATATAGTCACAAAAATCACCTAGAATCTAGTTTTACATAGCTTTAATACGTTATATCTCCAAAACTTGTAAAAAAAGTATAGACACTTTAAGGCGACCGCGACGCTTTGATAATTTGGCTGTACCGATATCGATTTTTCTCAGCAATGGCTAAAGCTAAGAAATTAAAGTTCATTGTCAGTATTCATCATGTCTTTGTCTTTGAATTGCCACTAGCATAACACGATTGGTCAACTTTTATAACACAGAATAATCAATCAAAAAAAAAACCTCTGTAAAAATGGGATTCCTATTTTTCCAACGGAGGAGAGTGATTTAAGCTTCCAAAATTTGTACATAGATTGGTTCAAGCATACACTTTAATTTGCCCATAGTTTACATGAAAGGTATTTATGGTTTTTAAATTACGCGACAAAAACCATTTTGTCGCTTACGCCCTTTCCATTTTTTGCTGTTCCATTGCAGCAATCTAACACGGTTTTTATATTAAAGTGGCGTCACCTTAATAATAATCCAAGAGCCAGCGACAGCCAGACTTATACAGACTATCTCAAAGCTTAGGGTATCTGGCAGTAGGAAGCAACTGTCAAAAATATCTGGCAGTGGAAGACGACATTCCTACTCCTATTCCAAAGAAAATAAGATATAATGATCTCGAATGATTCTCTTAATACTAAATGTAGAAGGTTAGTTAAACCTTCAGAACTGGACACCACATAAAGTTACCGCGACCGAAACTCCATAGTTTCTGGTCGTTCTTATCTTCTATGGGGGTCGTATACAGGAATACTTTCAGATTTTATAATTAAATTAAGAAATTTAAAAAAACCCCCGCCAAACAACTTTAAAAAGTAATAAAATAATATTTACTGCGTTTAAGTCCAAATAATTCCTAACTTGTGTAAAGTAATACTTTAGTCCATAATTGTTGTCAAGGTGTGTCGGGGGACCGCGCCGCCAAGTAAACTACAACATACAACTTAACCGCCAAGTCACTGACTATCTAGATTCTGTTCGCTATGAATTGATTGTGAAATCAAACATCTACATTAGCGGTCCCCCGACACACCTTGACAACAATTATGGACTAAAGTATTACTTTACACAAGTTAGGAATTATTTGGACTTAAACGCAGTAAATATTATTTTATCACTTTTAAAAATTGTTTTGCGGGGTTTTTTTAAATTTCTTAATTTAATTTTATTTCATACTTTTTAAACTTGTGTTGGTTAAAGTGCAGAATAATTCCTATCAACAGAATCATAAGTATTCTCATGATTACCATCTATCAATGCCCTTTTCGATGAGGCTGTCAATATGAGCCCAAACATGAAACCTCCCCTTTGGGTTCATACGAAGCTCGGTTCCTATAGAATCCAGGTGATGCTAAGCAGCAGCATATAAAATATATTTACTGTTTATTTACTTCTTACTAGTTGTCGCAATTAAAATGAGCCTAAACACGAAACCATCTACTCTAAGTTGGCGAGGAGTTGGATATCCTATTGATTATCAGGTGATGGTGCATCACCAGGCCAACTTTTCATTATTATGTGTAATACGTATATTGTATATTCACAAATGTGACGAACTAGAATTTAGACTTTAGACTACAAGTTGCTAAAGGCCTTTCATGAACCAGTTTAACCCTGACTGTCCAGCACTGAGCAGGCTGATGATGATTAACTATAGCTAAGAACACTCTCAAACATGTCAGCTCTCAATAAAAAAAAACTAGTATAAAATCGGTCCACCCGTTTGGATACTACGATGCCACAGACATGAACCATATAAACCCTGATTGTCCAGCACTGAGCAGGCTGATGATGATTAACTATAGCTAAAAACACTCTCAAACATGTCAGCTCTCAATAAAAAAAACTAGATTAAAATCGGTCCACCCGTTTGAATACTACGATGCCACAAACATGAACCATATAAACCCTGATTGTCCAGCACTGAGCAGGCTGATGATGATGAACTATAGCTAAGAATACTCTCGATCATGTCAGCTTTCAAACAAAAAAAAAACTAGATCAAAATCGGTCCACCCGTTTGGATGCTACGATGCCACGGACAGATACACACACAGACAAACAGACAGACAGACAGACACGTCAAACTTATAACACCCCTCTTTTTTGTCGGGGGTTAAAAATGACGAAAGTTATGCTGTTGCTGGCTCTTAGGTTATAACTTCTAATACAAACAACATTGAAAACTATTTTCAAATGATTTGTGGCTGTAACAAATTGATTTCTAAATGGATTCCATTTGGATGACACATGTTGTTTGTTGCAAAATTGACAACTAAAAGTGGCAACAACGTGGCAAAACGCTGAGGTCAGAGGTCTAAGGTGTTACCAGCTTTTGACCATTGATTAGCATCAACATACTAATAATATTATAAATTCGAACGCATGTCTGTGAGACTGTCTGTTACCTCTTCACGCCAAAACCGCTTAACAGATTTTGCTGAAATTTGGCATGGAGATACTTTGAATCTCGGGAAATGACAAAGGATACTTTTTGTCCCGGAAAAATGTACGGTTCCCGCGCGATAACCAGGAAAAATGAACGGTTCAATGAAATGAACGCATGTCTGTGAGACTGTCTGTTACCTCTTCACGCCAAAACCGCTTAACAGATTTTGCTGAAATTTGGCATGGAGATACTTTGAATCTCGGGAAATGACAAAGGATACTTTTTGTCCCGGAAAAATGTACGGTTCCCGCGCGATAACCAGGAAAAATAAACGGTTCAATGAATTTTGGCGCAACGATGTTGCGGGTTTTTTCCCGTTTATTCCACATCTTACTCAAATTTTCCACTAGCCAGCGTCGATAAATGGACTATCAAACGCATTCTTTTAATCGAACCAGTACTTCCTGAGATTTGCGCGTTTAAACAAACAAACTCTTCAATTTTATAATAAGTATAAGTAAATAAGTAAAGTATAAGTAAAGCCTTGCCCTGCTTTAGCTTTGCCCTGGGTTTACCTAGTCTCTATTCAGTGGCTTGTTATTGGTTTTATTGAGTAATCAATAAATCAACACTAATCTCATTAGAAATTCAATATTCAGTATCAAATAACATACGTTTTGTCAACATCACAGTTAGCTCATGAGTCATGAACAAGGTGCTAAAATGTGCAATATTAAATTATCTTATACTAGCGACCCGCCCCGACGTCGCACGGGTATAAAATATAATTATATTATAGCCACTGAAATTAATTAAAAATAAAAAAAAACCCGACTGCAAAAAATGTTAAATAAAAAGAACGAAACAAGACCTAATTCTGCCGGAGGCATCGAATCCATGTTTTAATTGATACGACTCTTGCTTACGAGTTTCATGCCAGGATAAATAGAAGGTTACATAGAAAAATGTAGAAGACGAAAGTGGATAATAAAATGCAGTCGGAGGCATAATATTTTATGATTTATGAATTAATGTTAAACTTGGTGCGACATGCCTCCGACTGCATTTTATTATCCACTTTCGTCTTCTACATTTTTCTATATAACCTTCTATTTATCCTGGCATGAAACTCGTAAGCAAGAGTCGTATCAATTAAAACATGGATTCGTTGCCTCCGGCAGAATTAGGTCTTGTTTCGTTCTTTTTAGTTAACATTTTTTGCAGTCGGGTTTTTTATTTTTAATTAATTTATTTTATTTGCGACTTTTTAGTTGTAGTCATCTAACCATTTCGACAATCAATCTAATAAAAAATTGAAAAACTACCGTGCTGATATAACCATATATATCGTAGGTACACTTAGAAAAGTGTACCTACAATACGTTATAATAGGTCTGTACATAGGTTTGGTACTGTTTCAATGTATGTTTCTAGTTTTTAGTACCAAATCATTGTTTTTTTTAATACTTTGTCATTGAATTTTCATCTTGTTTCAGTAATGTCAGTTAATTTGTATGCAGGCGAATTTTGGTTTTTTCTTATTTTATTACTAGCGGTCGGCCGCGGCTCCGCCCACGTGGATGTCGGTGAGCTCTGTAAAAAGCATACCCAGGAAAGACTCGGTCAGCAAAATGATTCCCAGGTCAATTCACAGACTCCGACACTAACATCGACGACGCAGACATTATACGCAGGCTGCACCTGCACAGATTATCTTCCTCCCGCACGCGCACCCGCCTTGTGACGCCAACTATCGTAATATTTTAATTTCGCCATAATTTCAAAACCAAATGTCCAATTTTTTTCATTCGAAGACCAAATATTATCTACATAAACTGTACTTAGTAATGGAATAATTTATTTTGATAAGGATTAAAAGAATGAGTAAAATAAACGCGTTTAAATGTAGGCCAAAAAATTTCAAGATTTTTAAATAAAAAAATGGTTATTGTGCCTCACTCGACATAGATAGGTATAGTGTGTCACGGACTTTTTTATAGATATTTGTAAGTTCTACAATTACTTATAATGTTATGGTTCTATCTTTTATAGTTTAGGCAGCGTACGTAAAATAAGTAACTTTTCTGGTTGATTTTTTACACCTTGCGTCCGAAGAACCCAAATATCTTACGGAACCCTATTTTTTCCAAAATAAAATTTAGCCTATGTTCAGCAAAAATAATGTGGAATTTCAATGGTAAAAGAATTTTTCAAATCGGTCCAGTAGATTCCGAGCCCAACAAACAAAAAATCAAATCTTTCCTCTTTGTACTATTAGTGTAGATTTATCGTTTGATTTAATATTAAAACTGCAATTTATATACATATTGAGAATCAGTGTTTAAAATTCTTTATTTTGATACCCCACTCGATATGCTTGGTAATTTTTTAAAATCGATAGACTATGATCCTTCACGTGGTCTACTTCTTATCTGTGCCAAATAACATAAAAATTGCAACAGTAGTTCGCGAGATAACCCCTTTCAAATAATTTCCCCCGTTTTTTCCACATTCTTCTATTAGTCTTAGCGTGATAAAATATAGCGTATAGCCATCCTCAATAAATGAGCTATCTAACACTGAAAGAATCATCAAAATCCGTTCCGTATTTTTAAAAATTAAAGGGAACAAAGGGATGAGGGAAAAAAGCGACTTTGTTTTATAATATGTTACATAGATTCTAAAACCCGCACGTTGCACCGAATTTTGTTTATATAACCGTACATTTTTCCGTGATAAATGGGGGTACTGTATCCCCATCGGCCATACCACTGCAAAATCGATTCAGGTGCTTGGGCGTGAACGTAAACAGACTGCAGACAGACAGTCAGACAGACACACTTTCGTATTCATAATAATATTAGTCCATACCAGCCAAAGGGCCTTAATTTTACTGACAGAGATTATAAGCCACAATTCTCATCCAAGATGTCATAATGAACCAATATTTGTTGAGAAAGCGGCAATCAGAAAATACTCAGGTAACATCACGTATGCAAAGCTCATTTGATATGCAAAACACGACTCTATTAAATCATGTAATATTTGATTAAGCTATTCATTTTGCGTACACAAGCAATTTAGTTTGATTTCTGAATTCAGATATTCTTGATTTTGTATAAGGAAGTGTTTTGTTTAATCTTATTAAAGTTCTTATTAGTGCTAGGGCTTGATTATAATTTGCACCTACCGAGTACAGTACGAGACAGTCCCCCTGGCTGAACACTTTAATAGGACGTAATAATTCGACCAAAAATTCGGGATTTTGCACACGTATAAAATATATTGACAGAAACGTTGCCAAACAAAACATTCTGTTTACTGTATAGTGTACATTCTGGTGCTTCCTCTAGCGCAGTGTTTTTCAATCTGTGGGTCGCGACCCCTAGGGGCGAAGCTTTACTGGGGGGGTCACCGACAGAAAGAAAAAAATGAGGAAAAAAATATTAGATAAATTATACGCCAAACAGGGAAAAAATAATAAACAGGGACAGGGAAAACAGGGAATAAATAACGTAGGTAGCCTTTTAAATTTTAATAAAATTATTTCTTTGCTACGAATAACAAAACTACAGGAAACGTAACTCCCATACTTCAACCGTTTTAAATTTGGCTCCTTTTCGAACACTAAAATATGACAATTCAGATTCTCGCCAAGGTCGTTTCCCAGGTAACGTATCATAATATTGCGCGCTGGACGACAGCCTACGCGGTTATTGTCACTGGTACAGTTATGAAACAAAGCCGTGGACAATAATTGTCAAAAGCGGATGGCATTACACCAAACATAATATTATCTACTATCACGAAGAAAGGAGTACATAATTATTATTTTAAAATCAAACATTTTCCTCTGATCCTTAAGTCATCGATAATAATAATATATAATAATTTTGAACAAACCTTGTACGACTCGGACGAATTTAAAACTATCCAGAGCACCTAGACAAGACGTTTCCAGATTACAAAAATCTATGTGCTAAATTATTACAGAATTGAAATAAAAAACTTACGGTGCAAATGCAGATTTTCGTAACCTCTTTAATTTTCGGTCATTACTCATACAAAATATATCATGACTAGACCTCGGATTATATGCACGATCAAAGTGCCGAAATATGCATGCAAATATGCACAATCAAAAGTCACTTAATATCTCTCGATCGCGGATTCTTGGAAATCTATTGTTAATCTACTGTTATCGCGGTCGAATTCGATCGCTTGGGGCTTGACGGGTTAAAATTTATTACTTTTTTGAAGAGTTTTCCGGTGGTGCCGTTAAAAGCGCCAATTTTTACAATTTCATCAAATCCAGGATTTTTAATTTCTCATACAGCACCAATGAGAATTTTTCGATTGTAATCTTAATTTTTACGAATTAATTAATCCATGGGCATTACTGCCCATGTAAGTTTATTAAATCGTTAACTACTTTATTCAATTTTTTTGCTAATGTTGCCAACTATAATGAAAAATTTGTTTCTAGAATAATAGAAAGATAATGTACTTATTGGATGTAGTATTCTTTAAATGGGGATGGAGCCACATATTTGAAGTGATTTGATCCATCGTACCTCTTTTTTGTGGTTTCGGTGTGCTAGTTTGGAGACTACAAGGGCATAAAACTACCGAAATATGCACTATCAACGAGAAATTGCCAAAATATGCACTATCGCTTAAAAACTGCCATTATATGCATTTGCATATGCAAGTATGCAAATGCATATAATCCGATGTCTAATCATGACTATTAAAGTGTATGCTACATTAACGAGTAATCTGGCTCGGCATCCAATTCGGTTCGTTTCTTACTAAACGAAGTACGAACGGCATTATAAAAATAAGATACTCCATACTGATGTCAGTCAGACCCTCGTTTATGAATTATGATTAAATTGTTACATCTTGCATAACTGTCCATGCCGACTTTGTAAAAATTTTGTAATGAAATTATTTTTTGATTATTGCATTTTTACAATAGCATGTAAACTTAATAAGACAAACACAAAGAGACCAGCTTAATTTTACGCAAATACCCTGGCATCCAACTTAAATAAACCATCTTTTTGGGCATGTTTTTGGGTCGGAAAAAATACAAGAACTTTGCCTAAGCATAATTAAAAAAAAATCACTTACTGATGAAACTTGAAAGGTTATTCCTGTATTTAAAGTCGTATCTGTATGACTTCTACACCATTTCACAGGGCATTTAAGCATTTTAACAACGAAAATGTTGTAAAAAGCTACGTAAAAAGTAAGTAAACGAGGGGGCCGGGGGTCACCAGTATAATTCAATCAGTATTATAGGGGTTGCAAAATCAAAAAGATTGAAAAACACTGCTCTAGCGTGAAAACATTGCAATAATTTATTATCCTATTAATTTAGTAGTTTCATGCCAAGTTATGTTTTGTTTGTATCGTTTTAGTTTATTTTCTTACATTTTTTAACCGACTTCCAAAAAACGAGGAGGTTATATGTTCGGCTGTGAATATTTTTATTTTTTTATTTTTGTATGTTCAACGATTACTCCGCCGTTTGTGAACCGATCTTCGAAATTTTTGTTTTGTTGTATTTGGTTTCACTTCAATTTGGTACCATGTTCACAAAAGTGGTGACCTGATGATGGGATCCAGGAGTAATCAAGGGAACTCCTCGAAATTTATAGGGAAACATATGGTGATTTTGGTTTTATGTGAAGTGCACTAAGAACACGCTACCAAAAAGTCAAATATTGGGTCAAGGTATACCATAGTTTCGAAGATGCTGAGAGAACTCCTGACTCCTTATAGATACACGTTTGGGAGTTTCGGGGTTGTTTTAAGAACAGAAAGCATATGCTACTATGCAATTCATATTCATCATCATCATAATCATCATCATCATCATCGTCATCATCATTACCACGTTGTGTTAATATCACCAATGTCTCATGGCACAGAATAGATAATAGTACAAGGCGTAGGTATGGATATACTAATAATTATAATAGTTATGTACTGTATAACAACACCTGTTTGTTTAATACACGGTGGTCAGTGCTGCGGAGGCGACGGCATCGCCGCGCCGCCGCGCGGCGCGTGGCGGCAGACGACAGATCAAATATACTTTACTACTTTATATAAGTACAGATCGAATACTTTACTAACTACTTTGTAAAATTTTAATAGACAAATAGAATGAAAATAAAGTTATTTTAAAAAGAGCATTTACACAAAACAAAGTCATTGAGTGTCTTTTTAATTAGTTATACTTATTAATCGATAGATGGCGCACTAAGTATCGATTTGAAATTGAATTCTTGATTACAAGAACAGCTGTCAATAATTATGATAATATTATATATTATTATGAGTAGCTACGCTACATCCTATGCATGTTTATACAATTTTTTATCTGATAGATCCTTCGATCGTGGGAAAACGAGACACAATAGCCTTTCTTATGTTATCGCAATCGCCGGTGACCGCTTGGGGCTTGAAGCATTAAAATTGTTAAATTACTTAGCACAATAAATGTTCTCTTTACTGATAATATATTATTTTGTGAGTGTGAATTGTGACTCTTAACAGATTGTAATAAGATACGTAAAATATTCGCGAAGGTTTACCTACTAGTGTAACTAAAAAGAGTGAAATATTTTTTTTTAACAAAAAATTAAAACCGACTTCCAAGGTAAAAACAATAATAACATTAATATGAACTAAAAAGTATTAAATAATTTTTGCTATCTAATAGTGCCTTTTTCCGAATTCGGCTAAACCTCAACTATTTCTGTACTCAATCTTCATAATTTTGAAGTCGGTGCCATTTCCAAAAGTTTCAAATATTCTGTCAGAGAACTGAAGATTCAGCTATCTGGTACCGACTTCAAAATGATGAAGATTGAGTACAGAAATAGTTGAGGTTTAGCCGAATTCGGAAAAAGGCACTATTAGATAGCAAAAATTATTTAATACTTTTTAAGTTCATATTAATGTTATTATTGTTTTTATCTTGCAAGTCGGTTTTAATTTTTTGTTAAAAATAATATTTCAAATGCAACTATTATTGATTGAATGCGTTTATCGGCTTGTCAACTCTTTCAGGTTCGAATGTTCTAGAATCCAATTATGGCTGAAAGATTAATATAATATGAGATTTCCCTAGCGTTGGGTAATAAAATTACAAGGATGTATCCACTAATCGGATCCGCAAAATTATTCCGGCCAAACGAATTGCTATTTTCCATTATTGTACGTAAAAAGCAATTATTTTCAATCCATTTCCATTCGTAAAAGGCTTGTTATAATTTGCCACATTCCGGTCAAAATATTACACATTTTATGCCAGCTGACCTGGTTGATTTAGCATATAAGTTATATTATATACTTATGCATGTATCAACTTAACATACTACGACTTACGAGTATGGATCTTCCTCTTGAAATCATCCAAATCACAATCTATTAACAACCCGCACCAAAATTCGTCACGTAGTTCTAAGCATTTAGTCATCGTGCAGTCATTTCGTTACACCCTATACATAATATATTGATGCATTGGATACCGGGTAGGGACATGACATAATTTTTTGTGGTTGTTTAACGAATATTGATTATTGGCGCAATTAATGGTTTATCTATGACTACAGAATATTCTACGGGTTCACAAATCACAACTAAATATTCTACGAGAACCCTTTACTATAGTATTATGTTGATCAATAGTAAAAAAAAATAATAGTTATATTATATCGAAGTTGTTACTACTACCATACCTTCGTTTTAAGTCATTAATATTTATATTTAAATTGATATTTCTTGTTTCAGATGTCTGCTTGGATTACACGTTGCCAAAATATACGGAAACGAACCACGTAAGTAATTCAAACTCAAACTCAAAAATTTTTATTCAGAATAATTTTTCGAATATTCTCTGAACGTCGGGTCTATACTGGTGCCTACCACCGGTTCGGGAACTACCCCGTCGGCCCCGTCGAGAAGAACCGGCGTAAGAAACTCGCACGGGGCCATCTTTTGGTAAAAAGATGGAGAATTACAAAAAGTATATAAAATTACAGTGCCATTATGACTAAATAAAATACAACGAGTGTATATTACTGTATATTATACAGAAACAGCTCTGCAGGGGGCTACCTTATTCCCATGGTGTACTATCATTCATGAAATCAGTAACTTTATAGTACGCTTTGGTACACAAACGTTCTTTAACAACTTTTTTGAATTTGTTAATTGAGAGATTTTGAACGTTTTCTGGAATCTTATTATAAAAACGGATACATTGACCTATAAAAGAATTTTTGACTTAAGTAAGTCTAGTCACCGGAATATCAAGCTTATGTATATTAAGAGTATTTCTCCTATGGGTATCACGTCATTTTTTCTTGAATTCATATATATTCTTTTTAACATAATCACAATACATTTGATAGGACATATTGAAAAGCAACAATTGAAAAGCAAAAAGAAGTATTACGGGCTAGCTTGTAGATTGCCCGAACAGCTCGCTTCTGCAACACAAAAATTGTATTTATATCTGCAGCATTGCCCCACAGCAAAATGCCGTAGAACATAATACTATGAAAGTAACTATAATACACTAGGCGTGCTGTTGTTTCATCTGAAAATTGTCTAATCTTACTTATTGCATATGCTGCTGAACTGAATCTGTCGGCCAACCCAGCAATCTTACTTAAGATATTTGTGATTTATAAAAATAAAAAAAACAAACGATGATACGATCATTGATTTCTTCGGGAACAAAGCTTCGGGCAATATTGCTACATAAATTTTCCTTTTGAAAATTACAATAACTCAAAAAAGTAGGTTATAATAATGACTTCGCGCATGCAAAATGAAGCCATAGTGTTTTAAGAAGCTCTATAAATTACCACCTCTTTATATACAAGTATCAAAATCGCAATCAACGTACAAAAAACGTACCGTGACCGATGCCATTAGCTACGATCAAGATTAGTTAAAACAGCTGCTCTAATATAAGGGTGTGTTTAAAGGTTGGTGTAGAAATATTAAGTTATTTCTGTGTAAATGCCACTAACCTGCATTTTTATAACACGCTCCTTTTTATTAAATTGTTCTTAAAATAGGTATTACGTATTTAGCCATAATTACGTACGTAGAATTTAATTCTAACCTTTCACAACTCTTTCAACAGTGTAAAATGGTTTTGTTTATGCATCTATTTAATATCGTCTATAATTGATTCATAAATATAATGAATTTTGCAGATAATAATTATGCTAAGTAATTTTGGATTTTATTAAAATGAACATGATGTTATATGTAACAAAATCAAAGAGTTCAAGAGTCCTGCTTAATCTTTACAAAATATCAAAAAATCTGTTAGGAGTTATTTTGTTAACCGTGTGCTCATCACCTAACAGATAGAATCTCACTAACGCGTTTATTTCTTAAACCTGGGCTTTGACAAATAGTTAGAGATAACACGTTCGTGTTAAAACAGTTGTTAAAGCCCATTGTATTGGGGCTAAGTGAAACAAAACTACGATTAACTAAATTAGGAATACACTATAGGTACTATAAACCTTTTACATATTTTGACAATCACTATTATGGTTACAATCAAAAAACTATTAAAATCTATACTATCTATACTTAATATTATAAATGCGAAAGTATCTCTGTCTGTCTGTCTCGCTTTCACGCCAAAATTACTGAACCGATTGTAATGAAATTTTAACCACAGATAGTCTAAAGCCTCAGAAAGGACATAGGCTACTTTTTAACTGGAAAAATGGGTTGTAAGGGTTTGGGTTGGGTTGGGGGTGTTTATGCGTAAATTTGTTCAAATTAAGTTAGTTCCAAAAATTCATAATTGATGTCGCTCTGCGTCTCCTAGATCGCACAAGCGCTTACTCAAACGTGTTTCTATAAGAGGTGGCTTACCACGTCCTCCTTCATCTAAAGATTAAGTCTAAAGATGAAGGATGTTTTGAAGTTTTAAGTTTTAAGTTTTTTAAGTTTTTTGAAGTTTTAAGATTTTTTTGAATTGAAATAGGTAATCGTACCACAGAACCGGTGGAAGCAACTTTGTTGTAGAAATTTTGCAGTAATGTAGCCTACATGGAAACGGGAACTACCCTGTGCTATAAGCTGAAGTCCACGCGGATAAAGTTGCGGGCAACAGCTAGTAGGATATAATCCTCCAATGTTAATTACGCTATACAGCACATACCAGCATAAACAGTAAACAAAATCGAATCGACGTTCGACAACATTTTTGTCAATATTCTAATATGACGTGCGCAACATGATTTTGGTCACATTATTATTATTATAGGTCTACCAGAATCTGATGGCAAATTTTGACAGCAGATTTTCAAAAAATATCCTATATAAATTTATATTATATTTGCATGTTTCACATACAGAATCAACCGCTATAAGGAAAAAAAGTATCAAAATGTTGTATTCCAAATACTCCCGATATTGCTAGAGTCAATTTATTTTCTCACTTTTTGCCATCAGATTCTGGTAGAACTATAATTACTGTATGTACTAGTAGCGCTCTCTGCTCCGACCTTGGCGTAATATTAACTATTGACATATATTTTACATTTCAACGTGATGAGACGTTGCGACGTATTTTAAATGAGCCATTCCAGCCCGACAAGTAGCAAGTCTGACAATTCAATATGTATCATCTTGTGCTGTTAATAAAGTAAATTTTTGAATGAGTCATTTAAAAATGCTTCGCATCGATGCGTCACAAACTGAACCCAATATGTCTGCAATCAAAATTATAATTGATATATTTTATCATTTTGTTTCAGCAATGAAATATAACCTTCTAGTAGACATTCTAGAGAATAATTCATTTGAAAATATAGAACCTGTTGATGGGCCAGATAAAGAAGCATACAAGATAACCAACGACAAAGTATTATCGATGAAACTAGATAAACTATCGGAATCTGAACCTTTAAGGACACTTAAAACACCCTTCGAAATCTACGCAAACATAGAAATAACGAAAGATTCAGGAACTCTCTTCTTAATCAAGAATGCTGATGCAGACGACGAGTCTTTGTATCTGTCCTTGAAGTTTTTACCAGCTGGCGATGATTTGATGGGTATTGAGCTAAATTTCGTCAATGGTATTTCGATCGCATTCGAATACGAACTGAGCGAAAAAGACCGAGAATGGGTGAGGTTCGCTTTTCACGTCGAAGAAGACAGTGTTAGTATGGTAAAGAATTGTGAATTTGATGAAAAAGATAAGGAATCGCTGGACCCACCAATCAAAGAAGTCACTTTTCCGCATGAGGCTGTACTTTTTGTTGGAAAATCGCACGAGAACGATTCGGAGTTGTTCAAGGTGAGTCCCATTCATTTTGTTTCAGTTAAAAATGAGATCAATTTTAGTATTATTGGATTTAAATTATGTTTGCGGCCTTTCAAAATTGCGTTATTCAACAGCGATTTAACTAATTTAACTGTATAATATGTCATTGGATCGTTAACCTAAAATACCAACCGTAACATAGCTTTTGAATCTTATAATAGCTAGTCTAAGTGACTTTTTAAGGTGTAGAAGTAATAGTTTAGACTTTAGATTGTGTATTAACTTTTACTAAATGCTTTATTCCTATTTATTTAATTTAACTAAAGGTTTTATTCCGAAAATGCACGTTATTCTGTGTTATAGACTATAGTATCCTAATAAGTTTTGCCAAAATTTATAATTTCTTCACAATTATAATTATTGTCTTGGCAATTAATTTTAAGGGTCTTAAGTTTCTAGCCCACAAAATCTCTGAATGGTGTTTCATGTTTGGAATAAAAGAAAATCGTGTTACTTGACACATTCTATGCTATCTTACCTCTCACAGAAACTTTATGCTGAGGTGATAAGGTTCAAGATTTTATAAACTCTGACGTAAAATACTACATAGATTATCTAAATCGCCGCAAAGCCGTTTGGGTCCGCCGGACTAGGACGTATTACATACCTACTTTACACGAATATGATTCCGATTTTACAAGTATTTTAAGAGCATAAAATTCTTAACATAATATATTTCATTTGTAGGAAGCAAACGATCAACTATATTGTTGGGCAGGTCTTTATTTCTTTCTTCTTTTTCTCTCAAAGTATCTGTATACCAAATTTAATTTAAATCGTTATAGATGTTTTATGAATACACACTTTCATATATTTATATTATGTTTACCAGGTATTCCTATTGATATTCACTAACAATAATAATAATTATAAAGATAAGGCATATTATAGGCCTATCGTAATACATATAGGCCATTGAGAGAGGCCTATGTCAGGCAGTGGACGCCTATATATAGGCTGATATGATGATGGTGATGAATATATTATAGGAGACTTTGGACGCGTTAATAGTAAAACATACTATTCCTATACTAAATTATTACAGTCCAGTACTATATTACCTAATATGTTTGAAGATAAAATAGAAATGTTGCCAACAATTTATAGTTAACGTATTGTTGTTCTAATTTCCGCAACCCCGTGATTTACGGTGAAGGAAGGGAACTACAAGCCGCTAAATACAATTTCATTGCTAGTGCTAATGTACCCTAACCCCAATATTAAATCTGACTTCATTATACTAACGCTTCCAGTTTCCGGTTCCCGATGAGTTATATTTGGTAGTTCGCGAACTGTATGTTTAGTTTAGATTTTAGCGTTTGTCGAGTATGTTTAGTTCGCGAAATTGCAATCGATTTTGACAGGGAAATTAGAAATCGAATATTGTATTATTATAAAACATACACTGTGTAGATGCGTTACGCTCAGCGATACGCTACTATAAAAACGTAAAAAATATTTTTTATTTTCCTAAAGTTAGATTTAAATAAGGAACTATACTCCACTCGGGCTAACTTGTCGCTAGCGAGTAGCGATCATTGACTCCCTGTCAAAAACTTGTCATATTCCATATAAACCGCGATTGACAATGAAGTGTCAGATATTGTCAATCGTGGTTTTATATGGAAAATGACATGTTTTTGACAGGGAATCAATGACCGCTAGCGACAAGTTACCCCGAGTGGAGTATAGTTACTTCTACCTAGTGTCTTTATCTGTTCACTTTTCGTTAAAAATCTTGAAAAATACTTTTCAATTGGTCTGTTTAAGTAAATTATACCTTAGGCCCAATTTCACCAATAAATGTTAAAGTTAATGCTCGAATTAGTATCACGTTACCTCTTTCGTTTTTCATACGAATGAAAGAGAAGACATGCCTTCTAACAAGCTGTTAACACTAAGGGTCTACACAAACGGACCGCATGTCAACTGCAATCCAACCGCAAATTGCAGTTCAAGTGCAGTTTGAATGCAGTTCACACGACTGCAATACGACTGCAATAGAACTGCAAACCAAACGTGCAGTCGGATTGCAGTTCAGTTGCAGTTGGCGTGCAGTCGTGTGAACTATTTGGTTCGCAATATTGGTTTTGCCGGAGTGACTAAAACACCATTAGCGCCATCACCATTCGAGTCGTGTTAGCCATTTTGTAGATTTATACGAAACAATAATGGCTTCATAGTGGCTTCATAACATCCTGTATTTACTAATATTGTCTAATAACCTGTATTGAGGGAACTTTTTGGTAGTAGACGTTAGTTAATGTATCAGCCCTATAAAATATATTATATAATCGTAGCTTATAGTTGAGCTACATAATACGGATGCTTTTGGTAACAGCTTATAAATTTTAAGTGGACATCAAGATTATTGTTACATAAAGAAATCTAAAATTGACATGCTGAGCGGGCAGGCATGTAACTATAATATTAATTATTATAACGCTGCTACTAACTATAGTTAGTAGCAGCGTTCATCAATCTCAAATTTGGTTTGAAACAATGAAAAACTCTACATTGCGCCACAAGTACCTTATATGGCTACAATAAAACATAGTAGGTACCAATAATTATTTTACAATAGTATAAAAATGTTTTACGTTAACACGGTAAATGTTTGGCCCGTTTTTTGATTCAATTTTAAGCAATTTTCGTACATTTAAATAATCGCTTTTTACAACAAAATCATCGGAACACGTGGCTCAGGGCGTTTTAGCTCGCCATGTAAAGCTGATCAAATAACAGTTGCAGTTTTAACCCTAATCCGGAAAGCGCCGACCGGAAAACGAGATTTCTATTGTTGAATAAAATAACATACATTTTTTATTTGATTTTTTATGTTGATATACTAGCTGTGCTCTGCAACTTCGTACGGGTAAAAATTCCACAGTGACCGTTCTTTTTTCCTGCGATAAAAGTAGCCTTATTCTAAGTACTCACATACGGTTTTGCTCGATAGTTTTGTAATCGAAGGAAATTACATATATTTTGACATAATATTTAATTCTATCGGCCTTTGAGCTATCAGTTTTGGCGGTCCACACGGTGGTTATTGCTCGATTTGGAGTAAAACTATCGAGCAAAACCGTATTTCAGTACTTAGCAAGATGTACTTTTTCATGGTCTCTTTCAGTTCTCTATATCTGTGCCAAATTACAGAAAAATCGTTCCAGTAGTTCATGCGAGCTTAGCGCCAGAGATAAGCGCGTTCAAGCAAACCAATAAACAAACTCTTCAGCTTTATAATAAAAAGAATAGCAAAACTCTGTGCTATGTTTGATGGAGTGCGAAAATTTAAGGCACTACCCCTCGAGAAAAAATATCCTATCTCGCTTTTCGGAACTCAAAATACCAAATTTTGTATCAATTTACGCTAAAGCTAAGACACAGAAAATGTGATAGGTAGATAGAACAATATAATTATTATTATAGCATGCACTTTATAAGTGCGGAAAAGTATAAAAATATCAATTTGAATATGTCCATTATCTCTGCTAAATACAGGAAGTATATTTTAAGCCATAATGAGAATAAACTTTCCACACTTACCTACCTGCATTACGTGAATAAAAGTAATAGAAAATATAATTATTATCTCTCTCGGAACTGATAATACAAAATTTCGTCTCCATTTAAGCTAAAGCTAAGACACAGAAAATGTGATCGGGAGACAGAAAGAATATAATATTATGTATTATTATAGCATGCATTTTATAAGTGTGGCAAAGAATAAAAATATTAAATTGAATATGTCTATTATCTCTGCTAAATACAGGAAGTATATTTTAAGCCATAATGAGAATAAACCTTCCACTTGCACCTGCATTACACGAATAAAAATCTGTACTCATAATTTCTAATAGTCAAACTTCTGGAATCCACTTATGTAAGTTGAACAAGAGTTTATAGGGACTGAATTTGCGTCTGTTCTCTGAGGCGGAAAATCCTATGATTTAGGGCCGAGAGCCTTATCGTAATCTCGCACGTCTCTCATATTTTACGCCGATTTAGAATTCAATATTTTAACCTATTATCCTTAGTTCATTCTGTTCATTTGTTTTAACACAGTTGAAAGTAGAGAGGTGTTAACGTGTTTCTGTGTGTTTATGTTTGTTCGTGGTCTTAGCATCTAAACGGGCAGATCCATATTGATCTTGAATCCTGATCATCCTATAATAAATAATATTTGTGTAGGGTGTGTATGTGTCCGGTGAAAACTGTTAGGTCCGGTTATATACATAGTTTACTGTAAAAGTAGTACATAAGTCCAGCCTAATCTATACATATTATAAAACAAAGTCGCTTTTTTCCCTCATGTCCCTTTGTTCCCTTCTTTAAAACTACGCAACGGATTTTGATGATTATTTCAGTGTTAGATAGCCCATTTATCGAGGAAGGCTATAGGCTATATTTTATCACGCTAAGACTAATAGGAGCGAAGAAATAGAGGAAAATGTGGAAAAAACGGGGAAAATAAATTAATTTCAAAGGGCTAACTTGAACGCGCTTATAATCTCAGGAACTATGGAGGCATTGATTTCGTTGAACCTCCATTGATTTTTATGAAAATTGGCACTTACCAATTTTCATAAAAATCGATGGAGGTGGGGGATACCCTAAGAAACAAAAGTGACATAGCGTCAACTTGCGCTTTTGCCCTGGGGGTGGATGCCAACCCTTTTCAGGGGGTAATTTTTTCAAATAAAAATAAGCCCAGAAATCAATAGACACACAAATTCTAAGCAAAATTTGTTATATAAAGTTTTATGATTAAATCAATACTTTCGGAGTTATTAAAGATCGAAGATCATGTTTTTGCGTGAGAAAAATGCATATCTTAAAACGGTTTTTCATAAATAAATAAGAAACTATAGGTTTTACGAAAAATGTGTTATTACCAAAATTAAAGCCAATAAAAAAATAAACTAATTACTACTTCAAAATACCTTATTTTATTAATTTTAAGTGAGCTATAGTTGATTGTATACGTATTTTCTTTCGGCGAGTACCTAAGTCTAAACATTTACATTTATAAACAGATGCATTTTATGAGATGTACTTCTTTAAGACCTTTTAAAGTGCATAAAAGCACCTTTCTAATAAGTATTTTAAAAAGTTAATAGCATCAAAATTGAACAGGTTATGATAAAAGTAAGATGATCCTTTCAATTTTTTTTGCAAAAATCGAAAAATAAGACGTTAACCATTTCTACAATAATTCAAACTTACGGTTATCCCCAAAGGCTTATCTTTATTTTAGCATAAGTAATGATCTAAAAATTTTTCTCGGTTTAGGATGCTCAGTTTTGAAAAAAAGAATGATTTAGTAAAATCGAAATTATTAAAATTTTCGTAAATATCATTTTGTTTTGAACATAACTTCAAAAATACTGAACATTCGTAAAAATTTTAAAACACGAAATTTGTGTCCATTTTTTAAGAAATATTTTGATTTTCTTTTGCTTTTTTGTAGGGTGAAAAATAACAAAGATAGAGACGCTTAAAGCCTAACTTTTACTGCCAGAACCATGAAACCGGGACCTTCTAACCCTATTTTTTTTTAAACCAAGAGCTTTAAAAAGTATTTTTCAAGTTGATCATAAAGCTCTTTAAATTACCTTTAAAATGGTACATAAATAAACCCGATAACTTAAAAATTAACAGAGCTATTGTGACATTAACGAACATTTTTTTTGAAAACAATTTCGAAGCAGAGATTTGGGATGCAAATAATAGGAAACCCTGTCAATAGGTACATCTTAGATACTAATATTATAAATGCTTGAGTGTTTTTGTCTACCTGTTACCTCTTAACGCCCAAACGGTTCAACCGATTTTGCTGAAATTCAGTATGAAAAAAGTTTTGAGTCTCGGGAATGGATATGGACATAGGATACTTTTTATCCCGAAAAAATGTACGGTTCCAGCGCAATTGCAGGCGTCATCTAATCCAAACTAAATACACATTAATTAATTAATATTTTCAAGTCTTTCAATATTCAGAAAGTAAATGAAACGGTAAATGTCTATTGGATAAGAGAAGGGCTTTTTATAATAATGAGCGTCTATGAAATATTTCAGCCTAGCAGATTCAGCCTTTCTGACAATTTTTTGCACAGAGGGTAGTTTGAAATCGTTGTTTGAATATTTTGCACTAAATATTATTATCAATGTTTGAAATATATTAGTAACATTTATCCTAACTATGAAAAAATATTCGAACTCATTAAAGCTGATAAAAAACTTAAAATAAAAACTTAAAGCTTTTTCAGACATTGGGTAGCTTACAGGGGTGAAAAATGTTCGCAAAAAAACTTAATAAGAAATTAATACTTACTAAGTAAATAAACTAAAAAAATTCGGTTTAGAAACTGAAACCTACTAATTTTTTGAACCCAACAGCCAAATCGATGGAGGTTCAACGAAATCGGAGGTTGCACCTGATTTTTGCCTTCATTTACTGTACCACTGGTACGATTTGAAAAATTATTTCAGTGTTAGATAGCCCATTTATTGAGGAAGGCTATAGGCTATATTTTATCACGCTAAGACTAATAGGAGAATGTAGGAAAAAAGGGGAAATTATTTGAAAGGGCTTATCTCGCGATCTACTGGAGCAATTTTTATGTTATTTGGCACAGATAACAAGTAGACCACGTGAAGGATCATAGGCTATCGATTTTAAACATTTTTTTTCACTGAGATAGTAAGTTCTACGTACGTACTGACATAGTATGTACGTAGTAGGTACATACTATGTCAGCGATTTTTTCAGTGGCTATATATTTTACACCCGTGCCACGCGACGCCGAGGCGGGTCGTTAGTGTGATATAAAACTTTTGCATTTACAACATTAGTACTAAGATGCCATGTAGAAGTTGGCCTACAGCAGTCGGCTCGTGTTATTCGGATGTCTGTACCCTGCACACAATAATTTATCTTGGCGAGGTTGACGGGTGACAGGCCGGCACTCCGTTACGTGTGACGTGAAGATGTTGGGATGTTTGTTACATTTTAACAAATTGTGAATTGTAATTATAATTCAGAATCCGAAAAAAATTAAGTGTGATAGTCCTCCAAGGCTTAAAGCAACTTACTAAATATTACTATTTACTAGTAACTAATACAAAACTAAAACTACTTATCTACTTAGAAACTTATCATTTTATTACTAGTAATTATTAGTAAGACAAATAAGTAGCAAAGATTCGCAAAGAGCTGTTCTAGTCTCTAGAAATATAAAGTTTTGAACTGTCGTTCGTTCTTAAGATGTAATTTAAAAAAATACTCTTTCTAATACTTCATGAAACAATAATTATTGACCTCGTAACTTTCAATTTTTTTATGACGCATTAATTAAAATATGTACGTTATCTTAAAATTCTGTCGATAGAAAAAAAATCATAAGGATGCATCTTATTTTGTGAATGACGTAGGTCCGTCAACTGCCTAGGAGTCAATTTCCTCGATGGTACAATGTATATTCAACCGAGTTAATATTTTAATACATAACATAAAATTCTATTACTGAAATCGAATTTTATGTTATGTATTAAAATACATAACATAAAATTATATTATAATGATTTTTGAATTTTCTATATTTGTCGAGGTAAATGTGAACGAAGGAAATATATTATATTTAAAATGAAATGAAGTAAGTACGAGTATGAAAAGCAAAGGACGACGTTTTTTGTCTAGGATTCGTCCTCTTTAATAGACAGCACGTGAATAATGACACAGCGACTTTCCACGGGGACCTAAATACTTAATTATCGGTCTTTTCCCGTTCTTTTCGACACAATGTGGAACAAAGAAGTCTCACTAATAGACTCATTAATCACCTGATAAATTTGAGCCTTAGATTTATGGCTGTAATTACGATGCTCGTTTTTCATAATTCTGAATGTCTTGACCTAGACTTTGAAAAATGTTGCCAAGGTCGCAAGCATTCGCGATCGATTGATTCGATGCAAATGAACAGAGCCCCTAGCCAACACGTTTTCTTTATAATTTCTATAATATAGAATCACCGACCAAAAATGCAGGGAATGGGCATAAGCATTCGATGATTTAAATTCCGCAATCGATTTGTGTTAATTTCTCTGTCTTGGCCCTAAGAAACCAGTCACCATCAGCTGGTTAATAATAATATGGGCAAATCGAGTATGAAAATAAATAATATAGAAAGAAATTAGAATCAAAATGGATTGGAGCACTCAAAATCCAAAACAGAACACAGTTTTCAAACTGGGTAGCTATATTAAAAAGTGCCTGGTAAGTTCTTTTTTATTATTGACTAAGTTCTGGAACGGAATACCAAAAAGAATGCCTGGTGGGTTTTCTTTTTGGTATTCCGTTCCAGAACTTTAGGAGCCTAAACCATTCTTGTTGTTATAAAAAATAAAAGGTAACTTATTAAGTGCAGTTTATTGTTGTGATCAAAAGTTCAGTGCAGAATGCAGTACTCAAAATTACATAAAACAAGAGGTAGTATTTAAGGCATTTGTTTACTGTTTCGTTATCCCAAACCATTCTTGGGATTAAACGGCAGGCTTTTAGCTTTTGTATTTTCGTGCACCGGAAGCGGGGGCGAGACAGCTGTGAAGTTACGGCAAAACGGATATTATCCGACCAGACTGTACTTCGCACCTATTATACCAGACCCGCGCCAAATGTCTACAGACACGATATAAAGTATAGTCTATTATAAAATTAAATAATAATAGACCATCTTTATAATTATTACACAATATACAAAATAAAATGATTGTATCACATTAAATCAACTTCTGATAATTCAAATTAGGGCTTAGGCTTACGAATAATAAAAACTAAGGAAGAGTAACTCCGTCAAAAAACATACCCCAATATACTTGTCAAAGGTACACTTTACCTTAGGTTCACTTTTCATACATTTGCAATATATAGGTGTCCTTAAGCGGTATAAAGGCTGACGTTACATGACAGTTCGAATGGAACCAAATTTAAAACTGTATTAGTATGGGAGTTACGTTTCCTTAGGTTTTATTATTCGTAGGCTTAGGCGCTTTTATAAACGTAAGGTCCGTACGTTGGATTCTCGTGACGTAAAAAAAACACGTTTGTTTTCGAATTTGGCTAGCACAACGTAAACTCATTGCACTTGTCATTCAATCAACTGATTGCGCTTGTTTGATAGGAAATATGCATCCAATAGACATCTAAAACGTTAGTCCTGCGTCTGACCGTCTTGATGATTTGTTATTCTGACAAAAATAATCTGACTGGTTTAGAAACTCGTGTACTGTAAATTGTGTACATGCACAGCATGCATTGTAGCATGGTCACCACAGAAACGGTTGCTTTCAACGAAAGAATAGACAAAGTGACAGTTATACAAGACAAAGTGACAGACAATGGAAATCCGCCATTTTGTCGATAAAATCTGTCAGTAAGTCAATTCTTTCCCATTTCTACTGTTGTTAATAAAATCTCTGGTAATAAAACCGGCCGCCGTCACCGATATCTGTGTGGGAGGCTTAATAGGATCCTTACATTGAATTCATTCAGATTTAGGCCGTGTTTCCTCTGACGCGGAGCGGAGCTTAGCGGTGTCGAATTGACAAATGCTCGAAATCTTCGCTGTCATTCCGCTGGAATAGCACGATTGGTCAATTCGGCCACCACTAAGCTCCGCTCCGCTTCAGTGGAAACACACCCTAAGAAGTCGATATAAACATACAAATCTCCCTGTACCATAGTATATTCCTCGTATTTTACTTGCATCGAATTCAATTTCTGAGCTCTACGCACGAAGGAGCCGAGGCCCGAGTCGCATACCTTTAAGCCTTTAAGTGAAAAATACGGAACCCGCTGCCAAAACGGCGGAATACACTTTGTGACTTAAGTCGCATTACTGAGAAAATGCATTTACAAGTTGCAAGCCTATTTCGGATATTCTAAAGGTAGCAAAACTGTTAAAATAAATTAAATAGCTTTAGAGCGCCTATACCAAAGATGATACGATTATTATCTTTAGTTTATATGATTGAGCAAAAAGGGAGTATCATAAATTGGATGTCATGTCTTTCAGTGTCATTGTAGCTCAAGAATGAACATGGGTGTTCCTCTCAAAATTAATAACCACATCGAAGACGCTTCAAAAAGATTTACTCGGTGTAAGCTGACCCCTAAAACAGATTACCTAGGCATAAAACTCCCACACCGGTTTCAGTGACGGTGGCCGGTTTTATTGAAACCAGGCCAGTTACGCAGGAGTAATATCATAGTGCCAAGGTGTGTGCGCATTACACAAGAGCATTCTCTATTCCTTCTCATAACCCAGTGGGACGATCGACCGACACGACTGGCGAGAGATCAGGCACGGGAACGACTTTTAACATGCCCATCCGACGTATGGATCATCTTACTTGTAAGATAAATAATCAGGTGATCAGTCTGCACTGTCCTAATTAAACTTGGGAATAACATGTTCCCAACACGGGAATCGAGTCTATGACCTCCGAGTCAAGAGCCACGTTCTAAACCACTGAACTACGGAGACGTTTAAGACATAAGTAGTATATTAAGTTGCATACTGCATAGCTAGTACTAGTATGAGCTCTTATAGTAAAGGTCAGCTTACAACGAGTTAGCAGACGCAACGTAAACGCGTCATTTTATTAAGCTACTAGATGACGCCCGCAACTTCGTTGCGCCAAAACTCGTTTATCGCGGCGAAACCGTACATTTTTCCGGGATAAAAAGTACTCTATGTCCTTTCCCGGGACTCAAAGTATCTTCATGCCAAATTTCAGCGAAATCGGTTCAGCGGTTTAAGCGTGAAGAAGTAACAGACAGAAGACAGACACACTTTCGCATTTATAATATTAGTATGGATTGCGTAGCTTTTATCGCGGGTTTTGAGCACGGCGCGGTCCGAATCAAGAAATTCCGTAACAAAAAAACCTAGCATTTCTCCGACCGGCACAGTCGGTGTGGCTAGACTTCAGCACGGTGTTTGCTATGCAAAAGCTTTACCGCGGCACGCCCCGAGTGTCACACGTGTTTTAATTCACGCATCGCTGAGTCTTGCCTCGTTTCCTTGAGCTATGAACCCTAAGGCAAGAAAGTTGAGCTTTCACGAAGTTTCTGTATCGACGTATATAATAAGTTAATGTTAATTACGTCATTAATCTTAATCAACGTCATTTAGTCTTTTGAGGAAAGTTTTGAATACAGTTATTTTCTACCTGGGCCCTGTACCTAAAATGTAATAAAGAAACTGTGTTCACTAATCTGGGGATCAATTCTTATACTTCGAAGTTCGAATATAGCTTCTAAGCTATAGGAATTTGGATCGCAGCGTAAGGGTCAGTTTATATTGCAACGTGACGAGGCGTTGCTATAATATTATATTCATTATTCATACTAATGTTATAAATACAAATGTGTGTCTGTCTGTCTGTTACATCCACAGGCCCAAACCCCTGAACCGGATTTGACTGGGCATGGAGACACTGAGTCCGGTGAATGGACATAGGAATTTTTTTTCGGCATTTAGGCGCAACGGATTTGCGGGCTTCATGAGTTAGTTTATTATAATAAAATGTGTACATTTTTGCACAGGTATTATATTTTGATATTTCCATATTATTTATAAATTATAATATTTGTTTTAAATTATTTACAAAAGTTTCAGTACCAATTTTAAATAGATAAACGTTAAATCATTAATTCTTCGATACATGAATATACCTATTCATAATCTCAAAACATCCGAAATTTTATTGGGTTTTTACAAAGGTTTCCTTTATGCAGAATTTCAAAGAAGTTTCCGAGGGAAAGCTCAGTCAAATGTAGCACAAAGGGGATACGAAGATTCCTGAGTTGTGGAGGTGTTTTGTGAAAATAAGGATATATTAAAGGCTTGGGTTACAATGCCGATGACCTATCCTAAAATAATTTTTGGGTATTCGGTTTGAACTTTGAATAAAACACGCTAATAATATTTTTCAATAAAAATAATGCTTTTGTAAAATACAGTACTGATATCAGAGGATTCATTGGCGACTAGCATAACCTTACCAAAATATATTATGCTATGTACGATTTACAACTGCCTATGTATACTATATTACTAATATTACTTACTAATATTATAATTGGGAAGAGTTTGTTTGTTTGTTTGAAGGCGCTAATCTCAGGAACTATTGGTCCGATTTGAAAAATTATTTCAGTGTTATATAGCCCATTTTCCGAGGAAGGCTGTAGGTTATATTTTATCACGCTAATACTAATAGGAGCAAAAAATAGAGGAAAGTGTGGAAAAAACGGGGGACTTTATTTGAAAGGGCTTATTTGAACGCGTTTATCTCAGGAACTACTTTCTCAATAAATAGGCTATCTAACACTGAAAGATTTTTTTTAAATCAGACCAATACAATAGTTCCTGAGATTATCGTGTTCAAATAAGCCCTTTCAAATAATTTCTCCCCGTTTTTTCCATATTTTCCTCTATTTCTTCGCTCTTATTAATCTTAGCGTGATAAAATATAGCCTATAGCCTTTCTCGATAAATTGACTATCTAACACTGAAATAATTTTTCAAATCGGACCAGTAGTTTCTGAGATTAGCGCGATCAAACAAACAAACACACTAACAAACTCTTCCGCTTTATAATATTAGTATAGATTGCTTATTATCTTAAGAAACTACTGGAGCAATTTTTATGTTATTTGGCACACATGAAGAATAGACCACGTGAAAGGAAATAGGTTTCTTTTTTTGTGTAAAAATGTGCGGTTTCTGTGACAGTCCTAAATTACGCTGGCGAAGCCGCGCAGAACATCTAGTGAATTATTGATTCACTAGATGTTGCAACCGAAAAACCAATATACACATATTATGCAATATTACAAATTATTAAATTGTAATTCTTAACTTTAACACTTTACCTTGAAATTTTGTCATACGCTTTGGCTGCTAAATAGTGTAATTTGGTGTGAAAATTCTTTAAAGCCTGGGATAAGACATAGGACACAGTAATAGAATTTCTGTGCAAATAAGTTGTACCTTGCGATCTACGTCTAGTACTTATATAGTTCTTGCAATCTAAGAGTGCGTGTCGCCTTTATTTGTAGTTGGAAATGTGAATAGACAGTCAGTAGCGAGCGAGCCATGTACGCGTGTATAGATATGGTCACTCACACAACTAAAGGCGACGCGCACTCGTAGATTGCAAGAACTATACCAATTTTTAATACCTCCCACTTCGGTGATGGTGGCCGGTTTTATTGATGTCAGGCCAGTTACGCAGGCGGCAGGAGTAATTTTATAGTACCCAAGTGTGGGCGCAGCACACAAGAGGACTATTTCTTCCTTTTCTCCAAAAACCAGTGGGACGGACGACCGACACGGCTGGCTAGAGATCAGGTGCAGGACCGACTTTTTACATACCCATCTGACGCATGGATCATTTACTTGTCAGACAATCGGGTGATCAGCCTGCATTGTCCTAACTAAACTTAGAGATAAATTGTTTCGAACGCAGGGATCGAACCCACGATCAAGAGTCACGCTCTAAACCACTGCGCCACAGAGGCGTCAACCTCCGTGGTCCAGTCCAACTCGAACCACTATACAAGCTGCGTTCCGTCTCAATGTAAACTGACCCCTAAGGAAAAAGATCAGTCAAAATCACAATTCTCCATTATATATCCGGAGTGCGCCTAATTTCTAAGTGAGTGTCATAAATTTCCCGCACGAAGTTTTTCAACCGGCGTACATCTGGCGTATTCATCATCGTTGACGTCGGAATATCTAAGAGCGGCCATTTTAATTTCGCTATCCAGATACAAACGTTTCGCTGGATTGCTTTTTATTTTTATTAAGAAGGTTTTTTGTCGAGAATTAAGGTCACTTTCCGATCCTCGCGGCAACCATCCACAACCGACAGAAAGTATGACATAATATTATTATGACGACCTCAGTCTGTGGCTCAGTGGTGAACGCGTTGGTAGCTCAAGTCGGGGGTTGCGGGTTCGATTCCCGCCGGCGGAACAAAAAGTTTTTTCAAAGTTCCTGGGTCATGGATGATTATCATAATAATTATAATAAAAATCTTTAATTAATGTATAGTATAAAAGTATTAAATATATTTCCGTTGTCTGGCACCTGTAAGACAATTCCTTAAGGTACTTACCAGGGGCCAGACTGACGTGGTGTAAAGCATCCATAGATATAAATAAATCATCATCAGCTAGACGTGCCCTCTTCATATCGAAGCTGCTCTGTGCTGGCGTACCGCGTAGAGCAAAATTAAACCTATAAATCTATGTCATTAGGTGGCTTTTATTTTGAATTTTTCATTTTTGTCAATCGCTTGCCGCGCGCGTGGATCGAAAAGAAGAATCATGTTTTTTTCGGCCTTTGAATAATTTTCCTACTATAAGGGCGCAATTTCATTAGTCGTAAACTCGTACGGTATATAGCATGCGGGGAGTCTATGACAACTAATTGACAACTAATGGCGCATTGTCATTGGTCGTGGCATGCGTTTCAGAAATCTCCCGCACCCCGCATGCCGACCAGTGAAAATGCGCCATAAAGCTGTGAAATTTGACACTGACCATAGAAATTGACAGACAGAAGCATGTCTGTCTGCCTATCTGTAGGCCTAGGCCCTAGGCCTAAATTCCTTTCACGATTTCGGTCTAAATTACCTTTTCACGCCACGCAAATCTTTCAACCCCAACGCGACACGTAGATGCATTTCTAAAATATGGATTTGACAGAGTCGTAAGACGTCTCATGCAATTGTAATCTGTCAAAACCATAAAGTTAATATACCTATCGGAATAGAGAAACAAAGGCCTGAGCAAGCGAGATGCCACTATCAGTTACACCGCGTGGTAAAAAGAGACGTGTGATACATGACAGCAGCACTCTTTTTTTGACGTCCAGTCGGCACGTGCCGCACGTTGTCAATTTAATCTCATAGAATTCATGTTCAAACATGCTTGTGTAAGTGTATACGTACACATATTTTTCACACAGATGAAAACCAATTTTGGTTACGTTTGACAGCTCGAGATTGTTGCTCTATTCCGATAGGTATATTAACTTTATGGTCAAAACTATACAAAACACCGCGCCGCGCCTCGCCTCGCCTCGTCGCGTTGCGGTCTGAATTGACCCTAGGAGTAAAAAGTTTTTATCCGAAAATACGTAAAACTAGTTTAAATAATATAACGCCTAATATAATATTATACTTCATTTTATAATATAAAACCTTATGAATACAGTCCTAGAATATTGAATAAAGTTTACTTTATGTACGTGGTGGGAATTCTATGGGCAATAAAAAGGTCTTACTATTTTCGACAAACATTCAACCTATGTACAGATAGATATCTATCTATCTGTACATAGGTTGAATGTTCCTCTTCCTTCCTTCTGTCTGATTGGGCAATGGGCAAGGCGTCGAACAAAATTGTCTCTTTACTGTATATGCAGGTGCAGCCCTCTAGTGTGAGTAATTTATATCCTATTAGATGACGCCCGAAACACCGTTGCGCCAAAATTCGTTTATGGCGCGGGAACCGTACGTTCTTCCAGGATATTCAAAGTATTCTATATCCTTTCCCGGCACTAAAACTATCTTCATACGTTTCAGCAAAATCGGTTCAGCGAAACCAATTTTATTACTTCTTTATGCTTGTTTAAGCAACGGTTGTTTATATGTTTAACAGACGCATACAGACATAGTACATACTTTCACATTTATATTATTAGTATGGATAATTAAAACCTGAACAAACAGTATTATAGCGCCAGAAATAACTTGAAGCTATAATACCCTCCTTTTTTGTTAAAATGCCTTTGTCCAAAGTCGGCATTGTGAACATTCTGAAATCCGCTGACTGGCTGTCATGTCTGAGCAGTAAGGATTTCATTTTATTAAGCTGACCCACTTGTTAACACGTTCCGGGACAGTAAGTCGAGAGGCGGGCCGCAAAGTCCTATATATTACGACACAACGTCTGTCGACGGCTGATTTTGAGCTTCGAAATATGGCAGCCCGTCGAGCAACGGGCGTCAACCATAGAATATATAGTAGGCTGACGTATTTGTGTCGTATTACAAGAACTTAGAACTATCTAGTGTCACATCGTGAAGTTTTATGAGCACACAAGTAAACTACACGCACACATGCAAACTTGTCTCGTGTTGTGACACAACGGCCTGGGCCGGGTGCACGTATACGCATCCCCCCACTTCAGTCGGAACTGTGTCACAGCGCGGGAGCCTCGCGTCGCTCGAGTCAACGCCACGGAATGAAGAATGACTCCCGACGTTATGGTCCTGGACAAGTTGGCCAAGCAGCTGCATTTCCCATAAATTCAGGGCATTGGCCAGTCCGAATTGAGGCACCCCCAACAGGAAAAAAGAAATTTGCATTCTTGACTTGCAAAGTATGCGCAAAAAAGAAAATACGAAAGGAAACTAGTTACAGGTGCTCTGGATGTCCTGATTCTCCAGCACTGTGTCCAACTTGTTTCAGAGAATGGCATGAAAATTATGAAAATTTTAACAACTAATGTTATGATTGTATTTGAGGTTGATTCCTAAAATATTTTGTGATTTATTATTAAAACAGAGCTATGTATCTGATCTTTTTGAGAATATAGTAGTATTTTTAAGAATCTAACTTTTAACTTAAGTATAACAAAAATTGATACCTCAAAATGTTCCTAAACTGATTATTGTGATCTCATATCATATGTGATTTGATTATTTAGTTGTAGGTTATTTTATAAGCTATTTTGTTTGTGAAAGAAGAGAGATTAAGTTGATGTTTATAATTATTCACTTATTTTGTTATAATGATTATAACATTTTCTTAGTGGGAGAGTTGGTTTTATAGATACTAATAAGTAACTAAAATTTGATAAGTCCTTTTAGAAATCTTGTTCAAAATGTTAATTGTTACTTATCAGAGCTAATTGTTTTCATACTATTTTCATAGTAATACTAATAAGTAATTAAAAACTATTATTTTCTTTTCAATATTTTATTAAAAACGTTAATTGTTTTGGATTGTTAATTGTTGTGGAGCTAGATTGGACATAATATTTGATATTTCGTAAATAAAAATAACACATATATGATGACATAGTAGTCACGTCGACAGACGTAGTGTCATATAACACCCCACAGAAAAGGCGTGATATGACATCACGTTCGAAGGCGGTCACGTCGAGGAACGAACTGTCGTATCACACAATTTAAAAACTATCAAAGTGTATCACTACGTCGACAGGCGGGGGCGAAATTGTATGGGAAATTAATGTGTCAATTTGCATAGGAATTTGCGGCCCGCCTCTCGACGTACTGTCCCGGAACGTGTTAAGATATAATAATTAATTTCATTTGACACTTAGCTGTAATAAAGTTGTACAGTACCCGGCGGTAAATATTGCACATCGATCTTTGGAAAGTGACAGTCGGCTAATTTCGGTTTTGTAGAGCGTTATCTCTTACGCACGAAATACAAAAAGTCCGGTATATATTAGGAGCTGTTAAAACAATTATGGTTTGCTTCTTTTGACAATTTTATTATTCTGTGTATAAAATACACCAAATTTTCTATAAGTTATGGCTTTAGGTTCGGGTAAAATAAAATAAAAAAGGGTGTTCTAATTATGTTTACGTATTTAAAATTCGTTTGGAAAATTACAGTTGTAGCAAATTTAGGGGTGTTAACAACTCTAGATATATATTTTGAACTGGACGCGACTGCACTCTATTGAATTTGAACAACGACTGATATAATGTCAAATAGGTGTGTGCTACAAAGATAACGCTCTATGAAACCGAAATTAGCCGAATGTCTCTTTCCAAAGGTCGATGTGCAATATTTATTGCCGGGTACTGTAGGATATTATTTGCTAATGAAAGCTGATTTTTTGGGAAATTATATTTAAATTCTTTTTTCATCATTTAAATATTGTGCGTAACGGACTTCGATCACTAATATACAAGATACACAGTCTCATACAAAACCTCTCGAAAATCTGTCCCCGAGTAATAGAGTTTAATGAAGTATACATTTATCTAAAATCAACCTTAATTATAGTAATTATTAAAGATCTTTTTATAAAACAATGAACATTTGTGTTTACAAAGCAATAAAATTTTTACGTCCGATGCACGCTTCATACTAAATTCAACCATCCGCGTATATGATTTAAGTTCAAATTTGTATAGTGCCAAAAAAAATCCAATTTTACGACCGAAATTCGCCGCTGGAACAGGGAGTGGAGTCGAACTGTTCAAATGTTTTTTGTTGATTGTAATTTGTAATAATTTTAATAGTCCATTTTTTTTATTTTTCCGAAGTTTAATGTATAAAGTGAGGAGTAATTATTTTTTACTTGTAATATTATGTTGTTCTAATGTTATGTCTAATTTTATCATTAACCAAAATATACATAAGTGTACATACATTTTCCGATAGGCCACAAAGGACAACTCACATCACCCAACGCCCATACTTTTTAACCTACTTAAAAAATCCTTAATGGGAACTATATTTGATCGAAGATGGGAACATAATATTATTACCACATCTAACTGGATCTCGAAGAAACCTGAAAAAAATCCTCAATAAAAAAATAATAGTAATAGCGACTCCATCAAATGGAACAGAAACATAGCTTATAACCCGAACATTTCAAGTGGGCATGATAAACTACGATAAGTACCTTTAGTATGAGTATTCGCAATTGAGATGGTTTATACCTGGTGTTGATTTATTTACAACTTAATTTTAAAACTGTCTTTTGGTGATTTCTTAAAGAAATACCAATATTTATAATACAATTGTAAGAAATATATTAGGATAAAATTAATACTTACCGGAAATATGAAATTCCATCCTTTTTTTTGGTTTTAGACGTATGATTTCTACAATTATTAAACGCGCACCGAGGCATGTTTCCCGGCGGAGCGTTCGAGCACTACTAAATCAAAAGTGCACCAGAATGTTGAGTTTGGTGCTCTTTTGGTGAGGTCGTTTTTTGCCGCGGATTGTGTATCTTGTATATTAGTGATCGAAGGTAACGGAGCAGTATTCTTAAAATGAATTCATGCAATCCATACTAATATTATTAAAATGTGAAAGTGTGTCTGTTTGTCTGTTGCCTCATCACGCCCAAACCTCTGAACCAATTTAGCTGTAATTTGGTATGGAGATGCTTATATCTCCTGCAGGGCTAGCATAACAACAGTAGACATAGGAATGAATAGACATGCTGACAGATTTTATCGACAAAATGGCGGATTTCCATTGTCTAACTGTCACTTTGTCTATTCTTCCGTAGAAAGAAACCGTTTCTAAGGTGACCATGCTACGCCTGCTAGAAAGAATATGTCCTTGTCCGAAGAATACTTTTTATTCCGAAGAAATGTATGGTTCCCGCACGATGAATGAATTTTAACCGACTTCCAAAAAAACGAGGAGGTTATATGTTCGGCTGTGGACTTTTTTTTATGTATGTTCAACGATTACTCCGCCGTTTGTGAACCGATTTTCAAAATTTTTGTTTTGTTGTATTAGGTTTCACTCCAATTTGGTCCCATTTTCACAAAAGTGGTGACCTGATGATGGGATCCATGAGTAATCGAGGGATCTCCTCAAAATTCATATGGAAACATATGGTTTTTTTGGTTTCATATGAAGTATTCCAGGCATATGTTACCAAAAAGTAAGGTTTTGCGCCAGGATATACCATGGTTCGAAGGTGGTGAACAGAACTCCTTACTCCTTATAGATACATGTTTGGGGGTTTCGGCGTTGTTTTAAGAACTGAAAGCATATACTACTAAGCTAATTACATTAATTATCATCATCATCACCACCATTCCACCATACACCTTCACATTATGACCCTATTATAATTGGTAGTTATTTTTCTTCATAGTATATTTAGATCAAAACGGATCACAGATGTCTTTAAACATTGTTTTGTAGAAAGTTAAGCTATTTTGAAAATTATTTTATTATATTATTTCGACCTGATGATAAGGTCCATGAGTGATCGAGGGAACTCCTCAAAATTTATATGGAAACATATGGTGATTTCGATTTTATGAGAAGTATCCTAAGCATATGCTACCAATAAGCAAAATTTTGCACTAAGATATACCTTGGTTCCGTAGGTGCTAAGAGAACTCCGGATTCCTTATATATACAAGTTTGGGGGTTTCGGCTTTGGTTTAAGAACTCAAAGCATATGCTATTATGCAAGTTACATTCATCATTATCATCACCACTACCACCACACCATGAATCATTAAATCATAACTCTTAATTTGTCGAACTATTTCAAAAATTATACTGGTGTTATATTGTTATATCAAAGTAAATGATTCAAACTTGGTGATCAGGTTACCAAGTTAGCAATTTGATTATGAGATCTATGAATTATGAGGTATGTCCGTATGTAGGAAACTCCTTGTTATTGGGACAAAATAAATAATTATATAAACGTAGTTCTAAGTAGTTTAAGCATAATATTATATGAACAATAATTATAAGAAGCTAATGACTTTCCAGGAGTGTTGTGAATTGTGATAGAAAGAAAGTCACTGAACAGAACTTTAGAGCCTTTAAAGATATGCGCATGAACATTATTTTATTATTGCTTGATTAACGCCAAGCTTATATTATTAATTATACAGTGATACGAGTATATTCTTGGAGTTGCTTATGCAATTCTCTATTCTGAGAGGGCGCTAGGTATATTAACTTTATAGTTCTCATATCATAAATGTGTATCCTGGCTTCAAAGTCACTTAGTAGAACACATTAGTATTTACAGAAAACCTTATAAATTACATAAATTACTAAAAAGAGTGAAATTATTATTTTTAACAAAAAATTAAAACCGACTTCTCTGGAAGTAGAGAAGAATAATAATTATTGTCTTTACTCTGGTAAAAACAATAATTATTATTATAATGAACAAAAAAGTATGAAATAATTCTTACTAATAATAGTGCCTTATGCAGAATACTCCTAAACCTCTACTATTTCTGTACACAATCTTCATAATTTTGAAGTCGGTACCAGTCTTTAAAATTAAAAATATTTTGTCTAAGAACTCACCATTCTTAACTGGTATCGACTTCAAAACAATGAAGATTGTGTACAGAAATAGTAGAGGTTTAGGAGTATTCTGCATAAGGCACTATTATTAGTAAGAATTATTTCATACTTTTTTGTTCATTATAATAATAATTATTGATACCAGAGTAAAGACAATAATTATTATTCTTCTCTACTTCCAGAGAAGTCGGTTTTAATTTTTTGTTAAATTGTTCATCGGAGTTGCGGGCGTCATCTATACCGTACTCGGCGAAACATGGCGGTAGCGGTCATTGACTCCCTGTCAAAAACTTGTCATCTTCTATACAAAGCCGCAATTAACAACATCTGACACTTCATTGTCAATCACGCTTTATACAGAAAATGGCAAGGTTTGACAGGGAGTCGATGACCGCTACCGCCATGTTTTGCCGAGTACAGTATAGTTAAGTAAGTACTCAAGTATATTATTATTGTGACGTAAGTACATAATATTTCAAATATTAATATACGATATTTTTATTATTGTTTTTATCATAAATGTTAGATTTAATATTCCTACATATCGCAGAGTGCACATTTATGATGGAAATTATGCTAATACATTATACTATCGCACTAAAAGCAACCATAAAAATGTTGAGTGTCATACCGGGAATCAGAATCCTAGAATGCCCGACTTTATGACCAATATCTACCATTAGGGAGATCGCACACGTCACACTTTTTGTGTGATCGAGTCTGCATGGCGCGCGCCATCAGAATGTATGGAAGCCGCAAACTCGATCATTACCCACAGATTTAGTATGAGAAAAAAAAAATTTGAAAGCCAATTTGTCACTAATGAATGCCATACATGATGAGTTCAAAATTATTTCTCAAACTTTTGAAAAAAAAAATTCTCCGGCTTCATACTAATCTGACCACCTCATCATAAGAAAATCGTTATAACTTCTAAACTATCTGCCTTAGAGCATTGAAGTAAAATAATTTTAGAAGATGAAAACCTCCTCTTTCTTTTTAAAATAAAAAAGAATCAGTTTAATTTGCTAGATTTTTCACAAAAAGCCATTAATAAAAAATACACCATTTTTTTTTCTTAAACTTGGGTTTTTCTATGTTTAATTCCACGAAATTTATATTATATTGCCTGTGCTTACACAGGCAATATAATATTACTACGCTTACGTAGTCCACAAATTTAGCTATCAAATGAGACCTTTTTTTTATCTTGATAGGACATATACATGAGAAGTACTGGTCAGATTAGTGTGAAAGCCCGAGAAAAACTAAAATGGCTGCCATTTTACAACCGTGAGAGAGAAAAACAATTTGAGGGCCAATTTGTCGATAAAATATGCCATAGATCATGACATTAAAGGATCGGACACCGGTGTCGGGACACATTGTATATTTATATATATTTATTTGTTGTTATAGCGCAACAGAAATACATAATCTGTGAAAATTTCAACTCTCTAGCTATTACCATTCTTGAGTTACAGCTTGGAGACAGACGGACAGACGGGCAGACGGACAGACGGACAGACGGACAGACGGACAGACGGACAGACGGACAGACGGACAGACGGACAGACGGACAGACGGACAGACGGACAGACGGACAGACGGACAGACAGACAGACAGACGGACAGACATCGAAGTGTGATTGAGGACTATCTATCTGTACATAGGTTGAATGTTTGTCGAAAATAGTAAGACTTTTTTATTGCCCATAGAATTCCCACCACGTACATAAAGTAAACTTTATTCAATATTCTAGGACTCTATTCATAAGGTTTTATATTATAAAATGAAGTATAATATTATAATGCGTTATATTATTTAAACTAGTTTTACGTATTTTCGGATAAAAACTTTTTACTCCTAGAGTCAATTCTGGGTCCCGTTTTTACCCTTTGGGTACGGAACCCTAATGAGGGTTTTGGTATGGCACCAAGCTTGACAATCAAACATCTACTACTCGGTTACTAGTGCTTAAAACATATACGCTAGCTTGCCAAACTATTTGCAAAGCGTGTAAATTGAGCATTAATTCACCTAATTCTGGATTTATAACAGCGAGATTGCAATCAATTGTATGTAACAAATTATTTAAATAGCGCGCGCACGCGGTTTGTGATCTCGCGGTGTAGAGCTGCTGTAGGGGCCAAAGCGCTCATTAGCTTTGTCCATACTGGGCCTTTTTTGTTTATCAAGGGCATGCGTTACTCAAGGTGGATTTTGACGCATTCAATTATTGAATATGCCAAACGAAAGTTGAATAAAAAGAAGATGACGAAAATTGAAGATGAAATTGCATAATTTGGACATAGCTATTCGGACATAACCATATAAAACGAGCCTTAATCCCTAATAATCCTCAATGTTTCTGAACTGAAAACCCATCGAAATATCAAGTAACGGAAAAGCGTGCATTGAAAAAACGCAATCTCATAATTCGTGCCGATAGCGAGATGCGAATTTATTCTACCGTCAGCTTCATTCCTGGCCTACAAAAGACCTCCATATTTTTAATCTTCTATACAATGATTTCAAAAGTAAGGATGGGTCGTTTGTCGCCAACTACCATCGAGATTGTAATTTGTGTCAAGCAATTTAATATATTGTGATTAATTTATTATATTATTATTATAAAAATATGTTTCTACTTATATTTATAATAGCTAAATATATTATATCATACAGAATGACAACGTTGAAAGAACCGTTGTCTTTTCTTCTACAAATAAAATGATCAACACTGTGTTTTTAGACGTTATAGTTATTGTACAGTGTTTGTGCTGGATTTTCAAGCAAATTTTCTAACCTATCCGACTCAATGTGTTCTTATTATTACCTAAAGACCTTAAAGGTATATCGAAGGTTACTTTACATCAACTTTCAACAAAAATCCAACGCTTGACGATTTTCTCTATTTAAAACATTGTTTTTATTACGCTTACCTTTAATTGACAATTATGACAAGTCACAATTATTCCAATGGGTGTGTGACCACTCAATGTGCAGACATTACTTCATGGACGAGGCCTATCCTTACGCTAGTTATGAACAAGTCAATGCTTCTAACGGAACAATGCACGTCAACGCAACAAGGGATATGTTGTTTAAGCTCTGTCAATACAGCTTGTTAGTTTTCCGAATGTTCGTAGACAACTGTTGACAATTGACAACAAAATTTAATGACATTAACTTAGCTTATTATGGTGCCTATGTACTAGTTGGGTAATTTGAGTGTATAATTATAATAGTGCGTTTCCACTGAAGCGGAGCGGAGCTTAGCGGTGCCCGAATTGACCAATCGTGCTATTCCAGCGGAATGACAGCGAAGATTTAGTGCATGGTGATTGGTCAATTCGGCTCCGCTATGCTCCGCTCCGCTTCGCTTCACTGGAAACACGGCCTTTAACCCGATGTATTATATTGTTGTACTTATACGTTTATTCCATACTATGTTTAGCATAAGAGTTTTGTTTATATGCAACATAATTCTTGAAAAACTACGTAACTGACTGTGATGGGACAAATATGGGGACTACGAGAAAGGATATAGGCTTCTATTTTTAGCTGAAAAATGTATGGTTTCTAAAGATTATTGTTCAAACAATGTTAAGAAAAAATGCACAATAGTACAATACTTTTTTTTTCTTTTCAGGGGGCGATTCAAGACCTGTTAATACTACCAAACCTGAAAATCTACAACCAAGAGACGATCTGTAAGGATGTAAGTAATTCTTTTAAACCTGTCTTGATTTAGCACATATCTTCACAGCAATGTTTTCGTATCGTAATTGAAAAAAAAAGATTCGAACACTTTTCACAAATTTTTCATGCTTGTACGCAGTAGTTCAGTGCGGATTTTTGGTATGATTTTTTTTGATTTTGTTTGTGTTTGTGTGATTTTTGTGTACTTTAAACCTCTGAAACAACCATTTTACATCAAGTGGAAAAGGGCCAGGCCACACTTCGTTGTGGCGTCGTATCGCAAAAACAACATCGCACAGCAATGCGATTTGGTAGTAGTTTTCACTGTTTTTTGGGTTGATCTTTACCACGCAGTGTTGTGACTTGTGGCCTAGCCCGAAGTGACTGTCACAGAAAAAGCTGCTTATACTTACTTTACGTAGATCTATAAAATGCGACATCGCAACGCAGCTATGGCCATGGCCAAAAAACGTTGCTTATGGGTAAATTCTACCAATAATCTGTCTGTCCCAAATTCGCAAATACATAGTCAAAACAACTAGTCAAAGTTGTATTTGTGTAAGGCGGGCCAATAGGATTAGAGTGCATCTGTGTAAGCCGCCAGTTCGAAAAATCCACAGCAAACTGACAGATTGAGCGGGCCCGTCAGATTTTATTGCGCAAATTCGAAGTGCTTTCCTATATACAAAACTAGAAGTCGTTACGTGTGTATCTTATAGTACGGGAGCCCTGGAACAATTTGTTTTTATTACTATCAAGCTAATTTTTTGTGAGTAGCTTCATTTTGATAAGACGAACAACATTTTTATTTGAGAAAAATCTCGAAAGTTGTAGCTAATAGAGATAGAAAGGATTTCATAATTTGATTAGATGGTCCTAAGATATGGATTCTAGCTAGTAATTAACAGTTTCGCACAAAGTTTCATTACTGTTACCTTATAGGTACCTAAAACTTTCTTTTGTGCTAATTCTTGTGGCCAATTTGTGGAATTGCATGAAAAATATAAAGTTCGATATTTAACAGCTTTATTCTTTCCAACACAAATGTTCTTTTGTTTTTTTTTAAATTGTACTGATTGATTTTTTCGTATTACTTCGCAGGATAAACTACCTGATAGTGTGAGTGTGTTACTATAATATAAATGTTTTAACCAAAATAATATCTTTTCATCTAAGCTAAGGTGTTCTATTTACATAATAATAATTATTATTATATAGTAAACTATATTCTAGCCTCATAAATTATTCTACCTGCAATCTTTATGCATAGTACAGTCAAAAACACAGGAGTCGCACAAAATAATACTAGTACTAGTAGGCAAAATTCTTCAGCTCTACTGAGGGCGACTAATCCAAAAAATCAAACATCGTCCTTCTCTCTTCACACTCACCCCGTCTTTCATATGCCAGAAGAAAAAGGACGACGCGGAAATCGGAATTATCGCCAAGTTAGTTTTTTCTTAATGACTCGATAAATATACAACATTAAAAAAATCTGCTAGGTCAGTTTCTCAATGATAGAATTTTATACAATGTGTTAAAAGTTTTACTTTGTGTTTATGCACGGTTATGGCAATGTATGAAAAATTCGTGAAAATTAGATGCATCTTTGTGATTTTTTCTATAGAGAAAATTTTAAGATGTCGTGTTTTCGCTAGGTCGGATCCTCGGAAATATAATGTAGTATGTATGTTTAGAAAATAAAACAATTCGGGGCTTATTTTCAAGTATAAAAATGAATTATAAAATCGACAATTTTGGGTTAGTCGCCCCCTTAGCTATTCCGGCAGTGTGAGCCTTCTAGTCTGCTTCTAGTATACTATGTTTTTCTACCATATAATGAAATTGAAAGCTTCTACGGTGCTCCAACCATACACTTACAACTTTGAAAGTAAAAACTAATAAGTAGGTATTCTTCAGCAGTTCTAAACTGGTAAAGAATCACTTTAAATTGTAGACAATTTTTAGTTCTGCAATTTTGGTTGCCAAAATTATTGGAGGTAAATGTTTGTTGACCTCATCCACGTAAATTATAATATTATCAGGGCGACCGAAGCGAGCTCTAGTATATCCACAACCTTTCACATTTTGTGGTACACTTTACGAAAAAACTATCACGCCTATTGATATGTGCTTTAACATCAGTATTCAGTCACCCAAGGTGTGACGACTCTAGCCCTCACAAAGCTCGGATTTTAGCTAGTTATTTGATCAATCCAATGTTTTTGACTGTACTACCTACTTGGGTCGACTAATACTATATTTGTGTCGCAGACTCACAGAGAGCGCCCGCCAGGAAAGCCTGTAAGTCCGCATGCACTTTAGGGTTAAACACACGATAAAAACCCTATGGCGGCTCCACATAATATCTGAATATTACACTTATTCGTACATATTTATAAAGTATCTTAAGGATAAAGGAAGAAAAAGTTCCATAATAATATTAAAATGTTCATAATTTTTGACAACGCCCTTACGTTTTATTTTGGGTCCAAAAAATTTTTGGTTGGCACTTGGCACGATTAAGGTAATTGGACGCACTACGGTACTAGGGTGATAATAATTCATACTATAGTAATTACTGGTGTTGATGCGTGGAGGTTACAAATAATAATCCATGTTATTTTGTCGCTCATAAAAATCGTCCATAAACTCAATCAAGGCATGAAAGTGGAGCCTCCAAATAAAGTAGCATGACTTAGATATTAGGGTTATGTAGAAAATGTAGATAATTATCTAAAGTAATAATTCCATAGAATGATCAGGAAAAAATGGCACTGAGATTCATTTTTATTATGGATAGAATTAAATAAATGTGATTCGTTAATCTAATATATATGAATCACCTGTCACGATGTTTGGCCGCGATGGATTCCTAAACCACTCAACCGATTTTAATGTTTTTATTTTTTAAATGTGTGCTTTTTTCCAACTTGAGAGATAGGATAGCTTAAATCTTTAATTATAGTCGCAATTTTATTTTATTGCAAATTATTTGTCTATAGAGAGAGAAAATTGTTTATGCGACGCGGGTCACGGGATAGCGATGGACGTTGCCATGGTGACATACTTATTTGGTCACTAATTCAATAAAATAATACGGGTGATATACTTTATATAATATGGCAAAGAAGCGTTTGCCGGGACAGCTAGTAATTATTATATATTACAATCCGAATTCTTCAATACTTCCTTGGTTAATAATACTCAAGAAAAATATTTTTTTCACTTTCCTGGTCTTTTTATTTTCCTGGTCTATTCTGTATCTATAATATTATGATAGTGAATTATACGGAAAAAAAAGTTTAGTCATATTAATTATTGTTATGATAAGGACTTATGCTTTGTGCGTATTCACTGCTTTTTTAACACTAAATATAGACTTTTATAATATTACATAGTAACTAATACAAGCTTTGTAAAATGCTGCTTGATATAGTGATTAATTTTCCATTTAATTTCTTTCTGTATAATGCTTTTATAACTTTTCCGTTTTATACCTACCTACTATACCTTACAGTCTGATAAAATAATATGATAATATATTTTTTTATATTTACAGTTCTTAGATAGCAGTTATATTCGTGGTAAGATTTTTGTTACTTCTTAGTTATTTAATACTGATGTTGTTACTTTTTAATTGATAATTAATAATAGTTTATTTTCTGAAAAAAAAAAAACAAAAAATCTACATAGTTTACTATTTCTACAAAATATTTTAATGAATATTGTATGTTTTGTATATTGTATATTGTATGTTTGTATATTGTATATTGTATATTGTATGTTTTCTATGTCAAGATCTTTTCTGATGTATTTCCTTGTTGGTGTGTCAAATAAATAAATAAATAAATATTCCTACTTTTTACTAGACGGTGAAAGCAAAATCGGAAAGAAAGAGGCCGAAAAAGGAGAAAAAGGCGATCCCGGGATAAAGGGCGAAAGAGGCGAAACGGGTGAAAAGGGTGACAGAGGAGAAAAAGGTGAAACGGTAATAAGTATTGTATTTATATTTTAAAATAAATTAAAAAATATAATATAAGTAATGTTTATTGAACATGGAACGTTGGTAGTCTGAGATAAAGGAACCTCCTAGTTCAGATATCACTCGCTTTAAAACCATTGCAGTCTTACAACAAAAGATTTAAACACCTGTTGAACAGTTGATTAGAAAAAAAATCAGTAGGTAGGTACAATAATAATGGTGTCAAAACAACTGTTCAACAGATGTTTAGATCTTTTGTGATAAGACCGTAATTGTTTTATGTATTTTGTATTTATGGGTGAAAAATAAACGTATATTATTAATATGTGGTAATAATAATATATTATAACGATGAAATATATTATATTGAAATATATTATATTATTATTCTCGGAATAATGATCACTGAATATAAAATATTGTTCAGTATTAGTGGAAATTCTCCGAATCAGTAATGTCCTTAGCTTTAACTTTATAATATTGTAAACGCGTCGTAAATATAAAATATTTGAGTATAAGTAATACAATTAATTATATTTTGAAACTGTTATCTTTTTTTGATAACTTGATTTAATTTTTAAGGGTGAACCGGGCGCATCTATCACGGGACCAAGAGGACCACAGGGACACGCCGGACCAATGGGACCAAAAGGTCCAGAGGGGGTAAGTTAAAAGAAAACTACGAGTTACAATTACCTATTTTTCCATAATTTTCTAATTCTGCACCCGAATTTAAGTCAAATTAACTTAATTATACAGGGGGCAATCAAAACTACTAGCCAAAATTTTTGGGGCTTTAATAGGTATCATTAGGAAAGTCCATTTAACCAAAAAAAAAAAAAAAATAGGGTATTACTTTTCTTACAGTAACATAATTTATTATTATTTTTATCCCAATCCAATCGTAATCGTAGCTAAATGGTCACTTCGTACAAATGGGGATTGTCCATTTTTTTTTAATTTTGCTCATTACAAAAACATTTCGAGGAATAAGGTCAGTGATCGTTTTTCTGTATATAAACGAAAAAAATACCCATTAGTTACTTATATTTTTGAACAAATATGTTTAACCTTAGTTTGACCTTCACTGGCGTTAAATTAGCAATAAATTCGACCAACGTTACGTTTCGAACTTTTGGTAAGATTCTCGTATCAGCTTTCACATAATGAGAACTTGTATTTGACGAAACAGCCATTATAAATAAGATTGAAAGGAAAAGAAAACATACTGCAGAGGTCAATTGGCCGCCGATGATGACGTCACAGCGAAACTTTAAAAATTTATTGAGAAAAAACTAGCCTTTCAAAATTATTTAATTTATATTCTTAAAATACCCTATTTTAACGAAAAAAAATATAAAAAGTACATGTGATTTTTTTGGACAATGCCCATTACGATGTGGTTCCTGCAGCACTCTCGCCCATTCGCGCACGCAGGGTAAGAGCGGGGGTGACGGGGGTGATGGCGCCAGGGAGGCGCGTATTGCATAATGGGTTTTTATTTTAACTAGGATCAATATATCAAAATTTAGCCGGAAGGTTTAATTGCAACCTGTATAGGTAATAATTTTTAAATAAGTGTAAGTCATTATTTTAATATTTATTTCCAGACATGCAGTTGTTCCAAAGAGGTGGTTTCCAATTTATTACTGACTATGCCAGAGATGAAAGGACCACAAGGACCTCGAGGAGAGAGAGGAGAGAAAGGTGAAGATGGCGACGATGGAGCTACGGTAATTTTCATATTTGTTGTAACTGAAGCTCAAAAAAAAATAATAAAAAAACGGTGCGTCCACATTTGTATCATTTGCGCGATCAGATCTCCGATCAGATCTCCGTCGCGATCATCGCGTAACATAGTGTGGACGCCTATTAGTTCATTCTGCCGATCATGCGTGTATTTGATATGACAAGAATCAGATACGCAGTTAATAGCGATCGGGGCGTATCATGATACGCGTATCATTTTGACACGCTTCGGTGATACGCGACGGAGATCTGATCGCGTAAATGATATTACAAATGTGGACCCACCCTAATATAAGTTAAAATACGTCATAACTAAATTAAACTGACCAATGTATTATATGAATTATGGCCTGTTTCACCGCTTCCTGATAAGGTGCCCGATAGGATTATTTGACAGATTTTCCATACTCCATCTGACAAAATAAGTGGTGGATAGCCTTATCAGTTATCAGGAAGCGGTGAAACAGGCCCTTAGATAATTAAGAGGAAATTAGAGTAAGCAATAATATAACCAGCAAAATTTCAAAACAATGACTGTAAAACAAACAGGTAATTTTTAAAGTTGGCGCAGATAATAAACTTGCGTAGTATATTTTTTTTCTAGTACAGTCAGTTAAAATCAAGCAAAATATTAAATTCGAATCATTCGTTTGGGCAAAAAGCCTCATTTCCTTTCAAGTCGGAGTGGTTTCATTTAAATTTTAGGCACTAATTTACTGTAGCATTATTCAGGATTACGTACAAAAAAAAATACAAAAAAAGTAGAAATTTGTAGTGCCGGGAACTAAAAAACCATCACAAGGTGTCGATTTTTCGATTTTTTTAAAGCTTTGTATTTTTTGAGACACATTGAAGTCTCTTTCACCCTTTAAATGTTTCTCCCGTCTCATCCAAATCAGAATATTACTAAGAAGAAAGTCCTGGGTACACTTAAATCATTTTAAGTAAGTAAGAAAAAATTGTCGAAAACTGACTTCCTTAACAAAAATCAATTTTGTCCAAAATTTAAGAAACAATCTAGCAAGTATCATACCATTTTGGAGTTCTTATTAACTGCCAACTTTTAAAATTACCTGCCAAACAAGCGTTATACATGTTTTTTCCAGCACAGTCGGTTAAAGTCGAGCAAACTATTTTATTAGAATCATTGTTTTGGGCACAAAGCCTCATTTCCTTTCAAGTCGGAGTCGTTTGATTTAAATTTTAGGCACCAGTTTACTAAAGCATTATTCAGGATTACATACGAATAAAAAATTACAAAAAAAAGTATAAATTTGTAGTGCCGGGATAGTTCCCGGCCAAAAAACCACCACAAGATGTCGATTTTTCGATTTTTTTAAAAGCTTTGTATTTTTTGAGGCACATTACTTGGATTTTTATTTTTATTTTTATGAGAACTACTGTAGCTTGGCCTGTCACTGGTTTACGGCTTATCGTCGATTTTCGGGACATCCTGTATACATGACATGACATTATCAACATTTCTAATCTAGGGTGCGACTGGTTTGCCGGGTGAAAGAGGACCACAGGGTGAACAAGGTGAACGCGGAGATCCGGGTCAAGATGGAATACCCGGTAGAGACGGTAAAGAGGGACCAAAGGGAGAACCGGGGAAAGATGGTGCCACTGGATTACGTGGACCAGAAGGACCTCCAGGACCACCGGGTCCTCCAGGACCAGTGCCAAAGGTGATTGATGACAATAACAAATGACCCTTTTTTTTCATTTTATGGCTTACTGTCAACATTTTTAAATAAAGTTAAGATAGTTATAGTATATTATATTTGGTGTAGTTATTTAAGTATGTTGAAAAAAATTGTGTCAGAAATTATATTGACAGGAAATAGAAGTCGCAAAGGAACCAGTGCTGGTGGAAAAGGGTGACATGGGTCCGCCAGGGCCTCCAGGTGTGGAAGGGCCGATGGGCAAAACTGGAGAAAAAGGAGAGAAAGGAGCAAGTGGAGAAAAGGGAGCCAAAGGAGATACGGTCATACATAAGGTGAGTTTTTTTTATGTTTTCCAAAACTATAAACAAAATAATATAAGTAGATTTCATCAAAATATAATTACATGTCAATAACAAACAAAAGATTTCATATTATGAAATCTTAAAATTTATAATTTTGTTTATAATTAGGGAATAGATGGGGCACCAGGCCCGCGTGGCGAAATAGGTGCACCAGGAGAGAATGGAATTCCAGGAACACCTGGTAAACATGGACGTCACGGTGAAAAGGGAGAAAGAGGTGACAAAGGTGACAGAGGTGACGTAGGTCCTGCGGGGGCACCGGCGAGATTATCCTCTATACTGGATGTTAACATAGATCCTGTGGAGTGTAAGTATGCCACTGACGACACTGACTATTTTTAGACACTTTTTAGCGAAATAGCGATACTCTATATCCACCATTATGTTTTACGATACGAAAGCATATTTTAAAATAATATTTACAAATAAAATCTTTGTCATAACGATAGCTCATGCTTTATTTTACTGTGTTTCATGCAGCTAAAAAGGCACTAAAACTTAATTTGAGTTGTATTAATTAAATACATTTCGTTTTTGGAGTGTTGGTATTTCCAGTTCATATTGTTTAATTAGGTGGAAAGCTCTTGTTCGTAATTCGTATAACAAAAGTCTTTGAGACCGGTACAAATTATAAATTATTTACGAGCTCAGATTATTTATAATATTATTACAAAATAATTTTTGTAAAATTGTTTTGTTAATTCTGAATGTGGATAAATAAAATTTTACTTGCTACGTTTTTTCAGATGCTGAAATAATCGAAAAATTTAAAGGGGCTAGAGGAGATGACGGGAAAGATGGGCAAAAGGTAACAATTATTCACTGCGATAGTTTTAATTACAAAAAAAAGGAAAATTTGTATTATATCAAAATAATCGTAACACTTTTTTAGGGTGACCGAGGTGAAATAGGGCCAATTGGTCCTGTTGGACCTCCGGGAAAAGATGGTCTACCCGGTCACAACGGGTCGAGAGGTCATACAGGTGCACCCGGAGAGAAGGGCACAAGAGGTGAAAAGGGTGAATCGGGACCTCCTGGACCACCTGGAAATGTCGCACAGTCTGAAATTACTCTCATGAAAGTAGGTATGAATTTATTACATAATTCTCATAATGTTTCGTAAGAATACATAATAACATTAAAACCAAAATCAATCTGAAAACAATAATTCGCAAAAGAAAACACTGTATATAAATGATTATAAGCATTATTTCGAATTTGTTGTGATCATGATTTTTGTGCAGGGTCCTAAAGGAGACAGTGGCCAAAAAGGTGCAAAAGGGGATAGAGGAAGTAGAGGAGGAAGTGGTCCTCGAGGGTGGAAGGGGGAGCCTGGGTCCAGAGGAATGCAAGGTGTAAGTGATATTTCCATATTTAGATATTTTATAAGTATTATCAGAGAAATTAATTCAAAGGAAGAAGGTTGATAAACGTTATTAATTGGTTGAGCTATGTCAAGCCAATAGATCATGAGTAATTTTTATATTATTACTTAACATATCCCGATGAAATGAAGTAGGTCCGCTATCTGCCTATGAATCGAATTCCCAATTATTGAAAAATATCTTGCATCAATACTTTCACAGAAAAGGGGTGAAAAAGGTGACAGGGGTGAGCCAGGAAAAGATGGATTACCGGGACCAGTAGGTCCCCGTGGTGAGTGCAACTGGCACAATGTGACCGTACCACGTGGTCCGCCCGGACCACCTGGACCCCCGGGACCACCAGGAGTCTCCATCACTGGTCCCAAAGGCGAACCCGCGTCGGTGACCGTTGATAATAACTATATCGAATACGACGAAGTTGATCCAGGTATATTATATGATCGAAACACAAGCGCAGGAATGTCTCCGTTGTCCACTATTTACTTTGTGACTACTGAGGACCTTTTAGCTTATTATTATGCGAAACAGCTGAGGATATTTTTCTCACTGACTCATAAATTATACTGTAAAAGGGAACTTTTTGTGGATAGGTTGTAACTTGTGGGAAAGTAGAATCTCTACTTTGCTTGTGCTAGACTCGATAATTTCAGAATGTGGACAACGAAGATATTTCTCTCAACCATGCTCGCCAGGTTATAATGGTTGAAACAAAAAGTATAACAATATATTAATTGTTTTAGATACATTCCTAAATGACGACGACTTTTTCATGACGACCACGGTTATGCTGTTCAAATCTAAAATGGGTTATATAAAGGTAAATCTTTACAATAGTATTAGCAAAACAACCAAACCCCACAGTGAATATTTTTTACTGTAATTTATCTGTGCAACAGCGTCAAACAGCGTTGTTGATTGGTCAATGTGTACGAATGAAAAGCGCTATTGAATATATTATAATTTCCTGTCAAAAAACCTCAGAAACCGAGCAGTAGTGGTTTGAATAAGAATATTTAGTAACGGAATTTTCTTTTGCAGAAAACTCACACCGTTCGTTTGGGAACACTTGCGTATGTTTTAGATGAAGATGAATTGGTCTTGCGAGTGCAAAAGGGATGGCAGCCGGTGCTGGTAATAAGCTTCACTTGTTAATATTTGATTTTGTGTAACATTGATATGTCTCGTTTAAATAGTTCGAAAAACTTTCCATGAATGAAAGATTCGTAGAAAAGATTGACCTCGAGAATCACCGAAATTAGACCCAAAAATATTTTTACTATTAAAACACGTTCTGGACCAAGAAATATTATTTTTAAGAGAAATTACATAATGTAGAATGAAAATATCTAGCAGATATAAAGCTAAGTAAGTCTAGTAAGTACTTTAAGTTTTAGTCAGCCATATTAAATATATTATTATACTCTTTAAAAAAGGTCAGGGACCTACTCACGCGAGTGTGAAAATCAGATGAGTTGTACGAGTTAGCGGAGTTACCATTGGTGTCTAAAAGCTTTGCGACAATAGTTTGCTATCAAACGATTCGGCTGTTTTTTTGCTTCCTCACATTCTTGTGCATTTCTTTTTATTTTTAATTTATCGATTATAATCTATAACACTATAACATTCCAGTGTTCTGCATTTATGCAAATAAACAAAGATTGAATATTTTTCAGCGTACAAAACGAAATGTGGAGCTAAATAGAATCCAGCCTCCATCGTCACCAAGGCCTTCTCCTCCTCGTCAGCGAAGCACAACGCAAAGCTATGTAAGTAGAATGATACACGGCATAATTCTGTGTCTGTCTGTCTGTCACCTCTTTACGTCCAAGTTTGATATGGAGATACTTTAAGTCCCGGGCATATAATAGGTTAGTTTCCTGGAAAAATATACGGTACCCGCGCAATATTAGAATTTTTGCGCAATGGACATGCGGACATCATCTAGTAATTTAATTATTATAATATTACAAACTAATCAAAGGTTTACAGATTAAATTATTAATTACTTACCTCTTTTCACATTTATCATATTAGTTTGTTGTTTCGTCACGTACCCCATAATATATTAAATTTTTCACGAAGCCCAAAAGTGTTTCTCGTTACTGGAAGTGAAGTTGGTAGTGAAAATTGTTTTCTAATTAATTTTATTGGAAAAATAACATTTATTCGCGGTATTCTATTATATTGTACGTCGTGTATCGTTTAGACTTATTAGTATTAATATCCCCATCGTTTTTTGCATAACTACATGCAGTACACAGTTACGCAAAAAACATTGATTGAGGAAGTTGATTCATAGGTAGATGAGGAACCAACGTAATTCGGTCACGTTATGTCAAACCCAGCAGAGATCACAATAATTAACATTGAATTGACGTGATCCGACTAAATGACATGGGTCAGTTTACTGCCATGAATCAATTTCCTCGATGGTACTTTCTAGTTTCTTCTAATGCGACACTAAATAAGTAAATCTTATTGCAGATTCGAATGATAGCGCTAAACGAGCCATACTCCGGCAACATGTTGAGTAGAACCAACCGCACTGGCAGGAGTGCTGTGGACCTGGCGTGCCACACAGAAGGCGAGAGACTTGCCATCAGTGGGAAATTCGTGGCGTTCCTATCAACCAAGTAAGTAATTGTACTAAAAATATACAGGACCATTTATCCAAATCATGTTAATTATAAAGGTGAAAGCTTGATCCTGTCTATTATGTCTTCACGCTTGCCTTCTCGTATGTAACTCTTAATATTACATGAGAAGGCAAGGTCGATCTAATCAACTTCTAACTAATATTGTGCATTCCCGTGTGTAGTCATCAGGTTGGCCTGTGATCAGACCGACCGGATTGACCGGCCTCCCCGTATGCGCATGCCGCTGAACCTTGATGACTTTAGAGATTCTTTATGCCATGAGAAAGAACAGGACAAGGATTATATTATAGGAAATATTATAGTGTGAAAATCATTAATATTTTCATTAGCATTCATGGAATTTAAAGAATTTAATTAACAATTTACTGTCGTTTTGCAGAGAAGAAGACTTGAACGTGGTGATCAAGAACAGCCTTTACAAGTCAATCCGGGATATTCCTATAGTGAACCTCCACGGGGATCAGATGTTCCCCTCCTGGAGGACTATCTTCGATGGATCACAGGCTCCGTTCTCCACAAACATCTACAGTTTCAGCGGTAGAAATGTGCTGAAGGATAATGTGTGGTAAGGTTTTATTTTAACCCGCTTAAAAGATTAGAATGTGATAACAAAGCAGAGCTGTGACGTCATCAAATTAGGTCTACATAATATATATTTTTTTTTCATGAAAATAATATAAGGTCTACAGGTTATTATTAACCGTGTTGCAAAATTAGGAGATCCACACTTTTTATCATCCATAAATAACCGCATCACTGAAGAAGTTGTGAGTTCACTGTCAGCTTTATAGGAGAGAACACGCTCCCTTCAATGTTTGCAGGTATTAAAACAAGTGACTTTGATAATAAGATCTCGAAGCTTAAAATTCACTGTTTTCAGGCCAAACAAAGCAGTGTGGCATGGAAGCAACGCGTTTGGTCTACACAAGCAGACCGATTCCTGCGACGAGTGGTCCAGCAGAGGGCCGCAAAGATTCGGTGCTGCTTCTCCGCTTTACAATCATAGATTGTTGGAGCAGAGTAGGCAAGTATTCTAGATGTTACTACAATAGCAATTCTGTAGATAAACTGCTTAGTATAGACTTACTTAAACGAGCAAAAGGCCCACCACACATTCCCACCACTGCAAATCCTGTGTCGCCAAGATCAATAGTGGTAACTGGTAACTAACCACGAAAACCCTTTGATATGATCTCAGGGATGCCCGAGGGACAAGCTCATTCTGACTTGGGACCCGCAACGAAAATAATCAGAAGAAATGTAGGAGGAGTAGGAGATAACTGCTTAGTAGACTGTAGACATATTTTAAGTCCAGGCAAAGGCATTTTGTTGTTGTCCTGTAATATTTTACGGTAAATCAAAGGAATTTCAGGGAGACGAAGTTGCAATGAAGTTTTTGCAGTATTATAGGCTTCCATAATGAGTTATTATGAATGAAAGTCTTATCCAACTCCATTGCCATTAGACAAAAATAAAACACAATGTATAAACATTGGAAAAGTTACCCCAAAGACAAATCATAATATTATATTCATGGTGTTACTTTTTTATGTGAACAGAGCTTCGTTTACCTATATTTAGATCACAATTAATTAAAACAGTTAACAGACTATACATAATATACATAGCCATACTAATTTGTTGGTAGCTGAAGCCGGGGGCCGCGGGTTCAAATCCCGCCGACGGAACAAAAAGTTTTCAATGTTCCCGGGTCTAGATGTGTATTAAATATTATGTGTATAAAAATCTTAAATGAATGTATACCTAGTATTAAATATTATATTTCCGATGGTACCTGTAACACAAGACTTTTGAGGCCAGACTGACGTGGTGTGAAGCGTCCATAGATATTATTATTATTAAAATGTACAGTTCCCGCACGATAAACTAATTTTGGCGCAATAGATTTACAGTCATCTCAGACAGTATACACTATACAGTTGCTTCCTACTGTCACAATGTGTGAATGACACAAATTCAAGTCCTACAGTTATAGCTGAAGGAGGGGATAAGCCAAGACTATTGTATAGTGGACTTGACTATAGTCTGTTGTTCACATAATTGTTGTCTAACGTAATCTTAGGCTGAATAGGCCTGTTTCTTGGAATATTGTCCCTGAAACGTTTAGTAGCTGTTTTTATATCTTTGAAGTGTATGGTAGTAGAATTCGTTGTAAAAATTGTTGTAATTTTTACCCAACTACTTCGAAGCCAATAGGAAGGGTAATGATATTGCAGTCTATGTATGTATGCATGATGAATCTGCCCTCGTAGCGTGCCAAGCTACTTGTTCGCTTTAAACAAATGAGGGATCAATAATAGTCAAAATAATGTATTTTTTACGTATTCGGCTTATTATAGTTTAGTAAACTTATTTCTTGTACATTTTTCAGACATTCCTGTGATAAGAAACTCGTAGTGCTATGTATAGAGTCAACACCACAAAGACGGAAAGAACAAATAAGAAGAAGAAGACATAACCAGTAAGATAAAAATATTATATGAAAGACAAATCTTTATTTTTATTAACAAACATATTCATTTGTTTTCATTTTATTTAGCATTCAGTTTATCAATTTACTATTAATTAAATATATAGAATTCAAGATTGGCCGATTTGTTTTAATTTCTAAAATTTTCCTTTTCAGGTATGCAAGATATCGACACATGGAGAGACACATTGATTCACTTTATTAACTTTAATACAAATAAATGTAGTAATACTTAATTATGGTCGGTACACACTGCAATATTATGACAAGACGATGCGATGCTTTTCTAAATAGCTTTGTCCACATTGTGCCTTTTTTTTGTTCAACAATGCGTTATAGCGTTATAGCGCAGTCAACAGCGAAGGTGTGGCATGCCCTTGACGCGCGTCAAAATCTACCCGGGTTGAAAGAAAAGTGTCATAACGCGCGCTACGATTTTAACGCGCGTTACGGGCATGCCTCACGTTCGCTGTTGACAGCGCTATAAGGCATGCCCTTGATGAACAGAAAAAGGCACAAGGTGGACAAAGCTAATGAGCTATTTTAAACTGGAATGCCTTCTAATGCCGCGGTCGGCTGGGCTATTGATTTTTGAATGGATGGATGGACTTATTTAAAAATATTATCGCAATTCGAAACGCGTCGTCATGGTGTAATGTAAACTGGCCATAAGATATACCGTAAGTTGCAGTCGGGACCAACTGCTACTTGCGCCTGCTATAAAGCGGTCGCTTTGCACGACTGCTCCGATCGCTCAAGAACTGCTCGAGCGATATCGCCGTGCGGCAACCGCATCTTGCAGTCGGCAAGATGCGGTACTCTAATATTGTGAGAGTGCGTTCTCTGCAAGCGGCCTACCATAAAACTTACCTACTGTATGTGATTCATATTGTAGAATTACTGTTCATAGGATAAAAGCCCTTGTTGTGCTATACTAAAACTTAAGTTATTTACTTTAGAAAGTTATTGTAATATTCGTTTACACTATTTAGTTGCGTATTTGCAAAAGCTAGAATTTATTTAATTGTTTTTAGTAGTAATCGTTAGTTTGAGTTCAATGTTCATAGTAAATTAAGTCTATGAAGTATTATAGGATAGTAAAAAGAAATCTTGCTGATCAAATTTAATTTTATTAGCCTGATTTTTGACTAAGTCAGCTTTTACTAACTCATATTATTATAACGATTTCGACCTGGTTTTTTATTTTTAAATAGTAAGCTATGATACCACAGTCATGCACACATCAGCTGTGTGTCAATTATAATTGGGGAGGGGAAGAGGGGATTTCGGGACAAGCTCGAGCGTGTCACTCTCCCATGACATGTCACCGACGTGCCATAACATCCTTGTAGGTTTATTGTCATGTCATCGTAAAGTACCCTTTTGTCAGTGATGACATAGTCAACATTAGTCACTATTAACTACCTTTTGCAGTGTAAAAATGTTCAATGCTGAAACTTTTAGATGTTATTTTAAATATATTTATTACCTAATTGTGTAAAGCTAGGTGCCATAACTACCTATTTTGTATTTTTTTACTTGTTGATTCATGGAAATAAAATAATAGCATCTAAAATTATTATATATTTTTTTATTTCATTGATCCTTAATAATGTTAATTATCTTATTAAATTTAAATAAATGAAAAATTATATTTAAAATTAAGTTATAATTAAAATTAAGTAATAATTCAAGTTAAGTTATAAATTATAATTAAAGTTAAGTAATAATTAAAGTTAAGTATTAAAAGTTAAGTAATCATTAAAATTAGGTTATAATTAAAGTTAAGTAGTCATTAAAGTTAAGTAATAATTAAAGTTAAGTAATCATTAAAATTAAGTTATAATTAAAGTTAAGTAATAATTAAATTTAAGTCATAATTAAAGTAAGGTAATGATTAAATTAAGTTATGATTAAAGTGAGATAATAGTTAAAATTAAGTTATAATTAAAATTAAGTAATAATTAAAGTTAAGTACTTAATCATTAAAGTTAGGTTATAAATTATAATTAAAGTTTAATAATCATTAAAGTTAAGTAATTATTATAGTTAAGTAATAATTAAAGTTAAGTAATAACAGAGACAATCCATACATAGACTGTTGAGTCCCATACAAAATTGCGTGTACGAGAAAAGCAAGCTAAATCTAGATGGCGCATCATAATCATCGATTCTGGCTATATCTGAAAATGTAATAATACAACAAAACGAGCCAATTAAATCAAAAGGAGTACCTTAAAACGCGAAAGAACATTTTTACAACATCATTTAAACACTCGTAGAATATTAATTATGATTTTCTAAAAATACTTCCGAATCAATGTTTATTGTTAGTGTATAAGCAACAATAATTGTTAGATGGCGTCGCGGCCGATAGCTAACACGCCTTACTTAGTAGCTTGCTATATGAACACTAGATGGCGCAATACCTAATTATTTAATTATAATATCTATGGACAATATTATATTTCGAATAACTACAAATTTTAAGAAGAAGTGTTTTGTTTTGTGTTTAATAAAAAGATTTATTTGCATCTCTGTTTAATTGTTTACCTACGTTGTAAGAAGTGTAACAAGGAGAGAAACAATATTGAATAAATTAAAAACTGTCAAATACCCTGTTACATACTAATTAGTACCTACCTACCTAGCTAGGTACACAGGGCCACACATCAAGTGTATTTGTGATCATTTTGACCTTTGGACCGCCCTTACCGCGCACGCAATAAGAGGGAGTTTTGAAGTGCTTCTGTTACACCTGTCGTGTGGCCTACCGTACCTACCAATTGATAAAATATGATTAATTGTTGGATATTTTATATATTCGAATGCATCTTCATTATTTTAATCCTTCGATCGAATCTATTGTTATTCTATTGTGTCTTGCTCACCAGTGAGCTTATGACTATGGTATAATATTATGATAGTGATGATGATGATGATGAATGTAATTTGCATAGTAGCATCTGCTTTCCGTTCTTATAACAACACCGAAACTCCCGAACTTGTATCTATAAAGAGTCAGGAGTTCCCTCAGCACCTTCCGAACCATGATAGACTTCGGTGCAAAATCTTACTTGTTTGTAACATAATATGCTTTGAATACTTCTAGTGAAACTGAAGTCGCCACATGTTTCCATATAAATTTTGAGGAGTTCCCTCGATTGATAATGGATCCCTTCATCAGGTCACCACTTTTGTTAACGTTTTACTAAATTGGGAGGATACCCTATACATAACGAGACCATACGTCCTGCTTTCAGGCAGTCTGTCCCGCTTAGGGTTACCATATAGGTATTACAAAAGTCCTGACAAAAAGCCGGACATTTCAATAAATAATTCTTTTTCCGAAGATTCCGAAAATTCCGAAGATGTCCGAAGATGTCCCGCTCTGACAAAAAAAAATGGTCACATTACCATTCATTATACACGAAAAGAAACATTTTGAAAATCGGTTACAAATGGCGGAGTAATCGTTAAACATAAATATAAACGAACATAACACCTCCTCCATTTTGAAAGGCGTTTGAAATTATGTATAGCCTTTTTCCGGCGTAATTCAGCTTAGTGTGTCTAAACACACTAAGCTGAATTACGCCGGCGTAATTTATTTAATTTACGTGGCTGAAATTACGTTCAGCCGCTTACGTCTGATGCGACACACTAAAAATTACGCGAAGAGCCGAAATTTCGCGGCGTAATTTCCGTTGCCGAACGCGCGCGTGAGTATTTAAAATTTTCAGATGTAATGTGTGCGGTAACGCTTTGGACATAAGGTTGGATTTGCTATGTTCGGTTTTGATAATTCCGTCGTGTATAGTGTGTTGCTATACAAAACATTACCGACAAATCGCTGCCGAACTTTACGCTCGACTCGGCTCGACGGAAATTCGGCTCACGACGGAATTTCGGCATAGTGTGTCGTCTGTCGCGTTCCACCCATATTTTGTATGGATTTGAAACGCGGCGTAAACGCTGCGGAATTTACGTCGGCGTAATTTACCATAAATCAGCGTAATTAAAGTTAAGTAATCATTAAAGTTAAGTTATAATTTTAAAAGTAAAGTAATAATTAAAATTAAATAATAATTAAAGGTAAGTACTAATTAAATTTAAGTCATAATTAAAGAAAAGTAATAATTAAAGTTAAGTAATCATTAAAGTAAAGTAATAATTATAGTTAAGTAATCATTAAATTACTTAACTTTGATTATAACTTAATTTTAAGTATTACATAACTTTAATGATTACTTAACTTTAATTATAACTTAATTTTAATGATAACTTAACTTTAATTATTACTTAACTTTAATGATTACTTAAATTTAATTATTACTTAATTTTAATTATTACTTAACTTTAATTATTACTTAATTTTAATTATTACTTAATTTTAATTATTACTTAACTTTAATTATAACTTAATTTTAATGATTACTTAACTTTAATTATTACTTTACTTTAATTATAACACAACTTTAATTCCCAACATTAATCCATTCTGTACGTTCTAAAGATTATTTTAAAATATATTTCATAAAAAAAGAAAAAAAACGATTCTGTTGGTAAATGAAACTTCTCTTTTAAAATGCAACGACGTATATTTTCGGATAATATGCATGTGTAGAGAGGCGCCAGAGCAGGAAATACAAAAGGAACTGTCAGGGGTGACATTGACATAAGCGTTGACATATTATGTTGCGTTCCAATTATTAATATCCTAACAACCACCCCTGGAACGCAAACCCATATTTGCTATACAATACAAAAGTTTATACTCGGTTGTACCCTTAGTGAGAATATCAGCAACCATATTGTCACCTTTACAATAATTAAACTTTATCTTAAAATTAAGTACATGCTCTCTCAAAAAATGATACCTTATATCTATATGTTTAGTACGAGGCAAGTAGCAATCATTAGTTGACAATTTTATAGCACTTTGGTTATCGCTAAATATACAAAGTGGTCCGGCAAGGGGCTGGCCGAACTCAATGTGCAGCTGTCGCAGCCACAGAGCTTCCTGTGCTGCAGATGACATTGACATGTACTCTGCCTCCGCCGTCGACAGAGCCACTGTTTGCTGTCTCCTTGAGCACCAGGACACTGCGCCTCCCTGAGAAATAAAAACATATCCTGTGCAGGATTTACGGTCAAAATTGTCACTAGCCCAGTCTGCATCGCAGAAGCCTCTTATATCTGAATCACCATCTTTGGTATAGGTAAGCTTCAGATCCTTAGTCCCTTGTAAGTATCGTAAGACCCTCTTGACAGCTGTCCAATGTTCAGATCTCGGCTGTTTATTATACCTACTAAGGGTATTAACGGCAAAAGAGATATCAGGCCTTGTGCTTTGCGCAATATAAAGAAGACAACCTATTGCTTGTTGATAAGGAAAATTTGTTTCTTCTATCTGGTCCTCAGTTATTTGAGAAAACTTTAAACCTACTTCCATTGGGGTCTTACATGGTTTGCAGTCAGACATACCAAACTTAGCAAGAACTTCTCTAATATATTTTTCTTGGTCTATCATAATAGTGTCTTCATTTCTTGTTATGTTCAGACCCACACACTGACTAGCATTTCCTAAATCCTTCATCTCCAAACATTGCATTAGCCTGTTTTTGATCCTGTCTCTTTCTATATTATTAGGAGTAAATAACAAAAGGTCATCGACCCACACAGCAATGTAAGTATTCCTATCTACATTAAAATAAACACATGGATCTGATTTAGACTGTGTCATGCCAACATCCTGTAATACAGTATTCAGTTTAGAATTCCATAACCTGCTTGCTTGTTTTAAGCCATAGATAGATTTATGTAAACGACATACCTGGGGACCTTGTTCGTAAAGCTCAGGTTGATGCATATATATATCCACATCAATGTCTCCCTGTAGAAATGCTGACACTGCATCCAACTGGTCAATCTGAAGTCCCAATCTCGCAGCTAATGATATCAGGTAGCGTATGGTACTGTACTTGACAACAGGTGAAAACACTTCCTCGTAGTCTGTACCCTTCCTCTGAGCATATCCCTTAATGACAAGTCTAGCCTTAAAACGAATTATGTTACCTTTTTGATCCGTTTTTGTTTTAAAAACCCATTTACAGGGTAAAGCCTTTTTATCTGAGGGTAATTTTTCTAAGCTCCAGGTGTTATTTTTCATCAGTGAATTGTACTCCTCATCCATTGCCTGTCGCCACTGCTTGGCATAAGGTGACGACAGTGCCTCCTCAATCGTTTGCGGATCACTAAAACTAGTAAGAAAACAATACATACTGTTTTCTTCTGTGTGTACTCTTTGTGTTCTATTCCGAGGCCTCAGTGTGATGTTCCGCTCACACTGTGGGTCTACATACACAGGTGGGACATATGTTTCATCTGAGTCCCCTGTCTCATACTCGCTAGATACCCGCTCACAATCCTCAGTTGCACCTGTAGTTTCTTCATCAGTTACTATTGTGAGGTCTTCTACATCAGACGGGAGTGCTTCAGTAGACACGGGAACACTGTTAATGCTAGTGTTAGTGTTTTGACTGTCTGATGACTGTATATTTGTTAGTGATTTCTGACAGTTAGTTAAAGTTGAATCTGAAAGATTAGTATTATTAGTTAAATCAGAAATTCCACAGTTTTCTAAAAAATTGACATCTCTGCTTTTAATAACTTTGTATGTTTTATTGTCTAATAAACGATATCCCTTTGTATTGTCACAGTATCCCACTAAAATCATTTTCCTTGACTTCTTATCCCATTTTTGGCGTTTTTCCTTTGGTATAAATACCATGGCCTCAGAGCCAAATATTCTCAGATGAGACAGGTCAGGCTTATATCCATTCCAAAATTCAAAAGGTGTCCTACCATTTAAAGCTTTATTAGGAGATCTGTTATATAGATACGCTGCAGTCCCCACCGCCTCTGCCCATAATCTCTTATGTAAGTTGGCATAAAACAGCATGCATCTGGCTTTCTCGACGAGTGTCCGATTCATTCGCTCAGCAAGTCCATTATGTTGTGGGGTGTAGGGAGTGGAGGTCTGATGTACTATTCCACTGTTGGATAAAAATTGTTCAAAGTTAGTGTTGCAATATTCAGTACCATTATCTGTTCTTAATATCTTAATTCTCTGAGAACATTGATTTTCAACCTTATTTTTATAGTCCTTGAATACCTCTAATGCTTTAATTTTACTGTCCATGAAGTATACATACACCATTCTCGTGTAGTCGTCTATAAAAGTAATACAATACTTCATACCTGAGCAGCTTAAATTCTCCATAGGTCCACAGAGATCAGAGTGAACAAGCTGTAGGGGTGCGGTTGCACGAGTGCCAGTATTTTTGAATGGCAATCTTGATTGCTTGCCCTCATGACACGATACACATCTACTCACATTATTCTCTGTAGTGTTCAGTGTCACACCCCTGACACAATCAGGCAGTCTGTTGACATCTGTAACATTAAGGTGGCCCATGCGCAAATGCCATAAATAAGTATCAGTATTACAATTATTATTCTCACTGGAACTAAAATTTGCAATTTCAGGACTATACTCAGTGTTCAATGTATATAATTTATCATTTAAAGTTGCTGAGCATATAAATTTACCATGTGAATCATGAACTTTACAGCCTCTTTGAGTAAATGTTACTCTGTAACCACTATTAGCAATAGTACTCACTGAGAGTAAATTAACAGCTAGGTCAGGGACATATAACACATTTTTTAACTGAATTCGCTTACCCTGGGCTAGTTTTATATCTATGTTTCCGACACCTGCAACTGTAAGCGGCTCCTTGTTGGCAACTGTGATTTTGTTTACCAGTGGCTCTGTGACATTATACATCCATTGACTATTTCCGGACATATGCATGGATGCGCCTGAGTCCATAAACCATCTCTTGTCAACATGGTCTGAAAATGCTGAAAAAGCTGCAATAAAACCGGAATCTTTTATGTTTTTCTCCCTTTCAGACGTCTTCTCCCTCCTGCCTGACTTGCAATATTTAGCAAAATGTCCATATCCATTACAATTATAACATCTTGGCCCTTTTGAATGCTGCGGCTGGTGTTGATACTGTTTCCTCGACTTAGATCCAACAAATAACGCTGTATTACAGTTTTCCGATTTAACTTCTTGCAAAAGTTTGGTTTTGATTGAGTCTGCACTTATTTTAATACCGGAACTTTCCAGTCCCATAATCATGGGCTTATAAGATTCAGGAAGTCCAGCCAACATTAGCGTTCCCAGCCATTCATCGTTGATGTCAAATTTAATGTTCCTCAGCTTATGAGCGGTGGACATAATCTTATTCACGTATTCTTCTACATTTTGAGTGTTTTCCAATGAGATTGTTATTAAATCTTTTAACAAGGCTACTCTCCTGTACAACCCGCTGTCATCAAAAGCCTGTTCCAAACGCTCCCAGACTTCCTTACATGTATTTGCATTCTGTACATGTACATAAATGATTGGGTCTAGTAATAAAATTACCTTTGATTTTGCCTTAACCTCCCTTTTAGGATCTGTATTGGTACCGGTCACACAACTCCAAAGATCCTCTAGTTCAAAATATGCTTGCACTGCGAACTTCCAGGTAGCATAGTTGTCCCTTCCAACTAATCTGTCAATATGAAACGGATTGTAACCTGTGTTCGACATATTCTATTAACTTTACGTGATTTCGGTCCGATGACGCCACGCCGCTTAACCTCCAAATGTATGACGGACAAAGTACGCCGGCCGGTTTTCTGGATTATCACTGGTTTTACCTTTTCTTCTGTATTTCCACAACTAGCAATGAACCACGCTCTGCTACCATGTTGGTAAATGAAACTTCTCTTTTAAAATGCAACGACGTATATTTTCGGATAATATGCATGTGTAGAGAGGCGCCAGAGCAGGAAATACAAAAGGAACTGTCAGGGGTGACATTGACATAAGCGTTGACATATTATGTTGCGTTCCAATTATTAATATCCTAACAGATTCATGCAGGATTTTATGGTCGGATCTTAGAATATAAAGGGATGCATAATGCACATGAAAAAACACATTGAAATTACAGAATGCGAGAAACAAATGAATACGGAATCGTGAAATCTATACAAATTGGAACTATTACCGCGTTGCCTCCAAAACTCATTAGCAATAAGTGAGTTTGCAAGTGCAGCTTAAACTTGGCAAGCCTCTTGTGCCCGTAATAATCGGTACCATTTACTCCCGGCTCATCGTCACAAATATTCCTATTGCTAGAAAAAAAACTGAATCTTTGTATTTTTTCTTTTATCTTGTCTTTTAAAGTGTTATTAAAGCGCCGAGCGCGAGACCAATCATTTATTTAATAATCCGACCAAATTCTATTCATGCGCCATAGTTATTAAATCAGCAAATATATTGACACGAACATTATCAAATGTCGAACATAGTATTTATTTGTTCACTATCTGTGCTGGTGCTGCCGTCTAGCGTGAAAACATTGCAGTAACATATTATTATCCTATTTTAAAGGACAGCTTGTCCCGTGATTCTGTAGTTTGTACGTTTACTACTTAGAAAGAAAAAAATGGCTTGAAAAATGATATGGCCTTGAAATAAAAAGTAGCCTTTCCGTCAGCTTCCACTACGTATGTGATAATCTCATCAAAATCAGCTCACCAGTTTCCAGTAATATTATTATTCTTTCTCTTTTTGTTTACTTAAATATTAGTACAATTATAATTACTAAAAAACTACTTTATAGGAAGTTTTTGAGCAAAAAAATATATTTTCTCACCTCCGGGCGGAAAACGTCAACTTTCTTCCCGCTGCGCTTACCGATGTTGCCGTTTTCCGCCTCCGTCGATGAGAAAAAATAGTATACGCACCATGGGCAGTAAATAAGAAAGCCTCAGATCACATGTTTGTTGACCTCAGCTTTGCCTTGGGCAGCAATTACATATTGTGATCTGAGACATTTCTTACTTTCCTGCCCTAGGTGCGTAATGTACTATTTTATGTACTTTTGAAATTAAAAAACTCAGGTCCTTTTCTTTGCTAGTCTACGAGTTTTAAACGTTCTTTTCTTCTCAAACTACCGCAGGTAATAAAAGACGAGATGAAAAATAGCAACAATAAATGATTACCTTTTACACAGTTTCCATAAAACACTAAGGAACTAGCTGCCAACTCTTCCCCTCGCACAATGGATGTCGGCTTTGTCATCTGTTGTCATAGATCTAGGAATGACAGACATGACATGCAAATGCAAAGAAGTGTTCTTTAGGCCATACGTATATACGTGGGAGAGACATGCTTCGGCACGAATGGGCCGGCTCGACCGGAAAAATACCACGCGCACGTTCTCACAGAAAACCGGCGTGAAACAGCGCTTGCGCTGTGTTTCGCCGAGTGAGTGAGTTTACCGGAGGCCCAATCCCCTTCCCTATTCCCTTCCCTTTCCTTCCCTAACCTCCCCTAGGCCGGCAACGCACTTGCAGCTCTTCTGATGCTGCGAGTGTCCATGGGCGACAGTAGTTGCTTTCCATCAGGTGACCCGTTTGCTCGTTTGCCCCCTTATTTCATAAAAAAAGGCGCGATGAGGGTGAAATTTCAAGGTCATGAAAAATAAGGTTGAAATATTAATAATTAGATGACGCCCGCAGCTCGATCGTTGCACCAAAATTCGTTTATCGTGCGGGTTTCGTACATTTTTCCGGTATAAAAAGTATCCTATGTACTTTCCCAGGACTCAAAGTATCTTTATACTCAACAAAATCAGTTCAGCGGTTTGGCGGTGAAGAGGTAACAGACAGAGAGATTGACACACTTTCGCCTTTATAATATCAGTATGGATGAATCTATTTACAAGTCTAAGGGTCTAACTCTAAACACACTAGGCTTAATTACGCCGGCGTAATTTACGTGGCCGAAATTACGTTCAGCTTACCTCTGATGCGACACACTATAAATTACGCGAAGAGCCGAAATTTCGCGGCGTAATTTCCGTTTCGGAACGCGCTCGTAAGTGTGTATTTAAAATTCTCAGATGTAATGTGTGCGTTAACGCTTTGGAGTTAAGGTTGGATTTGCTATGTTCGGTTTTAATAATTCCGTTGCGTATAGCGTGTTGCTATACAAAACATTACCGCCGAATCGCTGCCGAACTTTACGCTCGACTCGGCTCGGCGGAAATTCGGCTTGCGACGGAATTTCGGCATAGTGAGTCGTCCGTCGCGTTCCGTTGTTCCGAATTTACGCCGGCGCAATTCAGCCTTTTTTTGACACTAACACGGCATGTCTACTATACATTTACCCTATATCTTTGCTCACACTTGGAGCTTTTTATTGAGCGCAAACATTGTACAACTCGCACGTGTAAACAACTCTAGGTTAACGTCAGCTGGAATTTTGTTTCTTTGTTTGTTCGGAAAAAGTTAGCAAACAAATGGAATTATTATAATATTATGTAACAATTCAAAATATATTAAGTACATGACTTCGATTGTAGGTAATAATAATTATTATTAACATTATATCAATCAGACATGGTCTGGAGTAAGCATTGTATAATTAAGCATGTAAAAGTAAACTACAAAAGTAAACTACAAAATTTAACAAAAGTACGTATATAATGATGCCGAAACTTTACAATAAACTACCAAATGAGATTATAGAAATTAACGATTTAAATAAATTTAAGATGAAATTAAAATCATTCCTAATCGAGAAAAGTTTTTACACAGTTAAAGAATATTTAAATGAAAAAGTTTGATAACTTATAAAAACTTTCAATCATAATGAATAAATTATTGTCCTTTAATGTTCACTTCCATGAATAATGTATATTTGTGTGTTAATATCAATGTTACATATTTGTTTATAATCAATGTACATAATAACTATTATATTTAAATATTTTGGCTGTTACTTAGAGTTTAGAGGATCCTTCATTTTATTGTAATATTTGCATGCCATTAAAACGGCAAAACATGTACTGTTTTTACGTAAAATTGTAACATCTTTTTATCATGTTTTTGTGCAAATAAAGATATTGAATTGAATTGAATTGAAAAATTGAAAAGCCATAATTAAACATTATGTTATGTATGACAATTACAGAAAAATCATTATTCGCATCCCTATATTAATAATGAAAATGATAAATCAGTAAAATTACAGTAATGAGTCATGACTAAATATGGCAAGATCTATTTATTCAAGTTTTAGATGAAACGACTAGTCTGTATCAGATTCAGACAAAAAGGTTATTATAATTAATAGGATAATATTGTATATTTAAAACACATAACTGACCTTAAAGATCAAACAGACAACATTGCAGATAAATATTTCGAATATTTGGTACCGTGTATGGTACGGGGTAAGTACCAGAAATTTAAAAAAATGTTTTGCGAACCCTGGTATGGATATGGGTTCAAATAACCCATTCCCAACATGCCTTTAAAAAGTTTCGGTCTTACCACAAAAGATTTAAATATCTGTTGAACAGCTGTTTTGAGACAATTTTGTATGGAATTTTTCTCTAATCAACTGTTCAACGGGTGTTTAAATCTTTTGTAGTAAGACCCTTTGCCTTTAAAATCAAACATGTCTCTGCAGGATACCGTGTTTCCAGAAGTTGCGAATCAAAGTCAGTTTAAATGATTATAAAATGTATGTCTAAAGATTGTTCATTATTAAAACTTTCCACTCCTTTACCTATCTATACAGGGTGTAACAAAACAAAGTGATAATACTTTAAAGCCTTTAGGGTGTGTAGGTGTCCCTCATATACAGGATTTAACAAAAGAAGTGATAATACTTCAGAGTGTGTACGTATTCCTTGTAGAGAGTTCACTGTGAAAGTAGCAGCGCTGAAAGACCAATTTTTTTTTCACTTTTGTATGGGGAAACTCGTGACGCTCGGGCTCTTGGCTCTTAAATAAATAAAATAAAAAATTGGCTTGGCTCCTAAGTGGGAGTTATTATTAATATTATCACACGTATAATGCAACTATAGCAGATCTGAGGGGGCATCACCATATCTCTGAATCATACAGTTGAAACCAACTGAGGGTTCTTCATCAGATACTTCAGACCTTTGATTTTTGACGTCAAATGAAGCGGCCAACCAAGTTGAATATTTTTTGTGAAGGTGGCATGTCGATCTCTAGTTTGGTTAGGCTCTTGTACAGGCACAGGTACTACAGGTACTCCAGCTCTTCGATTATCCTAGTTTTTACGGTTCCGTACCCAAAGGGTTATAGTCTGTCTGTCTGTCTCCAGGTTAGACGAGCCGCGCCAGCTCGAGCGACGCATTTGTTTCACTCCCACTAGTGCCCGGGTCACGTGTGGGAACTAGAGCGAGCGAGAGAAATGAGTGGCTCGATTTTTATTCGGCGGTGTCCGCTTTTCTGACGTTTCACTAGATTTAGTTTAGTGAAATGACATATCACTAGATATTTTTAGTAAAAAGACGTAACAAACAAGAATATCTATCTCATCTACCGGGAGTTCGTGATATCCTGAAATCCCTGATATCCTCTTTTCCCTGCGACATGTATAAATTATAATCAAGCGCCTCAGTTACTCTTTTAGCTTTGTCATACTTTCAGGTGGGACTCAAAAGAGGGGAACACTAACAAAACACAATTTTTCGTGCACTTTTTCCATTATGTTAAGAAATGATTATAAATAACAAATAACACGACCGGTTTCGAAATCATCATCAGGTGTTTGATTATTTATTTCGAAACCGGTCGTTTAACATGAATTTTCACCAAGAACCAACAGTACAATCAATTACATAATATTATGTGAATCAAAACAGGGGGACTCATACCCTAAAGTTTTATCACTTAGTTTTGTTATGTCTAATATAAAAAAAATCTCTTGTCACAGAATTTCTGTGCGAACTCCTCCAAAACGGCTCAACCGATTTTAATGAAATTTTGTATGTACAATCGTTAGGCCTGATAATATGTTTTTATCTACTTTTTATATTGATATTAGAAATAATTTATATTTATATTGATATTAGAAATATATATATTTATAGGTACCAGATAGCTGAATCTTCAGTCCTCTGACAGAATATTTGAAACTTTTGGAATTGGCACCGACTTCAAAATTATGAAGATTGAGTACAGAAATAGTCAAGGTTTAGCCGAATTCGGAAAAAGGCACTATTAGATAGCAAAAATTATTTAATACTTTTTAGTTCATATTAATGTTAATATTGTTTTTACCTCGGAAGTCGGTTTTAATTTTTTGTTAAAAATAATAATAATTTCACTTTTTTTAGTTACACTAGTAGGTAAACCTTCGCGTATATTTTACGTATCTTATTACACAGTTCACACTCACAAAATAATATATTATCAGTGAAGTGAACATATTGTGCTAAGTAATTTAACAATTTTAATACTTCAAACCCCAAGCGGTCACCGGCGATTGTGATAACAATAGAAAGGCTATTGTGTCTCGTTTTTCCACGATCCAAGGATCTATCAGATAAAAAATTGTATAAACTTGCATAGGATGTGTGCTAAGTAATTTAACAATTTTAATACTTCAAACCCCAAGCGGTCACCGGCGATTGCGATAACAATAGAAAGGCTATTGTGTCTCGTTTTTCCACGATCCAAGGATCTATCAGATAAAAAATTGTATAAACTTGCATAGGATGTAGCGTAGCTACTCATCTAATATATAAAATTCTCGTGTCACAGTTTTCGTTGCCATACTCCTCGGAAACGGCTTGACCGATTCTCATGATATTATGTGAGCATATTGTGAGGATATTGGTCTGAGAATCGGCCAACATCTATTTTTCATACCAAAAATTATTTAAATGGCAAAACAACGTTTGCCGGGACAGCTAGTAATATAATATATTATTATCATAATAATTGACAGCTGTTCTTGAAATCAAGAATTCAATTTCAAATCCATTCAAATCGATACTTAGTGCGCCATCTATCGATTAATAAGTATAACTAATTAAAAAGACACTTATTGACTTTGTTTTGTTTAAATGCTCTTTTTAAAATAACTTTATTTTAATTCTATATTTTGTCTATTAAAATTTTATAAAGTAGTTAGTATAGTATTCGATCTGTATATAAAGTAGTAAAGTATAAAGTAAAGCGATACCGTCGCCTCCGCGGTGCTGACCGCCGTGTATATTTAAACAAAGTGTTGTTATACAGTATAAAATTATTATTATTATTAGTATATCCACACCTATGCCTTGTACTATTATCTATTCTGTGCCATGAGACATTGGTGACCTTAACACGACGTGGTAATGATGAAGACGATGATGATGATGATGATGATGATGATGATTATGATGATGAATATGAGTTGCATAGTAGCATATGCTTTCTGTTCTTAAAACAACGCCGAAACTCCCAAACGTGTATCTATAAGGAGTCAGGAGTTCTCTCAGCATCTTCGAAACCATGGTATACCTTGACCCAATATTTGACTTTTTGGTAGCATATTCTTAGTACACTTCACATAAAACCAAAATCACCATATGTTTCCATATAAATTTCGAGGAGTTCCCTCGATTACTCCTGGATCCCATCATCAGGTCACCACTTTGTGAACATGGTACCAAATTGGAGTAAAACCAAATACAACAAAGCAAAAATTTCGAAAATCGGTTCACAAACGGCGGAGTAATCGTTGAACATACAAAAAAAAAAAATAAAAAATAAAAAAAAAAAAAAAAAAATATCCACAGCCGAACATATAACCTCCTCGTTTTTTGGAAGTCGGTTAATTATAAATAACAAATAACACGACCGGTTTCGAAATCATCATCAGGTGTTTGATTATTTATTTCGAAACCGGTCGTTTAACATGAATTTTCACCAAGAACCAACAGTACAATCAATTACATAATATTATGTGAATCAAAACAGGGGGACTCATACCCTAAAGTTTTATCACTTAGTTTTGTTATGTCTAATATAAAAAAAATCTCTTGTCACAGAATTTCTGTGCGAACTCCTCCAAAACGGCTCAACCGATTTTAATGAAATTTTGTATGTACAATCGTTAGGCCTGATAATATGTTTTTATCTACTTTTTATATTGATATTAGAAATAATTTATACGGCAAAACAACGTTTGCCGGGTCAGCTAGTGTTGTATAATAAACAGTTAATTAGTATTTAAATTAAAGTCCGCATATGCCTTCGCTAGCTTCGTCTTGGAAGACATTCGGCTTGAGGAATCTTGTATGGTCTAGATTGCGTCGGGAATAGTCTAATAATCTTAAATTGTTCAGTTTGGGAGTCCAGTCTTGGATTACTATGAGTTCTCGTTTCGTATTTTTGAATTGAAAACTTGTTTAGCCGTGTTGTGTACTTATTTTGTCATGGTGAGAAAATGTTAAAGTCGCGTTAGAACACATGGCCTAATCGAATACCTATTCGTATGATGGAGAGTACACCGATAAAGAGGCGTAGGAGATGATCTTTTTCCAAAAGAGCCATGACACGCCACGTGGTGCGGTGCCGCACCGCAGGCCATCTCGCCGGACCGACCACACGGTGAGTGCGGCGCCGCAACGTTTTGCAGTACTGTAGTCCGTAGCAGCGACGGACTCGAGCTCCACCTATACATACACCCCTCTCCGCCTCGATTCCGATGCGCGTGAGGTGCAGCGCCGGAGCGCACCGGACGGCGCGCGGCGCCGTGTGCCATAGCCCATACCATACATTTTTATATACAGTAGGAAACCGGAGCCGCACCGGTCAGGCGCCGCACCGTATCGTGTGGCATGGCTTTTAGGGTGGTTTTCCTTTAGTGCATATTGTTACCGCGCGCGTAACTGGTCTACTCAATATGACAGGTGACAACATAGATACTCCGGGCCGCGCGCGTGTTGTCCAATCTTCGGTTAATTTTTAAAAATAAATATATTTTTCAAATCGGACCAGTAGTTCCTGAGGTTAGCGCGTTCCAATAAGTCCTTTCATATAATTTCCCCCGTTTTTTCCACATTTTCCTCTATTTTTTCGCTCCTATTAGTTGTAGCGTGATAAAATATAGCCTATAGCCTTCCTTAATAAATGGGCTATCTATCACTGAAAGAATTTTTCAAATCGGACCAGTAGTTCCTGAAATTAGTGCGTTCAAATTAGCCCTGTCAAATAATTTTTCCCCGTTTTTTCCACATTCTCCTCTATTTCTTCGCTGCTATTAGTCTTAGCGTGATAAAATATAGCCTTATAGCCTTCCTCGATAAATGGGCTTTCTAACACTGAAAGAATTTTTCAAATCTGGTTAGTAGTTTCTGAGATTAGCGCGTTCAAACAAACAAACTAACAAACTCTTCCGCTTAATAATATTATTTATAAATTATAAATTTATAATTTATAATATTAGTATAGATTACATACCTTCTTACTGGGATAGCAAAAATAATACAAAAACAATATTTTATACACTTAACGCCCATGTAAAAACAAAACACTTTCAATTAGTAAATTACATTTTGAATGCAGATCGTGCTTGTGACACACCTGACAGTAAGTGATGGTAGCGAAGTCATGCGACGAAATTACTTCATAATTTATAATTTTTTTCCTTATTATGTAGTAAAATAGAATATTATTGTTATTTTGGCACTCGGCTATATTTTAACTATGGCCAGTGTCAATTAAGAGTCCGTATACGAAATTTTGCCGATTTCGCTCATTTAACAGACGCGATTTAACAGTTAAAATACAGTATTTCAATAAGTTTTAATGCACAACATGTAAGATCATTTCAATTATAATCTGATGTTGCAGCTAGATTTTTTATTTTTTTTAAGTATCTTTAAATAATCCAACTCAAACCCGCGATAGTTTTGTGATTTTTGCTGTAAAGGGTTTAGAATATCACCTGTTTATGGATTGTATTGACGTCTTAACGGTATGAAAAAAATACAATGTACTGTTGAGAAAGTCGTCTATACAAAGTTGGAATTACTTTTTACCACTTTCATATAAAAAACCCTTTAAAAAACAGAATACCTATAACAGCTCGCTAACTTGGCGATCGTCCTTTTTCACCTGGCATATGAAAGACGGGCGTGAGTGTGCAGAGAGCAGTAGAAAAGATAGTACGGGCTCTTAAATGACGGGAAAACGATATTATTATAACTATTTTCAGCATCTATTTTCCATATCGTCAAGTCCAAAGTCTAGTCAAAGTCTAAATAAAAGTCAAAACAATCAGAGTCAGGTTTTTAATTATTGGACAAAGCTTGAATCCATTTTCTGTATTTTTTTTTTTTTATTATTTTATCTCATTTTTCGATATGTTTTGGACAGGGACAAATTATAATATGACGACTTTTCTCATAAGTTCTTTTTTGTAGGTAGCAATTGCTACCTAAGCTGCTGTCGGTTAAAAGTTGCAGAATCAAACAAACTATAGAAACCCATTTTTTAATAAGTACTAAAATATGTTTAGTTTTTAGTTTTCATTTTAGTTTTTTTTTATTATAGAATCATATATATTTAAGTGAAAACATGTAAATGGTCTATCGTTATATTCCTACAAGTTTTATAGTATGTAATTTTGCACCGTTTGTTTTAATAAGGAAAATAAAATATTATGATCACACTGTGAAAATAATGAAGACAGTTTTGTGAATAAAGACCACAACTGTGACACTTAAATGATATTGTAATGGGCGTAGATGCAAAGCAACCTAAACTTATACTTTAGATGTTAGTGACAGAAAGAATTAAGAAAATCGTTAAACTAAGCTATATTATGCTGTCTTTTACCTGATATTTTATAAGAACACAGCGTTAGTTTTCATTTCAATATGGAGCCTAGACGACAAGGATTATCGGCATTCTCATTTCTAGTCCCATGTTTAGATGCTTTAACAAAATCTTACCTTAAACCGAATCTTAAAACCCTTCTTAGAATATCTGAAGTATTGCACCTGACTGGATCTACATAAAGTTTTAAACTTGGAAGTTGTAGTTTGTGGAAACAGGATCGAGTTCAAATAGTAGAGTTTGAGATCTGGCGAGAGTCCAACCGACAATCTATTAACAATAGTCCGCTCTGTTACTGCATTAGGAAACGTAAATAGGAACTTGTTAATACTAACTTCACGCATATTCGCCTCTGGAGCTTCCCTATAGTTTGCGTCGTCATTAGCAATTTCAAAATTGAGTAACGGTTTCCGTGTAAGGAAGTCTTAGGTTGTGTGGATCTGAGAATCAGCCTACATCTATTTTTAATTCTTGAAATAGCTTGTAGCTTATCAAATACAGTTAACACATATTATAAGCTATTGCATAGCTTTTATCTCGAGTTTTGAGCGCGGCGACTGAATCGAGAAATCCTGTACCTAACGAAAAAATCTAACACTCCGACCGGCACACGCTTCGTGCATCTTCGGATCGGTGTTTGTGTGCGCGCGACTAGATGTATGCAAATTATTATAAAAATTATGTTATGTAAAATGCATAAGTTGATAAAAAATGCTATGCCATAGCTTTACCGCGGCAGTCTCCGAGTGCCAAAATATGTAAAAAAAAATTAAGATTGGCGTCGCATAATTAAATATAACGTCATCATAACAAAGATGATACATAATGTATTAAATAACTAATGATATTATAATAATATTATTGGGCTCAAGCATTCACAAAGTGGCAAATGATGTTTGTCAGATTAGCTAGTCATTTAATTATTATTATCATAAATAATATAATTTGAAGCATCCACAGCTGCAGCCACTACGGAGCTCCACAACGAAACGCAGCAAAATGGCTTTGATCCTTCGATCACTAATATACAAGATACACAGTCTCATACAAAACCTCTCGAAAATCTGTCCCCGAGTAATAGAGTTTAATGAAGTATACATTTATCTAAAATCAACCTTAATTATAGTAATTATTAAAGATCTTTTTATAAAACAATGAACATTTGTGTTTACAAAGCAATAAAATTTTTACGTCCGATGCACGCTTCATACTAAATTCAACCATCCGCGTATATGATTTAAGTTCAAATTTGTATAGTGCCAAAAAAAAATCCAATTTTACGACCGAAATTCGCCGCTGGAACAGGGCGAAGTGAAGTATGAGTGGAGTCGAACTGTTCAAATTTTTTTTGTTGATTGTAATTTGTAATAATTTTAATAGTCCATTTTTTTATTTTTCCGAAGTTTAATGTATAAAGTGAGGAGTAATTATTTTTTACTTGTAATATTATGTTGTTCTAATGTTATGTCTAATTTTATCATTAACCAAAATATATATAAGTGTACATACATTTTCCGATAGGCCACAAAGGACAACTCACATCACCCAACGCCCATACTTTTTAACCTACTTAAAAAATCCTTAATGGGAACTATATTTGATCGAAGATGGGAACATAATATTATTACCACATCTAACTGGATCTCGAGGAAACCTGAAAAAAATCCTCAGTAAAAAATAATAGTAATAGCGACTCCATCAAATGGAACAGAAACATAGCTTATAACCCGAACATTTCAAGTGGGCATGATAAACTACGATAAGTACCTTTAGTATGAGTATTCGCAATTGAGATGGTTTATACCTGGTGTTGATTTATTTACAACTTAATTTTAAAACTGTCTTTTGGTGATTTCTTAAAGAAATACCAATATTTACAATACAATTGTAAGAAATATATTAGGATAAAATTAATACTTACCGGAAATATGAAATTCCATCCTTTTTTTTTGGTTTTAGACGTATGATTTCTACAATTATTAAACGCGCACCGAGGCATGTTTCCCGGCGGAGCGTTCAAGCACTACTAAATCAAAAGTGCACCAGAATGTTGAGTTTGGTGCTCTTTTGGTGAGGTCGTTTTTTGCCGCGGATTGTGTATCTTGTATATTAGTGATCGAAGCTTTGATCATAAAATAAAGGCGCAAAAAAAAAGATGGCGGTATTTAAAACATCCTTGTATGACTGTACTAGGTTGCTATTTATGTATCCGGAACTGGCCACTTACAAGAACAATATTTAAAAAGTAATTACAACAATTGAAAATAGAACTCTTTGGTTGAAGAATACATTTTGTTTAATGTGACTGTCAATTATTTTTCCATTGTGGCGTCATTTTGAAAATTGCGTGTCTTCATTTGCCATGGATTTAACGCGTGAACATTTTCGTGCAATGATTTACTACGATTTTCGGCGTGGGCTAAATCAACAACAGTGCTTTATTCAACTCACCGCAACTTTTGGAGATGAAGCACCATCAAAAACCACTGTTTATCACTGGTACAGTGAGTTTAATCGTGGGCGGTCTATGCTCACGGATGAAAATAAAGAAGGTCGCCCAAAAACAGCTGTTGTCCCACAAAATATAGATGCTGTGCGGGAACTAATAATGCGTGATCGTCATGTTACATATCGCGAGATAGAGGCGTCCTTAGGCATAAGTATGACGAGCATACATAAGATATTACACGAACATTTGGCTGTAAAAAAATATGTTCGCGTTGGATTCCGCACAACTTGACAATCGATCAAAAACGGGCTCGTGTCGATTGGTGCAAAAAAATGATAAAAAAATACAACCGTGGTACGTCAAAAGCCGTTTATAATATCTACACAGGTGATGAATCTTGGATCTATGCATATGACCCCGAAACTAAACAACAGTCAACAGTGTGGGTGTTCCAAGATGAGCCGAAACCAACAAAAGTTACTCGTGCAAAAAGTACAGCCGTACAGCCCTGATTTGGCACCTAACGATTTCTTTTTATTTCCATACGTGAAGAACAAATTACGTGGTCAACGTTTTTCGAGCCGCGAAGAGGCTGTTGATGCGTTCAAAATGCACGTTTTGGAGATACCTCAATCAGAATGGAAAAAGGGCTATGAAAATTGGTTCCAGCGTATGCAAAAGTGTGTCGATCATCGCGGTGAATATTTTGAAAAGCAATAAAACCATATTAAATGATATATGTTTGTTTCTTTTTTTAATTCCGGATACATAAATAGCAGCCCTCGTAAGTTTACTTTTTAACCGAAAAACGAGGAGGTTATATGTTCGGCTGTGGATTTTTTTTATGTATATTCAACGATTACTCCGCCATTTGTGAACCGATTTTCAAAATTTTTGTTTTTTGTATTAGGTTTCACTCCAATTTGGTTTCATTTTCACAAAAGTGGTGACCTGATGATGGGATCCATGAGTAATCGAGGGAACTCCTCAAAGTTCAAATGGAAACATATGTTTTTTTTGGTTTCATATGAAATATTCCAGGCATATCGACACCGGAAATATCACTTAATGTAAGGGACAAAACACGACTTTTCAGGAGAGCGAAAAAACAATTTTTTTTTAACAAATTCGTCTGTAACTTTTTATCATTTAGTCCGATCTTAAAGGTCTTTATGGCAAAGTTTCTTAGAATTTTGTCGGCTATTATACTATAAAAAATTATTTTCGTAAATTTACGCGTTTAGAAAATAGCATGTCCCTTACATAAAAATTTTTTGCTTATTTGTCCCTTACAGCACTGAATTTTTCCATGTCAACTATGCCATATTAAAGTAAGCACCAAGTTTAATATGAAACTGCAACACAAATCTACTGTAAAGTACATAAAAAAACTATGCTTTGGAGGAAGTTTGATTTAATATATTAAAATCTAACACAATAAGCCCACCACGACTGGCTGGTCTACCACATAATGGATATGATTTCCAGCAAAATAAGGGAATTTCGGCAGACTGAAACATTTCCCTTGGCACCGGGACTGTTCCCATTTACACCCAGAGCCCCTTTAGACAAGGTGGAACTTTGCAAAACCACGTCTCTGCTCTGTTGTCTTACCGAAATCTGTATCCTGAGCCGAATGGAAGATGGATCTTCCTCCCTGTTCCGCGCTGCGGCCTCTTTCTGTGAACCCGAACTAGTGATCGCACAACACAAGTCTAAATGTTGGTTCTTGACCTGGCATTAAGCTTCTCATTTCACCTTATCAGGAGCTACTGCTCTCTTTTATCGCAACTGTCAGAGCTGCTTCGCCAGTGCCCAGTCATGACCTTCCCCTTCTATGACGTTCCTTTTTATGGTGTTACGCCAGCTATTTCTATTATCGGCCATTCGAAGAGCGTCGAAGACAGTCAGTCAACTCAAGTTTGGTACGGATTTGATCAGACCAACGAATGAGACAGCGGCTCCGCGGTCTTTTTCTGCTCAATCTTGCCAATTAGCATAAGCTTTCCATACCATGGTTTTCTCCTTTTTGTCATGGTAATGTGTCTGAAATATTCTAAGATGCGTTATTAGACAGATGCTAGAGAGCCTTGTTTTTATGTTTAGTTTAGCCAGCCTGGATGAGTTGGTTCTGTAAGCAGTTTATGGAATTCAGAGCATTTTCCTCCAGCACCCTTGACGGCGTTGATACGTCTGCGGTATGCAGACTTCAGAGTCCATGTCTCGTATCCTTATAGACAGATGAAGAATATGAGCATGTGCACAAATTTCCTCCTGGTTTTTAACAAAATCTTCCTCCAGGTTTTATGCATTTGAGACATGGCGCTCTTAGTCATCCCAATTCTTCTATGTATATTTGGTTAATAGGAGCCGTTGTTCGTAAAGATCAAAGACAAATTTGCTAACCATTTCCAATTTTAGCGCGCCAGTCAAAGGCAGAGTGTTGCTTCTGTCTATGACCATGTTTTTAGTTTTCCCTTTATTAATTGAGCAGCCCAAGTTATTGATCATTTGCTTCATTCTCTAAAACAGTTCTTGCGTCTCGATTTCATTTGCAGCCAGGAGAGTATACCTAAAGGCTAAAGGTTTAGCTAAAACACTAAAACTTTATAGAAAACTTTAAACTTTTACGGATAATACTTTTTGAGTAGGTGCCAAAAAAATTATCTTCTTACTTGAAAAATGATAAGTATTTAAGATTAAGGTAAGGGACAAATTTTAGTGAAGCTATGACAGGTATTATGTATCAATTCTTAACGTAAAGGACATGCTAAGAGAATTATACTAAGCTAAAGGTTAACGTAAGGGACTGAATTTTATTTTAAAAGCATTTACGTTATTTTTTTTAACACGTAAAAATATTTACGTCCGTTAAATCAATTTTTTTAGGAAAAATCCTGTCTTGACTTTAAAAAACAAAATAAATAGTTATATGAACGTAGTTTTAAGTAGTTTAAGCATAATATTATATGAACAATAATTATAGTGAGCTAATGACTTTCCAGGAGTGTTGTGATAGAAAGAAAGTCACTGAACAGAACTTTAGAGCCTTAAGAGTTAGGCGCATGAACATTAATTTTATCATTTCTTGATTGACGCCAAGCTTATATTATTAATTATACAGTGATACGAGTATATTCTTGGAGTTGCTTATGCAATTCTCTATTCCGAGAGGGCGCTAGGTATATTAACTTTATAGTTCTCATATCATAATATATGTGTATCCTGGCTCCAAAATCACTTAGTAGAACACATTAGTATTTACAGAAAAACTTATATATTACTTAAATTACTAAAAAGAGTGAAACTATTATTTTTAACAAAAATTTAAGACCGACTTCCGGTGTAAAAACAATAATTACAACAGAACAAAAAGTATGAAATAATTCTTACTATTAATAGTGTCTTATGCAGAATACTCCTAAACCTCTACTATTTCTGTACACAATCTTCATAATTTTGAAGTCGGTACCAGTCTTTAAAATATTTTGTCTAAGAACTCACCATTCTTAGCTGGTATCGACTTCGAAATAATGAAGATTGTGTACAGAAATAGTAGAGGTTTAGGAGTATTCTGCATAAGGCACTATTAATAGTAAGAATTATTTTATACTTTTTGTTCTGTTGTAATTATTGTTTTTACTCTGGAAGTCGGTTTTAGTTTTTTGTTAAAAATAATAAAGTTTACTTCTTTCATGTTCATACTTTGAGTGTACGGACGTATTCATTAATTACCAGCAAATATGTGCCTACAAACATGAAACAGGTTGGAAGTTTCCCCATCAGTCGCGAACGTGAAATGTCCGCGGTAGTCCACTGCTCCAACTCAAACTTTTTTAATATATTTGACTCATAGAAATAATTGATACAACATTTTCTAGAATAGTCACGAGTTGAATTTTCTTTTCGGCTACACAATATAATTCAGCATTTTAGCAATTTACTTCATTGCATTTAACGGGAATTGGCCCACCTTAAATTCTCACCAAATTTACCATACATTTTTTCGCAAAAACAGCCTATGTCTCTTCACGTGGTCTATTTTTTATGTGTGCCAAATAACATAAAAATCACTCCAGTAGTTCTCAAGATAATAAATAGTTAATGGAATCAGGCGTTACTTTGTGGAAATCCATAGCTTAAAATTTAGTTTGTTATTGTTTTTAGCAATATTCCGCGAAATAAACTTCCACCTTTAAGTAAATGAGTGAGTGCACGCATAGGCATGCGTACAGCACCTCCCTCCTCCCACACTGCCTATGCGTACACTCGCATGCAAGAACTTGCAAACACCACCACCACACAAGCAATAATGTACCGTCAAGTGACGGACTTGACGGACGTTGTTCGTAGAGTCCACATCCTGAGGATGCTCCGGTGTTGGAGCGAAACGCGCGTCGAGGTTTTCAACCTGCCTGGTGGTGAGGGGCCTTGCACGGATTTGCCAACATTATTGCTTGTGTGGTGGTGGTGTTTGCAAGTTCTTGCATGCGAGTGTACGCATAGGCAGTGTGGGAGGAGGGAGGTGCTGTACGCATGCCTATGCGTGCACTCACTCATTTACTTAAAGGTGGAAGTTTATTTCGCGGAATATTGATAAAAACAATAACAAACTAAATCTCAAGATAATAAGCAATTTCATATTATAATTTCCCCCGTTTTTTCCACATTTTCTTCTATTTCTTCGCTTATATTAGTCTTGTCGTGATAAGCTGTAGCCTATAGCCTTCCTCGATAAATGGGCTATCTAACACTGAACGAATTTTTCAAATCAGACCAGTAGTTCCTGAGATTAGCGCGTTCAAACAAACAAACAAACTCTTCCGCTTGATAATATTATTAGTATAGATAATAAGATAACACTGTACTTTTTCGAGGTTAAAACTTAAAAGTACCCTTTGTGTTCAATACAATGCTTAAATTACAACCATGCCGAGGATCAAAATTCGTTTAGTACTTTTTACGCGAAGAAGTAACACAAACAGTCACAATCTTTTGCCTTTAAATATAATAATTATTGATGTGATAGTAGACCGAACAAGTCTTATCTAGTTTTAACATATCAGTGGTATCCGCCTGCGACATAATTTGGGTCTCATTCAACTTGCCTGGGCCGAAATCCTCAATGGCTAACTTTCTACATTATTTCTTGCTATTACTTAAAAGTAAAACCATCCATCTGGGTTGAAATTTGAAGTGAATGAATTCAGTATTACCATGACAGGGCCCCTATTCTCATACTTTGCATCTTGAAATGATTGGCTGTATCTCTCGTGCGTGTGGAAATCATAATTATTGTGTTTATAAGCGGGGCAGCCAAAGTAAGTGCATTGTTGACGCCACGTTCATCTATCCATTTTTGAGATTCAATTGCCATCTTCCCTGCAAATTTACAGAATTTTACAATGCATAATTAGTTTTTTTACTAATATGTTAGTCACAGGTGACCAGGAGTGTGCACACAATAACAATTTTAAAAAATTATAATTACTATAAGTCAAAAATGGATGGGTGGATGTTCTGTCAATGCACTTTCTTTGTGATCGATTCACGCTTCTATTCCTACTAGAGTCTGAATGGGCCTTACTGTTTGAGATTGCTACTATAAATTAAGCGAACTCAAACTAGACTTCAACGACCACCAATATTTCATACTAACTCTTGATACATGAAACAAATTGCCACAGTTCAAAACAGTGCAGTAGATCAATCTACATTCGTGTACGAGGCATTACGGTGCGCGGTTGGCTCACCTCCAAGAGCCGGCCGCGCACAAAAACCTGGTGTTTTTTTGCTGGTGATTAGCAGCCCACAGTAAATCCGCCCAGGTACTGACAGACTGGTATACGAGCGGAGCAGAGACAGTAGACGTTGAATAAATAGACTACTGAAGTGTTTTTACGTACACGGAAGGTTCTTGGCACCGGAATTTTAGAGTTTGTATTCTTACAGCCCTAAAAGGCTCTTTTTATGTGTGATCAACTGTCATCTTGTAAATCGCAACACTGACGCCCCCCGTCACTATCAGTGTGAGGGCAAAATGTAAATTATAGTTGGTGTCTTTTATTAATAGACGGCTTTTCACCCATGACCCCATGAAACGTTATTCATTTAGATTTTAGACGACACACGATCCTTGTAAATGCGTATAGTTTTAATGTCTCTCAAGCATTTATTTTATTTTATTGTTTAAATTTTATTTTATTGTTGGAGTTGCCACTACGAACAAATTATCGGACGAACGTCCGCGGACGTTTTCATCGGATGCGGCTTATTTCTATCTGATTAATACAAAATACACCTGTGCACATTGTCTGACATAAGTCGCGGACGCGACCTTGAGCGTTCGGACGTCCGAACAGAATCTGGCTGGCCGGATGCTTTTGCATTCGCGGACGTCTGCCATTGACATATAGGATAGGTCTTTGACGTCCGCGGATGAACCGTGCACATAGTTAAGCCGCATCCATCAGCCGCGACTTATGGATGCGTCCGATAATTTGTTTCTAGCTTTAAGCGCCAAAACCCACCACGACAGGAGACTTCTGCACTGACATTGAATATGACTTCATCGGAAAAATGTGTTCCTTTCATTTTATCTCAAAAGCATAATATATCAAAAAGATGGTGCATAATTACTCCTATATTATTAATTTCTTATTATGTAAAAAGAAAAGCTATTATTGTAGCCAAATTCTTTTTCTCAAACTACGCATCTCGAAGTAACTCAATAAAGTTTCACGAAGCTGGTTAACATTTCATACAAGATTTTATTGCAGATTCATACACATTCAAAGACCATTCCTCGGCGGATATTACAGCATCATTCAATGGCGTCGCACTGCGCACTGAAATATGGCGGACACTGGAAAACCATTCCTTGCAATTGCTGCATCTTATATCTGCTACTGTTGAACGTTCGATCTGAGGAAATAATTCTGTTTGTGAATTAAATTTGAGAAATATTAAATAATAAGTGGAAATAAGCAGGGTTTCCTAAAATATATTTTTGTTTATTTCTTAAAGTACTGATGAGATAGTTTTGGGTGCTCGTGGTTTTTTTTGCGGAGAACATTTTTTATTATTTTTAGGCATACCTATACAGAAACTTTAACCTTGAATCATAGACTCAGTAATTAATCATTGAGTTTCACACTTCCTTGACATACATCTCCGCGTATGTAAGGATTTCCTGGTTAGTAAATCTTACAAAAAAAGCCAGGATAGATCTGTGTTTTTTTTAAATCTATGAGATTAAAATCACACTCGAAAAAGCAGGAAAACCTATCGAGCACGTTTACTGAATCTGTCAAATTCCCTTTCAAAAGCCTTAATTTACCGTACAAAAGTAGATTAGCTCACATCAGTAAGTCCACTGAAACGCTCCTAATGTGGTCCGGTCCTAATTTCCACACTAATGTTTATCCCGAATTCCACCCCTTTCAATGTTCACAATACTGAGGTGATAAATTGCCCATTCGAGGTGCTCCTGACAGGTATTCAGTATTCGATTAGGAATTGTCTGATGATGTATGAGGGGCGGATCCTTTTGTGAGATATGAATTCTATTTCAATATGTAAGTGAATAAGCCATCATTTTGTCAGATGTTTCATGCATTCTATTCCAGCTTCCCCTTTTTTGTTTCTTTTCTTGCCTTATCCTTATTTTTATCTTTCATTTGTTTCTACATTTTTGGTGTTATGCGATAATAGTCACTAATGTTTGGTGAATCGTTTGTTAGTTACCAAATGGTATACGACCTGGATTATTGGACCAAACTTTGTATCTCCGTAATAGACAACGTTCGCATATCAATGTTTTGATCTATTGCCCGGCAGAATTTGTGAACATGGCTCCCGACTGCCGTCAGCTCGATACAGATTGTGGCATGGCAATAAATCGGCCGTACGTCAGAGGAAATCAAAATGGCGTCCGTTAAAAAATCTGCGAACGACCTGTCAAAGTCGTGGTGTAATTTAAGCTTGTAAGCAATATGGAATATTTTGGTTTCATGTTCTAGTTTTACAATTTATAAGTAACTTGATGGTTATTCGTAATGATTGTCTTGTTGATGAGTAAACCTATCCATTTCAACTACCTACACTTAAACCATCATCAATGCACTCTTTCGGGATTTTGGTGGGTCGTCGTGATATATGTTTTTGTATAAGATAGTAAATAAAAGAAGATTATTTAGACTTGTAAGCGATTCAATTCATTCTTTATAGTCTATCAATCAAAAAAGATGATTGTTAATCATCGTTTTTTGATGGTAGAATCCAAATTGCTGTTTTAATTTGTAATTTTGCAAAACAAAGTGGAAGAACCAATAATTGTTTCATTCTTTTTCGTTATTTCATCCTTCACTTAATTTTATACTATGCAGTATACACATTTTATAAAACGGGAAAATAAAAATTCAAAGACCACATAAAACCCTAACTTGACGAAAACATGAATATTTTAATGGTGATGAAACATCCGGTACGAACGTAAAACGATATCGCTTTATAAATACGAGGCTATTTTTCTAAATCGTATCGTCGTAGATAATATCGTCTGTGTCATAAATGCTGAGGAGTATTTTGTCTTATCGCCAAGATTGAGGATATTGGGTCGAAGTTTGATGGATAGCTTCGGGTAAATATCTCCCATAACTGCTCGTAGAGACGAAAATGTTTTACTTTTTCATGCAGCATCTTCATTTATTATCGAATAGAAGTCGTTGTCTGAATGACAATCGTTTCTATGACCTCCCTTTTTATTTGTCGTCATGAAATGTTACGAGTCCATAAAACAGAGTCTTTAACTTGCATTTGAGGTCTTGGTTGTTGTAGATGTCTTGTAGGATTTTACACCATAATAATAATTATTGTAATTATTAACTGATGTTAACCGAAGTGTTTTTTGTATCTGAGGACGCTTCCCACCACGTCTGGCCCCCTGGTAAGTACCTGAAGGGCTTGTGTTACGGGTAACAGAAACGGAAATAATATATTTGCTACTTATTTATATCATACACATTGTAATTCATATCATACACATATTTATACACATCCATGAATCATGGAGCACAAGAACATTGAAAACTCTTTGTTCCATCGCGTTGGCGCGATTCGAACCCGCGACCCCGGCTTGAGTCGCTACACGCTCAACCATTGAGCCACAGAGATCGACAAATACTGGAACTTGGAATCAAACTCCTGACCTCCGAGTCGAACTCCACGATCTAGACAACAGGATCACGGAGGCATTAAAACTGACATAGGCATGAGAAAGGCTCATTTAAATAACGACAAGGGCTCATCTAAATAACGAGTATTATTAGCCCAGATTCATAAAATCAATTACCAACTAAATACATTAATTTAATCATTGTTACGATCTCTAATTAAAATGATACTGCGATATCTTGCTCTTAAATTAAATTACATTTTCTAATATTAGATGTTTGCTGGACGTTCAAGATTTGTAATAATTTTAATATGAACTAATTACCTTTATCGCCTTAGAAACAAGGGTTTGTGGAGTTAATTGAATCTTGTATTTTATAATCATTGTTATTATACTATTAAGTTTAGAGATACTATGTAATTTAGCACGTAATATTCCGCGTATCTTCTTTCACGGTTTGAGAATGTTGCTCTGTTGGATTTTTTTTTCTATTAGCACGTAGCAAAATATAACAACTTATTATGGTAGTAGATAGGCAGACGCACTTTACTATAATATATTTTTATACTATTAGTATAATATTTTTTATAATTTTTAACAAATAACCCATTTCAAACAGTATTTTCTCACCTTTGAATCATACACTTTCCAACAAGAAATTTAATCATCGAAATCAACTAACCTATGTCCACACTATGCGCTTTCTTCTTTAATTTTCGTCATCTTCTTTGTATTCAACTTTCGTTTGGCGCTTTCTATAATTAATTATTAAATGCGTTAACGAATGCAACGCCAACATTGTCATTTTTGTTCAGTTGCAGTGTCTGTCAGCTTTGTAACATTAGCGACGAGAACGTTTTACTGGGTGGAATCGTCGCGGGCATGCCTCACGTGCGCTGTTGACTGCGCTATGAAGCATGCCCTTGATGAACAAAAAAGGCACAGTGTGGACAAAGCTAATGAGCGACAAATTATCCGCAAACAAACATAAAAAGGAGCTCCTCCTTTTATAAGTCGGCTAAAAAGTGACGGAAGTTTCTCTTTGAGGTTAATAAGTTCCAAGTAAAAGGCTCATGGTAAAGGTAAAGACCCAATCGGATTTGAAGACTTGAGTGGATGAAGTGGGTAACTAAAATTTTACAACATAAGAGCAATGACTCATTTTTTCCCTTCTAATTTGAACAAACCTTGTAACTGACCTTTTTTCTTACATGGGGAAATGCATTACGCATCCCCAGCGAATTGGGGACATGGGGTATGTGGGACTCTCCGAGGAACTACCCACTAAAACCCCATGGTGCTCCACTCACCGCTTAGGCAAAGTTACGGGCACGATCAACCCACCGCAACTACACCAACACCTTGTAACTGACCTACTTTGTCATCCATCTAATAGATGTGGCCATATCCAATTTTTTTTTATTTCAACACATTTCATACGGGCCGCGGCCTAGGGGCGGCAACGTCCTAGGGGGGCGGTATGGTTCGGCGGAAATAAAATGGCCAACACTAAAAATATATAAATTCAGCACTGCTAAAACCTCAATTATTTATTAATTTATTTTATTTTACCGGAAAACAAAGCAGTATTACCTAAGCAACAATATGAATAAATACATAGCATGAAGATACACAATTACATTGTTTTCACATATTATAACAAGAGGAAATAAAAGACATTTTACAAAACTCAATTAAACTGATTAACAATATTTTATGCAAAAAAATGGTTGCCTGTAAAGTCGGTTTTACGGGCGAAGATTTTACGTGACAACGTCTTTTTCTCGGTAGAATATTTATTGATATGAATGCGCGCTGCGCGCGCGGCAGACCGATCATAGTTGAGTGGGAGAGAGACGCAAGGCATTCGGCGGGCCTCTCTCTCGTTCGGTGACTCATCGTAACGTTACCGAGCGTTACACTTTTTCATAAGTGACTCCCAGCCGCAACCTAATTTAAGACGTTGTCACGTCAAAAAGACAGTTTTCAAATTGTTAGTTACCCACTTTATGTCTTCATTTGTCTCCCTCTGTTATATTTATTTGAAATTCCCAAAGCAATCCATGACAGGAAATTGCTCCGGTAATATCCTCCTAATATTCATATCTTATATTTAGTAATTTGCGATCTCCTAAATCTCCTACTTTTGAGCTTACGTGGAATCAATTAGACTTAACTTTTACATGGGGATTACGAGCTTATATCGACGAAGTTCGTGCAACGCCAGTTTCAAAACTTTTCCCTTTAGGGTCAACTCAGATCGCAACGTCAAGTAGCGTAGATGCCGTGAGATGCATTTGTAATTTATAGGGTGAGTACTGTGAGTACTGAGTATTTGTCCCTTACCTATAATATGGAGTGCGCTGTGAAAGTAGCAGCACTGAAAGAGCAATTTTTTTAGATCTGTATGGGCAATTCGAGCGTCTAAAATTGTTCCATACAAATGAAAAAAGTTACTCTTTCAGCGCTGCTGCTTTTACAGTAGACATCGAAGTCTTAAGACTTCGATGTCTGTCCGTTTGTTCGTCTGTCTGTCTGTCTGACTGTGTGTGTCTGTGTGTCTCCAGGCTCTAACTCAACAACCGCTATAGCTTGACTTCTGACATTTTCACAGATTGTGTATATCTTTTTACCTTTTACCCTTTGGGTACGGAATCATAAAAACGTGTGCCCGCAGTGTCTTCTGTGATGAAGAAAGAGCTATCTCTTTCATAATCAATAGGGACAGATAATCCAATATTTTGTACTTACAGCACAATAAATTAACAGCTGAAAGTTTCAACTAAACTGATAGCGTGATCGGTGCTTAACAGCCATCATTTACTTTCTTTTCCAAACATTCCATTTAATACCAATCCAACGAAATACCATCCTATGGAAAGATTATTCTAATAGATTGCTCAGAAATTGCTGTAGCTACTGTCATAGCTTACTTGAGTGATAAACAACAATTACGCCGTGAGTATGTGTTGACTTTTTTGACTCACCTACGCTTCCATAGTACAGTATTTCGATAGCAGTAAGTACCTTCCATTACATTGTTTAACCATACTTGCTCAAATTATTCGAAATACAAATACTATTCTGAAGTTTGAGCCATGTTAATTATACGAATAAGTTGAAACGGGCTTTGTACCTCATAAACTATTCACCTAACACTTATAAACTGTTTACCTTGTAAATAACTTCGGGCTGGGGGATTTAAATAAATTTCATTTCCATTAATATTCATTGGATATGATCTTAAAATTTTCACCGTTTTCGGTTGGGATTTTGTATTTCTACCGTTGTTTTGAACACTACGTGTTCGCGTTTTACATAATTATATAAAAGATACAATGATATTCGCTTGTCAATTTTGTACGTGTTTTTATTTCGTAACAGCCTAAGCTTTTCCTTTTTTTTATAAATTAGGGGACAAAAATAAGCGAATGGGTCATCTGATGGAAAACAACTACCGTCGCCCATAGACTTTCTTATTTTAAGATATTATGATTGATGTGGCATCTTTGTTTAAGAATAAACATTTTTGGAAAATTGCTTTTCTGAACCTAATTTAAGACATCTGAAAAAACACAAAAAATAATACCACAGATGAAATAGTTTGGATAGTAAGGAATTGCAACGCACATATGAAAAAAGTATACAATTATTTACAAACAAATATGTCTGCACGAGAATTCAGAAACTTCCCCATCAAAACAATCTTGTTAAACCCATTAACAAAGATTCATGGGTGCCAAAACTTCGAAGTGGAATCGACAATTACAGCAATTTCTGACCCCCATTAGACGAGATGGGAGTTCCCGACTTCAATCTTCCTCAGCTATGAATTGATGAATTGTTAATCGTTAAATTACTGAAAATAATATTCTAATAATATAAAGTAATATTCTAATAATCCTGCATAATAAAATATTTGAAAGTGTGTCTGTCCGTCAGTCACAGTCCATCTTCACGCAAAACTTGAATTTTTTGAAAGTTTATTTATAAAAAAAACACTTTTTGTCCCAAAAAGGACATATTAAAATAGCTCCTGTAGCAGAAAAAGTAAAAATCCAGCGAAATCTAAAATAGCCAAACCAAATCCAGCCAAACAAATCCAGAATTTGTTGGCATCGAAGCAAGCAATATGAAAATAGGTTCATATTTTACGACCTTATTATAATAATATAATATTGTTCGTCACTAAGTATTTAATTTTAGGATTCGTTTGTCCTAGCATCATTGTCTTCTATCAGAACGCTTGTCGGTCTGTATGCCTCAGATGATTTATAGGTATCGAACAATCTGGGCCTGCAACTGTTTGTCCGTCGGCCCGTCACCCGTGACAGGACCGTCGGATTTGATTAGTGTCCGACATGCAGTTGTTATGAGAGAACACGTTTCAGCTATACCAACGTATGGTTTCGTCAAATACGGTCAGGTCAACCCAGCATCAGACGTATTGATTTATAGGTCGTGAGTCGTGACCTTTTATCCGACATTATTATCGGTCCGATAACGCATATCGTATATTGTAAAAATACTCAGTCTCGATTCTGTGTACTAAACATACTGGAAACTTAAATAAAAGATAATGAAAAAAACTTTGTTTTAAACACTACGCCCAAGTCGACGGAAGTCGAAGTGCCGTTCGTCTGTAAAAAGCCGATGTCTAAAAACACTAGGCCGAAAAAACGCGGCCGAAATTCCGCATGATTATGCCTGCAACTACAATGTATTTTAAATTACCGATGATACACCATGCCGAAATTCCGTCGCATTATATTGTTTGCGTTTGACATTGCTGACGTAATCATGCCGAACTTCGGCCGCGGAACTTCGGCACGGTGTGCTTAGACACTAAGCCAAATAACAAAATTTGATGAATACATAAAATTAGTCTTACTTTCTGTAGACAACCTTGGCTAAACAAAACAAAACACTATCGTAATTTCTCATTAAAGATATAATAATTACCTTACTTCGTAATATTTAATATTATTACCTAAATTAATTAAAAAAGGAGCCTCTAACAAATAGTAGCCTTTGTTTTCTTTACTAGTAGTTAATTAAAAACATTTTTATATGAAATCGGCTCATTAAAGGAAATCAAAAGATGACTTTATTTTTTATTATCAATAGCGTTTTACCGCTTTTAGAATTGTCCTATTCAGAAGAATTAAGAGCCCGTACTATCTTTTCTACTGCTCTCTTCACACTCACGCCCGTCTTTCATATGCCAGGTGAAAAAGGACGATCGCCAAGTTAGCGGGCAGTTATAGGTATTCTGTTTTTTAAAGGGGTTTTTATATGAAAGTGGTAAAAAGTAATTCCAACATTGTATAGACTACTTTCTCAACAGTACATTGTATTTTTTTCATACCGTTAAGACGTCAATACAATCCATAAAAAGGTGATATTCTAAACCTTTTACAGCAAAAATCACAAAACTGTCGCGGGTTTGAGTTGGATTATTTAAATATACTTAAAAAAAATAAAAAATCTAGCTCCAACATTAGATTATAATTGAAATGATCTTACATGTTGTGCTTTAAAACTTATAGAAATACTGTATTCTAACTGTTAAATCACGTCTGTTAAATGAGCGAAATCGGCTAAATTTCGTATACGGATTCTTTATTGTTAAAGTCGATTTTCGTTACCTTATTGCTTGCTTCTCACTTTTGGCGTATTTAAAAATGACTGTTACATTATATACCTACCTTATTTCTATGTCTTATTAACAAACTTATTATTATATATTAAGAGCAACCATAGTGTTTCAAACAGCTTGGACCCCTTGGAATTACGCCGAGATGTAGCTTCACTCTGCATCCTCGATCGGTTGTATCACGGGGAGTGCTCTGGGGAATTGTTCGGAATCATACCACCTGCAACTTTTCGCCATCGTCCCACGCGAAAAACATACCATCCTCATCACCTTGATGAGTGGCAGTCTTCCACAGTGCGTTTTTCGCGTAACTTTCTGCCGCGCTTGTAAAACTCTGGAACGAACTGTCACCAGCAGTATTTCCCGACCTATATGACCTGCAAACCTTCAAGAAAAGAGCGTATTCCCTCTTAAAAGGCTGGCAACGCACCTGCAGCTCTTCTGATGTTGCAAGTGTCCATGGGCGACGGTAGTTGCTTACCATCAGGTGACCCGTTTGCTCGTTTGCCCCCTTATTTAATAATAAAAAAAACACTCCTAAAACTATAGGATCGTATTTGCTTTTCAAGAAACCTTTAATGTTAACTGGCTTTGAAGCGTGGCAAGCTAAAACTTACACATACAATTTTTGAATTCAACTCACACAACAACAGTTATTTGCATACAACCTGTTTAAGATGTTACAGCTTAGAAAATATTCCTTCCAAACCCTCGTGAATAACATAACACTCCTTCTGGCAAAGAAGCCTTCTGTTCATTACGGAAATTACATCCATTATCTTCCACTACATAAATTATTGAATGCACATCACATTAGGTGTCCGTCTGTCACGTTGTCCTGTATTCCCTTGTCTTGTCTCACGTCACGTACCGGTAAGCCCTCCATAAACACGTCATATCAGCTACAGCTAGTTTACACAGGATAGCTTAGGTCAAGCTAAATCATTTGCTAATAGCCAGCTGTTGCTGCTACAACCGAGACTCCTAAATTAGACAGGAAGAGGTTTTTATGTCTGCGTGAGTGTTTTTTGTATGTTCGCGCATTACTTTTTATCGAGTAAGTCGATTTGGATACTTCTTATTTTATTATCCAGCATAGACTCCACAATTGGTCCCATTATAGCCGAATTGAAGACTAGGTGATAGGATGGGTTTTTTGTCGTAGACGTTACTTACATTATTGAAAATAACTTCTTGTAGAAGAAGTTACTGTTGACTTCTTCATGACACGAATAATTTTCCCATACAATAATAATTGAAATAGTAAGTTCTCTTTCAGCCCTGCTACTTTCATGTTGAACTCTATACAGGGTGTAACAAAACTAAGTGATAATACTTTAGGGTGTGTATGTGTTCCTTGTAGAGAGTTCACTATGAAAGTAGCAGCGCTGGAAGTTTTTTTTTTCATGTTTGTATGGAGAAAGGGAAACTCATGATGCTAGGGCACTTGCCCATACAAAAGTAAAAAATTGTATGTAAAGAAACACATACACACTCTTAAATATTATCATTTAGTTTTGTTTCACCCTGTGTAATTCACATACACAGTTGGCACTCCTAACACAACCCCTTGTTAAAATAGACCCCTAAATACCCCAGCATGAAGAAACATAACAAATTAACCCGTACCTTGTAACATGACAGAATATATGGCGCACTCGCTGTCACCGGACAAATACGGACAAGAATGACCGGGTATTTATGACCGCGGTCGCCAGCCGCCCCAGCCGGGTTAATATCGCTGAAACTGGGGGTATATTTTTTGAGGCAATTTCTGTAATAGTGCAGTTGGAATCCATACTAATATTATAAATGCGAAAGTGTGTCTGTCTGTTACCTCTTCACACCCAAACCACTGAACCGATTTTGCTAAAATTTGGTATGAAGGTAATTTGAGCCCCGGGGATATAGGATACTTTTTATCCCGGAAAAATTAACGGTTTCTGCACGATAACCGAATCTTGGCACAACGGAGAGAAGCATCATCTTGTAAAATATAATTTATAAAATAAAGTAGATAATATTAATTATATATTATGTGACTCATCATTCAATTTCAAATTGATTCAGTAGTTTGAGCGTAAAGAAGTAACAGACAAACCTATCATTAAATTTCAAATTGATTCAGTAGTTTGAGCATGAAGTTAAGTAACAGAGAAAATAGAAATATAGACATATACAGTGTTTGTATGTATGAGTGTATGTGATGTGTATTATTGTTGCATGGATGCAGACGTTAAAAGTTACGTCTGCGAATAAAGATGATGTACTCGTAGTAGCTGTATACAAGACCTCTAAAGCCTCTAAGCTATATTATGTCATATTAGCTTTGTCCACACTGGGCCTTTTTTGTTCATCAAGGGCATGCGTTATAGCGCAGCCAACAGCGAACGTGAGGCATGCCCGTGACGCGCGTTGAAATCGTAGCGCTCGCTATGACACTTTTCTTTCAACGCGGGTGGATTTTGACGCATTCATTTCTTGAATATGCCAAACGAAAGTTGAATAAAAAGAAGATGACGAAAATTGAAGATGAAATTGCATAATGTGGACATAGCTATTCATCATCAGTTAATCATTAAGTATAATATTATCATTATGCTTTCATCAGAAAGTGTTCGCCGTAATGCTGACCTAAAGTATGTATTTCCACTAAAAAGTAAAAACTAAAAAAAATTAGCAAAACGTCAACAGAAGCACAATAACAAGAAATGTCATGAAAATCCGATTTTTTTTGTTATCCATGATGGACCGTGGACACCTAACGGCTCGTTAACTTTACGTGTAATTTCGTAATTAGTAATTAATGTTAATTACAACTTACAGCATACCAACCACATTCTACTCACGTCTTCTATAAACTACTGACACGCGCGCCGCCTCTTAATTTCGTTTTGAGTTGTTTTACCGCGAATGTAATCTCTATGCCAATTATGTAAGGACCGTCCTTGGAAGTCGGAGGTAAAATATTAGTGAATAGAACGTACCGAACCGGATAGTAAAGAGTACCTGTAAACTATAGTTTATGGAACAATTATAGTCACAGATTTATTGTTACTACACCTTGATTCCTAGCATGTGATAGTAATAATATGGTAAAGTCCACCAAAATTGGCAAAAGTTATAAAAAAGTTCCGGGATGTACGATTATGATGTTAAAAACCAATGATATTGTATGTTACGTTACGTTAACTAGATTGGCAGTCTACGACAGAAACGCGTCACCACTTTGAAGATGCCTGCAGGCATATCTGCCATACATAATGACATAATAACATTATGAAGTGACATTGTCTTTTGGGCTATCAAGTGGTTACGCATTTCTGACAATCGTTTGTAAGACATTGCCACTCTAGTATTTTAGAAACTCATTGTTAAAAACAGTATAAGCACAATTATTGTAAAATGTTTATTTAAAACAGCAACTGATTGAATTTTAGATCAATACACAGATCGCACACTTTAATTTCGCAAACGTGTTTCTGAGATATTGTAGCGTCCAGAATTTTTTTTTAAATTCTACCCCTAACGTGGTTAAGGCCTCTATATCCGCCAACGACCTTGATCATTATCTGTCAGTGCGAATATCGACGTAAATGACATTAAAATAACATTCATAACAGCGCGCCTTGTACGGTGGTGGTTACGACGCTCGCCGCGTCCATGATAGGGCGAAATAGGAGAAAAAACCTTTTTAAGGCTTAATATAATACATATTTCAAAAAAGTAAAAAAAAAAAACAAATTATCAACTTATGTATTGCAAAGCAGTAGATATTTTTTATATATTCTTTTGATAAATAATGAAGGAGTAAAGTGGTTTCATTCAACGATTCGGAGGTGATTTGGTTTTTTATTTCTTTATTATGTGATACCGATAGAAAATATATGGCAAAACCACGTACGTTCGTAATCATGTAGATTACTAATTATTTTTTCAGATATAATTTCTCTGTTAATGCCGATGAAAAGTGGTTTCATCTGCACTCTTTTTTCGCGAGAGGAGCTTTCAATTAGGAAGACTACTTCAAACAAGCGAACCTGCTAGAAAAGCTTGTTGTACAATGTATTCATGTACAATGTTTCATGATAATAATATGTAAATTGTAATCCGTCTGCGATACTTAATAATCACTAACTTTCAAAAAACTTTACCACAAAAACGAACTATAATATAGATTTACACAAATAGAATAAAATATTTAAATTAAACGTGCACCTTTGTACCATAGTTGGGAATTAAATTAAATATTACAATCGTAACAAAAAGGTACAATTTGGGTGTTGCGGTCGGTCCAACGTCCATCGTTCACCATATTGTTGAATTAGTTATTTGCGGTCAAACAAATTGCCGTTCGAACATGTCAAAGACACAAAAGGCCATTGTCAGAATTTTCACCCCGTGACGGACGAAAACGAAACACGTTATTCATTTTAAATTTTTCTTTTAAGCTCATGTAAATCGAATTATTTTTAAAACACGTAGGACATAGGTACTAGGTAAAATTGTTATTAAATCTGTGGACAAAGCTAAGTAGAAATTCAAATACATCCTTAGAAAATAATGACAACGTAAACAGCGCGCAAAAACATCGCGCAAAGACGTATCACGTCTTGTCCGTCTAGTCTTAGTAGTCAATGGGCATTGTCCAAAAAAAATCACATGTACTTTTTATATTTTTTTTCGTTAAAATAGGGTATTTTAAGAATATAAATTAAATAATTTTGAAATCCATTGGCTAGTTTTTTCTCAATAAATTTTTAAAGTTTCGCTCTGACGTCATCATCGGCGCCCAATTGACCTCTGTAGTATGTTTTTTTTTCCTTTCAATCTTATTTATAATGGCTGGTTCGTCTAATGCAAGTTATCATTATGTGAAAGCTGATACGAGAAACTTACCAAAAGTTCGAAACGTAATGTTGATCGAATTTATTGCTAATTTAACGCCATTGAAGGTCAAACTAAGGTTAAACATATTTGTTCAAAAATATAAGTAACTAATGGGTATTTTTTTCATTTATATACAGAAAAACGATCTCTGACCTTATTCCTCGAAATGTTTTTGTAAAGAGCAAAATTAAAAAAAAATGGACAATGCCCATTCAGACCGCAACGCGACGAGGCGAGGCGAGCCGCGAGGCGCGGCGCGGCATAAATTTGTATGGATTTGACAGATTTAAGGCTGCTCTCTCGAAAAAAGCGTGCAGATGAAACAACTTTTCATCGGAATTAACAGAGAAATTATATCTGAAAAAAAAATTAGTAATCTACATGATATGATACGTAATTTGGTTTTGCCATATTTTTGCTATCGGTATCACATAATAAAGAAATAAAAACCAAATCACTTCCAAATCGTTGAATGAAACCACTTTACTCCTTCATTATTTATCAAAAGAATATATAAAAAATATCTACTGCTTTGCAATACATAAGTTAATAATTTGTTTTGGTTACTTTTTTGAAATATGTATTATCTTAAGCCTTGAAAAAGTTTTTTCTCCTATTTCGCCGAATCATGGACGCGGCGAGCGTCGTAACCGCCACCGTACAAGGCGTGCTGTTATGAATGTTATTTTAATGTCATTTACGTCGATATTCGCACTGACAGACAATCGACCTGCTAATTTAGGAAGAGAGGGCCTTTAACCTTCATAAGGTCTTTAATTTTACAAACGTTGCCGTGCCTTGGGCCAAATTTAACCCAAGTAGTAAAATTATTATAAAAAATTATCAAAAATAAATATAAATTAGTTAAAGGAATTATTTGTCATTTTTAAAATTTATTTCTACAGAAATACTTTAAATTTTTGTAAAAAATATAATTTATTATATCTAGACTTTATATTATAAAGCTGAAAAGTTTGTTTCTTTGGACACGGTAATCTCCCAAAGCGCTTGACGGATTTTTATATAATTTAGCGAAGCTATAGAGTAGACTACGGGGAACGATAATATAAACTATTTTTTTGTTAGAAAATGTACGGTTCCCGTTTCCCAGTTCCTGCAAAATTACTGATTAACGTGGACGGAGCCACGCGAAATATCTAGTGTAATATAAAAAAAATAGGCAAGTTTTATAAATATTTTTATAAAATGTGGCAAAGCAGTAATAAAAAAGAAATGTAAATTAGGTAAGTATATCTTATTGAGGTCATATAAATACCTACTATATTAGATTTTTTTACGTATGAATGTCTTACAATCTTTTACCAAAAGTTTTATTGACAGTTTCAGCACATTGTTGGCAACGACTTCTTTTAGGAAGCTTCTTAGCTGTTATTGTTAGGAGTAAGTTGATGCAATTTTCCAAGTAGTATCGTCGTTTTGCTAGGCACCCTTTCTGTAGCCGCAAAAAGTGTGAATACATTTTAGGCTGATCTATCTACCATGTTACTTGAGGCCACTTGAGGCCAAAGTTTTGTTTTTCTTTTGTAGATTTATCCAGGGTATCTAGGCCATCTTTATATTCGATGAAGTCAAACTAATAATCACAGGTTTTTTGTCAGATGTATAACTCACTTCTGATGCAAAGTAATGAATAAAATTATTCACCGATTTATTTTTTTAGGTGTCGAAACAAGTGTTAGTAGGTATCTATGGTAAGAGCAAAACATGATAAATATACAGGTCGTTTATTTGTTGTTACTATTTTTGAAGGTAATCCAGGCTTATTCTAACGTATAGCTGATCCATCTACAGTGATTTGTTTTTTTTCATGCCGATTTGATGTAAAAAAAATAATTATCCACCGTATGATGGAACTCTCAGGCCGCGAGTCAAATCAAGGACTACATACAAGCCTAGGTATTTGTCAACACCTGATTCTTTGCCCGTGTAGGGTTGAATATTCCAATCTCTAACCTCAGCTGGTAGCAGAATCACATAAACCACAGATATCATAATATTATTTTGTTGGTTTTGATGGCATGTATTGTCGAAACGGGAATCCTTTTTTGAATACGACTAGCTGCTCAATCATTGTAAAATATTTTATGTTTATTGGTCTTAGTGCTATAAATTATGATTCTAAGACTTGTATGGGTAGAACAAAAGAACGTCTCATTCAAAAGTTATACGATACCTAAACAATTAGGACAATAACAGATGTGCTGTGCGTTTGTTATGAGTTGCGGTCAATTCTGACCCAAAGACCGTTAGAGTAAAAAAAGCTACACGCGAAATATTTTAATTATTTTTTAAAATCTTATTCCACTAATAAGTAAATTGAAACGAATAATTAAAAGTCATAAAATATCATGCTTCTTGAGCGCTTATTTTCTGAGAAAATTTCATTTCTATCTCAAAATGGGGCAAAATTGACCCGAAGACCGTATGAAGGTTATTACGTGAGATGTCTTGCGAATCTGTCAAATCCATATAAATTTAGAAATGCATTTAGGCGTCGCGTTGCGGTCTGAATCAACCCTCAGACGATCGGACTGATTGCAGGCCAATGCGCTAAAATAATTGTGTTTCTAAATACAATATGTCTCATAAAAAAAGACTAACTTTGACCCACACCAACGCAACTTAAAAAGACTACTCAAAAAAGAAGCTATCATTACATTCTGACAATAGGAGAAAATACCCCTAAAGGGCTAAAGGGTTTATAAAAACAGTCCAATCGATCCCGCGAACCCGTAAGCCTATTTCTTTCGAAAGAAATTAGAGTGTCTCGGCGGAAAGTTTAAATGGTCCTTAATACGATTGAATTTGAGAAATTTTGCTAATGTTAAACGGAATCTCCAGAATCTTATTGCTCCAATAAGTTCCGGACAGTTTCAACGCTTTAATACTTTGGGATTCCGGAAAAGTTTGGATTTCTTTCTTTACGACTCTTTAAGATACATTTGTAGCGGAATGTGGGATTAGCATTTTTGAGATTCCGCGATGAATTCTGCGACTCACTTCTCGTGAAGTTAAATTAGATTATTCTAGCTTCTAATACTTCTTCAACTTCTTTGGCTTTCATCCATTAAGTCCCTGAGGTTTTCTGAAAGGCGTTTATCTTTACACTAGTGTGCTCTCTAAAACTCTAACTTAAGTGCGTTAGTCAGTTGTAGACTTGATACTTACGAAAGTAATTTGGTTGGTTCAAGCCACGACACAAACTTTTTAAAGTGTTTTGCCATCGTCATAATTCCTTTTAATGATTATTAGAAAATATATATATATATATATAATACTAGCTGTCCCGGTATACATTTCTTTTCCATATTATAGTATAAAGTATATCGCCCGTATTATTTTATTGAATTAGTGACTTAATAAGTATGTCACCATGGCAACGTCCATCGCTGTCCCGTGACCCGCGTCGCATAAACAAGGGTCGCTCTTTATAGACAAATAATTTGCAATAAAATAAAATTGCGACTATAATTATTAAAGATCTAAGCTATCCTATCTCTCAAGTTGGAAAAAAGCACACATTAAAAGATAAAAAACATTAAAATCGGTTAAGCAGTTTAGGAATCCATCGCGGACAAACATCGTGACAGGAGATTTATATATATTAGATTCTTACGTGGTATCGTAACGTTTTCAATTTTCTGTGATTTTCATCCAGGACAAAGTTGCAATTAGTAGGGTACTTATTTATTTTAAAATAAAATACAAGTACTGTATAAATGTGAAATACAAAAGGCTCATAATGAGACGCTTGATATTTAAATCGTATTAAACGTAGGTATGTTCATTTAACATTACATTAATTGGCCTTAACATTTTCACGTTTTAATTAAAAAAGGTTTGAGTCATTAATATGCGGCCGCACACGCCGAAAAACTTCGCGAAATGAAATTTTAACAATTTTCAAATAAAATTTTATAATTACAATTGAAATTCTCCTTTATGGCAATTATTTTTTTGAATGTTGTATTACGTTTTTTTTTGGTAGTTAGTTAAGCAATACTGTCATGGTCAGCTCACATTGCAACGTCATGGGGTGATGTATTTTAAGCCTGGCCGTGAGACTTGATTTCCATGAGAGTTGGTTTTTTAATCAACTTCCAAAAAGGAGGAGGTGATAATAATATGTTCGGCTAAAGATATTTTTTTTTCACGTGCGAACGCGCTGGCTTGTACTTCGAGTGCAGGTTGATGTACGTGCGGAATTCGTTCTGTTCGAAAAAAGCGAACGTATGCGCAAGTGCCACCATAATTATATTTTCTGAAATTTAAATAACGAATTCGGAAATCGAATACGAAAAATGTGTGTATGCGGCCAGCTTTATGGAATTTAAAATTGCCTTGAAATTACGTTCAAAAAAAGCTCGTCAATACATGCAATAATATGCATTATTTTGCACTCGAAAGACATCTGAGATTACGCTTATGCGTGGTAGTTTTCATTCCTGTACTCGTATTCTGTCTTTCATTTATACATTGTCTAATGTCATTGATTCTTAATGCGAGTGTTAAACAATATTATTAATTATATGAATGCAAACACTAAACACGACGTTGTTCAACGGTATCACAAATCAGAATAATATAACATTAATAGATGTCGCCCGCAACTTCGTTGCGCCAAAATTAGTTTCTCACCCGGGAATCATATTTTTTTCGGGATAAAAACTATCCTATGTCCTTTCTCGGGACTCAAAATATCTCTTTGCCAAAATTCATCAAAATCGTGTGGTTCGAGCATGAACTGGTAACATACAGACAGACAGACAGACGGACAAACAGACACTCTTTCACATTTATAATATTAGTAAGTATGGATATCATTCTGATTAGTGATGTTGATTTCAAAACTATATAAGTATTTTATCACAGTTATTTTAACGAAATTCAGAAAACGTTTTTAGGTAAAACATAGTCGTAAGTACATAATATTTTACGCAGTTTAGGCGAGGCGTACATATAACATTTTTTTTATGCAATAAGGGGGCAAACGAGCAAACGGGTCACCTGATGGAAAGCAACTTCCGTCGCCCATGGACACTCGCAGCATCAGAAGAGCTGCAGGTGCGTTGCCGGCCTTTTAAGGGGTAATAGGGGAGGGTAGGGAAGGGAAAAGGGTAGGGGATTGGGCCTCCGGTAAACTCACTCACTCGACGAAACACAGCGCAAGCGCTGTTTCACGCCGGTTTTCTGTGAGGACGTGGTATTTCTCCGGTCGAGCCGGCCCATTCGTGCCGAAGCATGGCTCTCCCACGTCAAAATGCTAGGTAAAATGCTAATGCTAGGTAGGTATCATTGTTGATTCTATAATAATTGTTCTCAACTTACCTTAGTCCAGCATATAACACGACCAACTCCCAACTAGTTCAATGTGTTCCCAGTTTGAATTAAATTTAGCCACAGAATAATAATTCTGTCGGAATTCGTTATAAAATCTGCCGTATTTTGAGCTCAGATAATGTGTTACTTGATTAAAATAGTTAGGTTTGTGGCCTATAATGTGCTCGTATTAATTTCGTTTCGAATTTCATTAATACAATTTATATTTTAGTAAGTGTGGATTTAATTAAATTAATTCGAAAGTTTAAAATCTGTTCTATACTTAATCAAATAATATTATTGTGTCTTAGACCAAGCACATAATTTCGACGACCTCTGTGGCTCAGTGGTTCAGCGTGTTGTTAGCTCTCAAGCCGGGGCTCGCGGGTTTGAATCCCGCCGACGGAACAAAAAAAATCTATGTTCCTGGGTCTTGGATGTGTAGCATATAATAACAATCTTAAATATTATATGTGTAGTACAGGGAAAAGGTGGTAATGTGGCCCCTGCACATAAATTGGCCCCCTCAATATTTAATGTTTTAACAACGCTTTCCAGTATAATTTTGGTGGAACGGGATGCTCGCGTCATGCTACTAATTTAGCACCATACAAATCCAACAGAGGCTGTCAAGTTCGATTGTCATTCGATGAAGTTAAAATTGCGACCTGCGAAACTTTTAAGTGTGTGTGATTTTATTTCGATAGTTGTTAAGAAACAAAAATATTTGGCTTTTGTGTTCAAACATCGGATACATCAAACTGTTCTCCTACGGAATTTAAAAGGTAAAATATAACTTTATTATACATTTAATAAATATTTTACATTTAATACTATATTATACTATATTATTTTATAATTAACTATATTATACATTTAATAAATATTTTGGTACGTTTGTTTAAATATTAGCAATGATTGTAATTTGGCCCCCTCACATTGGTCATACTATTGTTCCAATGACACAGCTGAAGAGCCATAGGTACAGTATCAAATTTGTGACTACTACATTTGTGATTCTTGCAGTTAAGTTTCACTTGTGCAATACATTTTATGTGATATCCCCGGGGGGCCACATTACCATCACTTGATCTCAAAATACCAAATGTGATCAATCACATTTGGTATTTTGAGATTTCTTTTATTCTTAATCATTTATTCTTAATCAATTAAGAATAATTAAAACTTTCGATTATCCTGCACGAATTTTATTTATTGCCTAATAAGACATGTTTAAACAAATGAATAAGAAGTCCCATAATGTATTTTTTAGGTTTCTGACTCCTATATTTTTTAAATAATGCTTGATAAACAAAGTGGGGGGCCACATTACCACCTTCTTCTGTATTAAATATATTTCCGTTGTCTGGTAACCCTAAGTCCTAACACAAGTCCTTTACTCTGGTTAACAAGTGCCATTTTTGTCAAAACCTGATCTCATGCACTGAAAATTATGATTTTTTGGTCTCTTCGATTCGGAATACCATCTAGAACATTCTATCAAAATTCCAAGAGGGGCTGAAAAAAATGCAAAAGTTATAAACAATTAAGTAAACATAAAAAGAAGGGTTTGTTTTTTTTAATATTTCGAAAACTATTTGAAATAATCAAAATTTGAAAATAGGTCCTTAAAGAGCAGGAAATTTCCTAAAAAAAAACCTTAGTTAAAAAAATCCTTATAGCTTTAATTGAGCGGCGAAAGTAACATTAAAACCGCGTGGTTCGGATTTCGCGTGATTTGCCGCAATCTGCTACGTGAACTAAAAAAATATTTTAAGTGATTAAATATTAATATTAAGGAATAAAAAAAAATTGGGTACTAAGTAGACATATCAATAAACAATAATACGTTAACAAAAATAAATTATTACAATTCGTTTAATTATTATGCTTTTCTTAATTTGTTATTAGTCACCATTTTAATGTAAACATAAAAAACGCTGATTATTTCAAAACAAGAAATCTAGAAATTTTTATTATTCTTTTGAACTAATCTTAAAGAGATATCCGTTGAAAAAATTATAACCACTTGTTAACCAGAGTACTTCAGGTACTTAGCACGGGGCCTGAGTGACATAATGTGATTTGTGAAGCGTCCATAGATATTATATTATGTATTAGATACCTATTTCCAAATCATTTTATTTATATCTAACGATACTTAAATGTTGACGTGTTTATTAAAATGAGCCTTAGAGGTCGTCATCAAAGAAAGCTTTTTAATTGATAGGTAATTATTAGTAGTTCGGGATTCGCCGGTTCTGGCTCACTGCCTCAATGTAGGGAAAAATGGGATTTTCGATGACCATTCGCCTAAAAAAAAAGGAAGTTTGGTGTCAAAATATAGGTTTTCGGCCATTCCCGATCGATATATGCGATCCGTTTTTACGTATTTGCACTAGTTTCAAAGTTAGCTTTTGTGTTTAACCCTCATTATCTACTATCACCACGCTCCATTGTTCCTTCATAATTACAATCGCTACTTATTGCATTGTTATGCTCGCCTCAGTGTCCTATTGTTCGTAATGGCTGGGCTTATCGCTTACGTCACCTTAATTTCTTACAAGATTTTAAATAAATATGAATGATAATTAACTAATGAATTATTGCAAATTAAAAGTACCTAATAATTAATTATGTAGGTCACCCGATCCTCCGATGGACTTCGTAAACATAGGAGGCCCCGGCGTGCAAACTGAGTCTTTTTTTTCAACAATATAATTAAAGCTAAGGTTAAAATAAAACTTTGGTTTACTTTCAAACAAATTATTTATTTCGTATTACATGACTTGTTATGAAACTTGTATAACAAGTACATTAAACAGTACTCTCCACACACAGAAGTCCAATCATTTTGTAGCCTGATAGTATTATAACGCCATTTCCTTGCATTTCTATTCAAAAACATTTTGTGCATTCCCGTAGGGAAGCGACCATATGTATCAAAATATTCACCGATGCCATGTTTGTCTATGCGAATAGCTACCCAGTGAGATCCTGGTTTTGAGTCCGGGTCCGAATTGCTTATAAGATATGTAGGAGTCGTTATATGCATTGGCAATCGATTCGACTTGGATGAATCTTTTTAAGTATGATTTTAGTTGTAAAGTATTCATTATTCGTTAAAAATAGACTTATTCATTCACTCTATCATATGATTCACACGCAAGTGAAATAAATAAGGTAAGACAATCTTATTTAACATGCAATTGACTGGGGTTTTTAATAAAAATGAAAGCACAACTTTACAATAATCATTTATTTGCACATTAAAAACATATTACAGATTAAGAACTTAATAATACTTAGAAAGATAATACAATATTTATTTCTTAGCTACTATAGTCAACGTTTACGTTACGATTTTTATCTATTTCAGAACATTATCAAATTCTGCATAGACAACGCAATTTATCGTTTGAGTTAGAGCAGATTCAAAGCGAACTTCTAATCTAACACTACCATGTCTAATAAGATACCAAATGACCAGAAGAATTGGCTGATAAATCAGGTATGAGATCAAATGCTAACAAACAATAACCTTTCGGATACTTATCGTGAGATATACCATTCCCTTCGTTAAGAAAATGTATTCCTGTTCCTGAGAATAATGTATGATAGGTTGCAGTAAAAATATTATTATCGAAAGATGGTTGTAAAGCTTTTGAAGGAATTTGCTGACCGTCAATATATAAACAAAAGGAATTCATTTTATTATTCTCAAAATTGAACGGATTTTAAGACAAACAACCATTAAATGCTGAATTATTTACAAATCCAACAATACATCTCTTAGGTACTTGACCCAAAAATATATTGTCTAATGTCTTGCCCTGAACCCCTGACGGTATCGTTAGAACTTTTACTTCGGCTCGAGTTATTGGATATTTTGCAGTTGTGGTGGCTAAAACTTTTTGATGGGCAAGTAAGACGGAAGGGTTAATTTTTGTCCTTCGAACAAGGAGAGTCGCATCTGTATGGTTATTTTGTATTTAACGTCATCTGTTGGAGCCATGAGGTTAAACGATTCACGTGACCTAACCAATTTAATATTCATCTCAACTCCATTAATTAAAAACTTTGATTGATTGAATATGTCACCATGGAGATGTCCTATCATTTCAACTTCCTTACTTTCTGAAACTAATTTTTGTCTTGTAGTAAAACCTGAATTTTTTTCATCGGTTGAATCCATTTTACCAGCAGCATCTTCATATCACTACAAGTCAAATGAGATTGTTTGGCGTCGGGTGATTCAAAAGAGTTTCAATGTATGCTCGATAAGCATATGTATTATTTGGAGGTGAAACTAATTTTTGATTCAAATAAACATCGATTTGACTAAAAACTGAATGAAGCCAATTATTTACAGGTGCTACAACAGTTGAAGCTGCCAATTTTGAAGAATCTTCGTTTAACATTTTCGCTTTTAAATGAATGAGTGTATGGGATAAGTCTATATAGTCATCGCCAGTTCCAGGAACTTGAAATTCTATGGGTCCTTCGTCGGCTAAAGATGATATTGGTTTGTAGTGCACCCACATTCCTCTTTCGATGCTTGTTTGTGTTGATGATTGAAATCTAATTCAGACTTTATACATTCACAAGAGTGACTATGTAAGTAAGACATTGTTTTTAAATTAATGAAAATATATCTCCTTGATATTGACGAGTTAACTTTCTTTTCATAACACCTCTTCCTTTAGCACTCGATGAAGGAATGACTGCTCCTAGACATTTTCTTTTAGTTATATAGCCTGTACCAGAAATATTTAATTTATCAATTTTTTGATCTGCTCTTCTTTTCAAATTTGAACTATTTTCCTTAAGTCGTGGTTTTACTGATTTTTCCATGGGTCGTGCTTTCGCCATATCAGATAGGAATCCAACACCCGCACTCAAAGCTTCTTTTCCTATTGCTTTAGCACCACTCGAAAGCAAAGGTAGGACGGATCGAAACAAACCTCCCAAAAAGCTTCCAACACCATGACCACGTTGATAAGGAACTCCTTTATATATTACACCTATTCCAGAACCAGCTTGATGAGTATAATAATTTTCATATGGGCAATTTATAATATTATTGTGATGATGCATTATAACTTATAAGTTTCTGAAGTGCAGTTTAATACACGCTGTTTCAAACTGGAATGGTATCTTTTGACCAGTGCTTGATCTTATCTATTTGAATTGTATCAAATTCTCTACGCATGAATGGTAAGTAGTGAGGGGGAGAAATCACATGCATCTTATTTGCTCCATATATATATTTTGAAGGGTCTAGTGGTATAATTCTAAGTAAAGAGGTCATTACATCTCCAACAATCTGTGGTTCCACTATATCACAATAAACAAAGAGTTGTGATGGAAGTCAAAGATGTAAGTTTGTAGGGCGTTTGCCAAACGTTTTTTCTACCAAATTCCTACTAGGCTCAAACCCTAATTGAATGCCTAACTTAGGTGACAATGTTAAGGACTTCAATGAATCATCTGCGATTGTCACAGATACAAACTTAGATATTTCATCGTAACGAAAGGTAACATTTTCTCTTATATTATTTAAAGCTTTTAAAATGGGATTAATATTATCATAGTTGGTTGCAGGAATGTGTTTTTTTGTAGTGAACGATAGAAGGATATTTTTCATTAGGCATTATCATATTCTTAGAAATATAGACTATATTTTCTTGTTCTTGAACAGTAAACATTGTACACGGATATTGAAATTCAACAACACCAACAACCCATTCTCCTTCTAATTTAATTGATTTTGTTAATTTTGTTGAAAACTTTGTTGTCATATTATCTGGAAAATATTGTATAGAACTGTTGCTCAGTAACGTTAGATAAAAACTTCCTTTCATTATATCTGTTTTAAATGAGATGCCAAAATCCAACTATTAAATTTATCAGGATAATCTTTCCACTTGACAAGCACTTGCCATCTGCTACCGGAATATCGAGAAGTTATTATTTTATCTATTTTGTAATCTGAAGTTGGGCTAGGCGGTGTAATTTTTTGCAATTCTCGTTCATAAAAAGTACCTTCTATGTCTTCATTTTGCAAATCCCTCAAGGTGTATACAACCCATGGTGATCTTGGAATGACACTCGAAATAATAAAGATGTCATCGCTCCAGTTAGATTCATATCCCTTTTGGAATATATGTTTATATTTTGTGATTCTAACATAATCACCGACGTGAAACTTTGGTAAGAAGGTATCTTGTGGTGACCTTTTATTTTCTCGACCATACAAATTATTCCAAATAGTCATAATGTTACTAGAACTTACATCACATGGAGACATTTTAATACTTGAATGAAAACTATGGTTATATGCATATAATAGATCTTGTAATATATCTGTATATCTGTATGTATTTTTATATGTAAAATAGCGCCACATTTTTGACTTAAGTGTTCTTTGAAATCTTTCTACAATACTAGCCTTAATGTCAGGATTATTTGTCGTGTAATAATTTATATTTTTACTCTTAAAATATTGACGAACATCTTTAGAAACAAACTCAGTACCCTTATCAGACTGTAAGTGGGTAGGGATAACATTAGCTTCCTCAAAAATACTCTCAAAACAAGTTTTGGTTGTCAAAGAATTTTTATTTTTCATATTTTTCAAGCATACTTACTAAATACATCAATAACACACAATATATAATTATAACCATCATTATATTTACCATATGTTCTCATGTCACTTAAATCTGCTTGTCATATTTGTTTCGTGGAAACTTTTTATAAACCGGTTTGTGAAGTGTGTATGTTTCTTGAGATTGAAACCATTTTTTGACTTCATTTTTATTCATTTTACCTGCCATTGCTTTTGCAAGTTTTTCAATACTGCTATAACCTGCAGGGTGTGATGCATCATAATAAATATTATGAATAAAAATATTAAGTAGGGGGTCCATTTTTCCCAATCTATTTTTTTTTATTTTTCTAAGATACTTGTGTTCAGATGTAGGTGTAGAATATTCTTCGTCACCTGATGTTTCTTGAAAAGATTTCACTCGAAGTTGATTAATATGCTCGCTTCTCTTTGGATTACCAATATAAGTGAGGAGTACTTTTATGTCCTTCAAAGCTTTAGCAAATTTTGCCCAGCCTATTGGATCACTTTTTTTTAATAATCTTAAAGAATCATTGACTAAATCTATACTATTGCTGCCAGTTACTTTATTACTATCCACGAGAACTGTACCATCATCATCCCAGTGTACTTTGTTTTGTCTTGTCAATAAGAAATCTAATAATGACTCACCTTTTTTAATGTAAGATTTAGGTATTAAACTTAATATTTGTTGTTTGGAGTATATACATTTATCTTGAATAATGTCACTTTCTTTGGGCTCAACTTCCTTATTCAATGTCTGATCAACAATAGGATCCTTATTGTTTGAATCACTACTTTTATCATAGTGTTCTTTTTTCAAAAGTGTTTCAGGTATAGGTATTATGATGGTGCAAGTAGGATTAGATGAGGGTGAAAATTAATGCACTTGTAGTTTAGGTCTGTATAAATGAAATTCGGACTTACTAATTAAGCGCACTATATTGTTCAGCTCACTATACTAGCACACACACTAAGTCTATGTCTATAGCAATACAGAAGGTGCAGAATAGATGAAGGAAAAGCACATAATATGATAGCTATAAGCACTGAAGCACGATATACTTAAGCTTCCGAGTAACGTGCGCTCCGCGTCAGTGACTGCGACCCGACTGCCGGCCGGTTCGAGTTGTACGTACTGCGCGTACGCATATAACAAAGGAACCGGTCCTGCAGTAGTGCGTGACGCGTATCGATAAATGCATGTCGATATGATGTATCGATGCATTGTATCGATATATCATATCGACATACGTGTTCGTGTATGTGTAATGTAATATAATAAATATTACGTGTATATAATATTAATTATAAGTAATTAAGTAGTTAAGTCTTAGGTTTACGTTGGCATTTAGTTTTTACTATATTAATTATTTATAATAAAGTTGTGTAGTGTGTAAGTAGGCTACACAGGTAAATCATTATTTAAAGTTATTATTGGAAGTTGATAAGGTTGGTGATCCTCAGCAGTGAAGTGCAAATACCTTTGTAATATTTGTAAGTATAAAATCCATTTTTTCTGTCATCATCTTAACTGTCAAGAATATTTTGCATTTCAGTTTCTAATCGTGATTTAGGATTTTCGTGACTCTCATTCCTTCCATTTATTTTATCAATCAAACTTGGTTCGATCAGTAACATTTTCTTAGTGTTCCATTTTAGACAAGACCACTGACTAACCCACTTAATATAGATCCTAAAATGATAGGTAGAAATGCACCACCTTTTTGAACAATTATATTTTTTCTTACTTTGGTTGTGGTCTTACGAACAAGTTTGCGGAGTGTCTGTATATATAGTTTTAAAGATTTTTTATCCTTTTCCTTTAATGGTACTTTCCCTTGTAGCACATTATGAATACATTCACATATACAATTGATTTAATCTTCATCACATGATTTTAATAAAGCTTTTTGATACTTTGGTTTTAATGTTTGCAAAGCGATGAGTAGGTCTTTATGCGTCTTTAACCTTCCAAGCATTATTTGTAAATGATGTGACTTTGTTAGTTCTTGTTGTATTTAAACCCTCTTTTCGGTAAATAAACTGAACAGTTTTTGTCAGCGGGGAATACATTTGTCTTAAAACAAAACATGTCATTGGTATTTTGTTTAAGATCTATCATTAAATAGCCATGTGCCTCTGTTGTAGCATCTTTATAAGCTTATTGAACAAATTTTACATTATCTGGTGAAACTTGACGTGCTAAATATCGAATTTGAGTTTTGTCACGAGGGTTCTTAAAATAAATTATATAACTCGAATTTAGAGAAATATCTTTTTAACTTTTCCCTGATGAAAAAGATTTTGAGTTATATAAAATACGCTTAAATTTCTATGGTGACTACCTTTTGTCTAAATATATCTACAATCCGACCATCAGATTCTCTCATGAGATCATCTATTATAATCAAATTAGCCTCTTTACCATCAAACATGTTTAAGTTGAAGGTAATCCTTGAAAGAAGTTAACATTTTTTAAATTGTATAATGGTTGCATTTCATCAAAACACCACGTTACTTGAGCAAAAGATGCGTTACACATTTCTTCCATATTATTAACAAATTTTGTAACAAAATTTGATTTCCCACAACCACTAGGTCCCGCAACTATTGCAGTGAATGGATGAATAAAATGTTTCATTTTTTTTATTTACGTATGTATTAGACGGAATACAAGAAAAGAAAACAATGATTTTTTTTCGTTTTTAAAACTATTTTATTAGTTCTTAAACTAAACATTACATTAAATAGAGGTAAGAAAACATAGTAAATACTTCTAAAAACAAAAACAAAAAAATACATTAAAATCATAAAATTAAATTACAAAATAAAATACAAATAACATAAAAAATATATTTTAAAGTTGAGCTTTCATTTTTATTAAAAACCCCAGTCAATTGCATGTTAAATAAGATTGTATTACCTTATTTATTTCACTTGCGTGTGAATCATATGATAGAGTGAATGAATAAGTCCATTTTTTAACGAATAATGAATACTTTACAACTAAAATCATACTTAAAAAAGATTCATCCAATTAAGCAATTTGGACCCGGACTCGAAACCAGGATCTCACTGGGTAGCTATTCACATAGACAAACATGGCATCGGTGAATATTTTGATACATATGGTCGCTTCCCTACGGGAATGCACAAAATGTTTTTGAATAGAAATGCAAGGAAATGGCGTTATAATACTATCAGGCTACAAAATGATTGGACTTCTGTGTGTGGAGAGTACTATTTAATGTACTTGTTATACAAGTTTCATAACAAGTCATTGTCAAAGTTTCAGACTGAATTTGGTAGTGACATACTTAAAAATGATATGTTTTTGAATAAAATGTTTGAATAATATTTTATGAACTGTGGTATGTAATACGAAATAAATAATTTGTTTGAAAGTAAACCAAAGTTTTATTTTAACCTTAGCTTTAATTATATTGTTAAAAAAAAGACTCAGTTTGCGCGCCGGGGCCTCCTATGTTTACGAAGTCCATCGAATGATCGGGTGACCTACATAATTAATTATTAGGTACTTTTAATTTGCAATAATTCATTAGTTAATTATCATTAATATTTATTCAAAATCTAAAAGACTCAATTTGCGCACCGCGTTGTCGTATGTTTACGAAGTCCATCGAATGATCGGGTGACCTACATAATAATTAATTATTAGGTGCTTTTAATTTGCAATAATTCATCAGTTAATTATCATTCATATTTATTTAAAATCTTGTAAGAAATTAAGGTGGCGTAAGTGATAAGCCCAGCCATTACGAACAATAGGCGAGCATAACAATGCAATAAGTAGCGATTGTAATTATGAAGGAACAATGGAGCGTGGTGATAGTAGATAATGAGGGTTAAACACAAAAGCTAACTTTGAAACTAGTGCAAATACGTAAAAAACGGATCGCATATATTGATCGGGAATGGCCGAAAACCTATATTTTGACACCAAACTTCCTTTTTTTTTTAGGCGAATGGTCATCGAAAATCCCATTTTTCCTTACATTGAGGCAGTGAGCTAGAACCGGCGAATCCCTAACTACTATTATTAATTACTATTACTAACTACTATTAGTAATTTTACTAATTACAGAATATTAGATTTTTATGGGCAAAGTTTATTATAGTCCGGTAGAACAATTTTTTTTTATTACTATCAAGCTACTAATTCGTGAGTAGCTTCATTTTGATAAGACGAACAACTTGTTCCTCTGCGGAAAATCTCGAAAGTGGTAGCTAACATAGATAGAAAGGATTTAATATTTCGATTTCATGGTCCTGATAAAATATGGATTGTTCTATTTGTAGGACAATGTTACTCTTAAATTCTCTATTCTATATATATTATCCTATCAATATACAGATATATTTTGGTCATATTATGAAGAAGATAAGTTAAAGTTTGTGCGAATCATAAGGGAAAAAGTAAATAATTGCTCTTATGTTATAAAAATACTTTACTTATCTACTCGTACCTTATTCACTCACATCTTCAATTATTATTATATTTAAGGCGAATCAAAACATTTACAGACCACTTGGTGTTTTCACATCCAGTGGTCTAAAAAATATATTCCCTAATATTTTAAAAGGTAATTCCTATTTATAAATAACTCGAGGGTCTATAGATAAAGATAATCTAGGGTAAAGGCTTTTGGGTCTAGAAATCAATTTATCAGGGATTTGGCTACGAATTTAAGATGTTTTATCTTATAAAGGTAATATAAGTGTGGGGGACCAGCTTGCGCCAATTCCCCTACTTAGATCGCCTAGGTCAGCGATGAGATGTCTGTGGACTGTGGGTGATGAATAATAACAACACTTTCACTTTTGTTTCAGAGGTCAAGCACACAAGTTGTTCCGAAGCTGGGTAACGTTGTAGAGCGAGTGCCGCAGTATGGCGGTCGACCTATATTTATATGGGTCCTAGTACCGAGCTTCTAGAACTTTCTGCGCCTCACCTCCTCAGATGAAGTTTTTTATTTATATACAAATAAATTACATTATTATACAGTTTACTTGTTTGTATTATTTACCTATGTACTTATTTTACAATATTCGTTACTTTATACATTTGTGCCGACCTTCGTAACGGAAATAAACGCAAAAATCTATTTCTTCTGTATTTATATTACCTCGCCGCCCCCCGATATAACGGTCGTCTCCGGCTGTCCCTCTCGAGCGGGTATTCCTTGTCTGGGACAAGGATAGCCCGCTCGAGATGTACACTATCTCTCTTACTTTTTCCGTTACGGAGTTCGGCACTACCACATGGGTTTAAGACCCATTAATTTGCAAGGCACTGTTTTCACGCACTATTTTCGCACTCTATTGCCCATACACTTTTCACTGTTTGTCTGTCGTGCACATTTCTCCCGCCGGTCGCGCAGGCGACACTCCCGGTAGCACGACGATCTTCTTCGTGGGCCGCCGGAGAACGTGGCCGTTCGCGGTCTCCACGTCCACGACCCGCACCACGCCGTCCTTGCCTGGATACGTCCTCTTGATCTTCCCTCGCGGCCAGATGTTGCGCGGCAGGTTTGAGTCGCATATGATAACGACGTCACCCACCGCGGGATCGGAGCCTCGGGTGCGTGGCTCCCGCCGGTGATGCAGGAGCGGGATGTACTCCTTCACCCACCGTCGCCAGAACACGTCCGCCAGGTGCTGCGCGCGCTTCCACAGCTGCCGCGCCGATGTCTTCTCCCCCTCGAATCTTCCCGGTGCAGGTACATGGCAGCCCGACCCCAGCAATATATGGTTGGGGGTCAAGGCCTCGGGCTCCTCGGGGTCAACCGAGACATATGTAAGTGGTCTCGAGTTGATGATGTTCTCCGCCTCTACGAGTAGCGTGTAGAGGGTCTCGTCGCTCGGGCGTTTCTCGTGCAGTGTGACTCGTAGGGACTCCTTCACGCTCCGCACCAGGCGCTCCCACGCCCCGCCCATGAAGGGCGCAGACGGTGGAATGTACCGCCAGCTGACGCGGCGGGCGTTGACCTCGTTCTTGTACTTCTCCCATTCTTCTTGTAGCTCCTTTTCGGCGGCCTTGAAGCAGGTCGCGTTGTCCGACCATAGTTCAGTCGGTTGTCCTCGTCGCGCGACGAACCTCCGCAGGGCTGCGATGGCGGAGTCGGCGCTGAGAGATGTCACCGCCTCCAGGTGGACGGCCCTCATTGTGAGACAGGTGAAGAGGGCCACCCATCTCTTCTCTCGGTGTCTGCCCACGGTGACCTCCACAGGGCCGAAATAGTCAAGCCCCGTGAAGGTGAACGGCCGCGCGTGGTGCGTCAGCCGGGCGACGGGCAGATCGCCCGTGGCCGGACGCGTCGGCTTGGCTCGGCGTATGCGGCAGGCCAGGCAGGCCCGGACCACACCCTTGACTGTGGGGCGTATCCGGGTCACCCAGAACCTCTGCCGGATCTCGTTCACGGTAGCTTCCACCCCGCCGTGATGCATTTCTTCGTGTACCTGTTGGACATATAATTTCGTGTACCTGTGACTGCCGTCCAGGATAACCGGGTTGTTGGTTTCCCGGCTGATGTCTTCTGCGGCTGCCACTCGACCCCGCAGCTTGATGAGGCCCTCGTCAAGGTGGACACTCAGCGAGGCGAGCCGATCTCCCGCCGCTGGGGGACGGTTTTCTTCTATTCGTTTTCTTTCTTCACTGTAGGATTCTTCTTGCATTCGGCGCAGCCAGAGTGCCTCGGCACGAATGAGGTACTGCGCGTCGAGTGCGACGTATTTTCTTTGCGCCGACGAATTTATTCGCGGCGCCGATTTTTCTTTCTTCGTTCGCTTCGAGTCCCAGGCCGCATCCTTTTCTTTATTCTTCTTTGTTCGTTGTCGTACAGCTGCCACGGTTTCTCGCGGGCGACGACAGAGGTCAATGAACTGCAGTACACGACCTGTAGCTCGTATCAACGTCTTCCATTTTCCTATGCGATTGATATCGGGTAAACTGTCTTGTAACGCGATGTGTTGCGTGACAAAACATTTTTCTTCACCTGTGTTCGTTTTCTCCGCCGGTTTTCCTTCTTCCGGCCAGAATTTTTCTTCTTTTTTCAGGAATTCGGGCCCGCTGAACCATCTGTGGGCGGCGCCGAAGTCTGTCGGGGTGGCGCGCGTCGCGTCGTCGGCCACGTTCTCTTTCGTCGGCACCCATCGCCACTCGCTAACTTTCGTCGTTTCTTCTATCTCGGCGAGGCGGTGCGCGACGAATGTTTTGTAGGCTCGCGGCTCGGCGCGTATCCACGCCAGTACAGTGCGGGAATCGCTCCAGTATGTTTTCCTTACCAGTTCGACTTCTAGTTCTCTCTCCACAGTCTTCGCGAGGCGGGCACCCAGCAGAGCAGCTTGCAGCTCCAGTCGCGGGATGGATGTCGGCTTCAGCGGGGCTACGCGGCTTTTGGCTGCCACGAGCGCCGTGTGCACTGCTCCGTCCTCGCGCGCCATGCGAATGTACACGGCTGCGGCGTAGGCCTCTTCACTCGCGTCGACGAAAGTATGCATTTCACTTACCATTTCAGGTTGCAGGTTGTAGCAGCGCGGAATCTTTAATTTTCTTACTTGTTGCAGGTCTCTTGCCCACGCCGTCCACTTGGGGACGAGCTGCTCGGGTATGGGTTCGTCCCACCCGGTGCCGTACCTCCAGGTTTCCTGCATGAATTTCTTGGCTGGCATGGTGAGCGGTGACAGCAGTCCCAGTGGGTCGAAGAGTGACATGACCACACTGAGGGCTTCGCGCTTCGTGGGGGCCCTCTCCTCGCTCATGATGGCGCGAGGTATCTTCGCCTCGTTCAGGTTGAAGCGCAGCAGGTCTTCACGCGCCTCCCACCATATTCCCAGCGTCTTGTCTGCACAGTCTTCTCCCACAGGAACCTCCTTGGAGTCTCGGTCGTTCCCGAGATGTCGGCGTAGGGCCGCGCTGTTCGATGTCCAGCCGCGCAGCTCGAACCCGGCGTGCCGATGGACCACATCGACCTCCTGCGACGTCTTCAGGGCTTCTTCTTCGTTCGGGAAGCTGGATATGAAGTCGTCCATGTAATGGTTTTTCTTTATTTCTGCTACGGCACGCGGATATTTTACCTGGAATTCTTCTGCGTTCTTGTTTTTCACGTACAGAGCTGTGCACGGCGACGACGTGGCTCCGAAGATGAGCGACGCCATCTGGTACTCTTGCGGCTTTTCTTCTCGTTCGTTTCCTCTCCACAGGAAGCGGAGTGCGTCCCGGTCTTGTTCCCGGACGCGGATGCGCATAAACATTTCTTTGATGTCCGCGGTTACCGCCACAGGGTGTCGACGGAACCGCATGATGACTCCTGGCAGCGACTGAAGAAGGTCAGGGCCGGAGAGCAGCATGTCATTGAGGCTGCGGCCATGGGATCTGGCCGCCGCGTCGTGTACTAACCTTATTTTTTGTTTCGCTGGGTTGCACACGGCGAAGTGAGGTAGGTACCACGTCCTCCCTGCCGTAGGCGGCTCCTGGGCTGGCACCGCGTATCCAGAGTCCAGCAGGTTGCTTATTCTTTCTTCGTATTTTTCTTTCAGGCCCGGGTCTCGGTCCAGCTTCTTTTCCAGGGACCTGAGACGCTTCCAGGCGTCTTGGTAGTTATTGGGAATGACTTCCTTCTCGTCCTTCCAGAGCAGCGCGGTCTCGAAGCGCCCATCGGGAAGTCTTCGACTGGTTTTCTTGAGTATTTCCAGCGCACGCTCCTCCGGGTCGTTCTTCTGTTTTCTTGCTTCGATCCCGAGTGATTCCAGGTCGAAAAACCTCTTCATCATGTTTTCCATGTTATCTTCTGTCTTTTCCTCCTTTGTGGCTACTGTGTGGCCACAGAAAGCTACAGTCTGCGTGTGCGACGACCTGTAGCCGTGCAGCACCCAACCGAGTCGCGTATGGGATGCGACCGGCTGGTTTCTTCTCCCTGTCTTCGTCTCGAGGGCCAGCAGCAACTCCCAGTTGTCTTGGCCCAGTAGTATTCTCGGGCGCGCATTTTCGTACATGAGATGGTCTTCAAGGCCCCTCAGGTGCGCGCAGTCGTGCAGGTCTTCCTTGCGTATTTTCTGCGGCGTGAACAGCAGCTTTTTCACTGTTCTGGCACTGCCCACGCCGTACTCCTCCTTGCAGTGGCGCCCCCTTATCTTGAAGCTTACCTTTTTGCTGTTTTCGTACTTCTTTGTATCGCTGAGGCCCTGCACCCACATGTCGTGGCGAGGCCCGTCCAGGTGGAGGAGTTCCGCCAGGTCTTCGTCGATGAGTGTCACCGTGCTGCCGTCGTCCATGAGTGCGTAGGTGTCTATTCTGGTGCTGTTCTTCCCGAAAACCGTGACCGGCGCAACCTTCAGAAAGGCCTGTCTTTCCTGGATGCAGTTGGTGCTGCTCACTATCTCCACGGCTGCTACTTCCTCCGGTTCCGTGGTCTGTGGAGGTGCCGTTGGCTGTTGCCGGTCTGCCGGTGGCCTGGAGTGGTGCAGCAGGCGGTGGTGTGCCATGCCGCACCCGTTGACACTGCACCTTTTTGCCCCGCAGCTCCCTCGGCGGTGATTGCTCCGCAAGCATTGGAAGCAGATGCGGTTCTTCTTTGCCATGTTCCAGCGCTCGTTCACAGGGGCCCCGATGAACTGCTTGCACTCGGTCAGGTAGTGCTCGTTCTGGCACATCGGACACCTTTTCCTGCCACTTACCTCTGTGGCGAAAGCTCGTTCCATTTTCCTTCTCTGGGGCCTCTCCGGGTGAGGCTCGGTCTCCTCGGGCAGCGCGTATGCACTACATTTGTCGGCTTCTTCATTGAGGAACAGGGTCATCTTCTTCAAGTCCGACGTATCCTCTTTTCTTCCAGCGGCAAAATCGTACCACTTGTTGCGCAAAATGGGCGGCAACTTTTCTACAATACTTTTCACTAGTTCAGGATTAAACATATAGTGTACCTTTTTAAGTGTTTCCAGCGTGGCCACCACATTTGCTATCTTGTTAGCAAATATGCAGAGTTCGCGCGGGCTGTCGCTCAGCCTGCCCAGCGCCTTGATTTTTTGTATTTCGCCCATCGCCAGCGTGTCTGGGCGGCCGAATCTCCTCTCCAGTGCCTGGATGACTGCTCGCGGCTCCGGTTGGCTGATGAGTAGACTCTCGACCGCTTCGAGGGCTGCTCCTTTGAGGCTTCTTCTTAACCTCATAGTATTCTCGGTGTGCGAGAACATTTCTTCTGTTTCGTAGTACGCCGCCCTGTAGCCGAGCCACCCCGTCGAATGTCCGGCGAACGGGGGAAGCTCCTGCAGGAACCTGGGGGCGTCTCTTGACATGCGAACGGCCTGTGTGAGCGCCGCCGCCAACGAAGTAATGTCGCTGCTTTTCTTCAGTTTTTCTGTGTTCCGGTTCATTTTCCGAATTTTCATTTTTCTTTTCTTCACACGGTTTTCCATTTTCCGCGGCCGTCGGGTTACTAGTTTGCCCGTGCATCCACTCTTCCACCATGTCCGTTTCCTTTTCTGTTACCTCGTTTTCCTCCTCGTCTTCGCAGGCCAGCATGGCCTTTTCCCTGGCCAGCTTAGCCTCTGCGAGCGCGAGCGATGCACGTGCCTCTGCCAGTTTCAGTTCCGCCAGCTTTTCCTCAGCTTCCAAAATTTTCCTGCTTCTCTTTTCCTGGGGCGCACGCTTCTTCTGTCGTGAGTCCCCTTCTACTGCTGTTTCCTCGCTGGTGGCTGTAGAGGTTTGTTCCGTCGAGGTTTGTTCTGTTTCGGACGTTTCGGCGGTTTCCATGTAGTTTTCCATCTCTGCTATGACCGGTGGAGGCGTGGGGCGTGTCGATGCTCCGCTCCTCGTCTGGACTCCGGTCTGACTCGCTCGTTCGGCCCCATCGGCGACGCTCGATGCTCTTGATTTGGACATTTTCACTGACCGCACTGGCTTCTATTTTCCTGGACGTAGAATCCGGCTTTGCGAAGGACCATGCAATGTGGGGGACCAGCTTGCGCCAATTCCCCTACTTAGATCGCCTAGGTCAGCGATGAGATGTCTGTGGACTGTGGGTGATGAATAATAACAACACTTTCACTTTTGTTTCAGAGGTCAAGCACACAAGTTGTTCCGAAGCTGGGTAACGTTGTAGAGCGAGTGCCGCAGTATGGCGGTCGACCTATATTTATATGGGTCCTAGTACCGAGCTTCTAGAACTTTCTGCGCCTCACCTCCTCAGATGAAGTTTTTTATTTATATACAAATAAATTACATTATTATACAGTTTACTTGTTTGTATTATTTACCTATGTACTTATTTTACAATATTCGTTACTTTATACATTTGTGCCGACCTTCGTAACGGAAATAAACGCAAAAATCTATTTCTTCTGTATTTATATTACCTCGCCGCCCCCCGATATAACGGTCGTCTCCGGCTGTCCCTCTCGAGCGGGTATTCCTTGTCTGGGACAAGGATAGCCCGCTCGAGATGTACACTATCTCTCTTACTTTTTCCGTTACGGAGTTCGGCACTACCACATGGGTTTAAGACCCATTAATTTGCAAGGCACTGTTTTCACGCACTATTTTCGCACTCTATTGCCCATACACTTTTCACTGTTTGTCTGTCGTGCACAATAAGTATGTGTCACTGTTGAAAACCTTTTCATGATTCCGTAGTTAGGTCTCATAATCCTTTTTTCGTCATACTATATAGACAAACTGACGGACAGTCTGTTTGTCTATCTACTTATACGTCCTACTTTGTCAACTGTGTAAACGATATTTGCATGACTATTGAGCATCTTACAAATTTTTGTTCTAGCTAGGTACGCCTTAGTGCTGAAATAATGTGCGCTTTTATAATCCGACTTCCACAATAAAGGTGAACGCAGATTTGGCCGCACCGCACGCACCGCAGTCGCCGCATTTCGAATTCTTCATATAAAGAATGTAGAAGTTGCGAAGACTGCGGCGCGGGTAAGTATGCGAGCTTGCCTATAACTTCATATAAAGAATTCGAAATGCGGCGACTGCGGTGCGTGCGGTGCGGCCAAATCTGCGTTCACCTCAAATCTGCGTTCACCCCTACCCGCGCCGCAGTCTTCGCAACTTCATAATAATATGAAGAATTGCGAATGCGGCGACTGCGGTGCGTGCGGTGCGACCAAACGTGAACGCAGATTTGGCCGCACCGCACGCACCGCAGTCTTCGCAACTTCTACATTCTTTTGAAGAATTCGACATGCGGCGACTGCGGTGCGTGCGGTGCGGCCAAATCTGCGTTCACCTTAAAACGTTGGGTACGTTAAATGCCCTTTTGATTTTACGCACCGCGGACGTTTTGTGCGGTTCAGAAGAGGGTAGACATAGGGGTAGATGTTGCGATGTCCTCTAACGTGCACGTTAAAAAGTTATCGTTGACGGAAAAGCGTCTTCATAATAATATAGTTCCATACAACATATTTTTACTTCTCCATATTGTAATCGTTCTACCGCGAACATTCACGATATTATTACCGTCACGTCCAAAATTATACAAGCGCACAATATCGCGCAAAAATATTATTTTTTTGCACCTTAGATTTTATTTGATGTGTACGGGCTGTCTATAGATAAGTTAACTGTATTAGAAAGTGGTTAAGACATTTTTGTTTAATTTAAGTCTATCTCTCTTTCTCTCTTCCAATACTTATTTATTCATACAAAACTTTAGGAATATACAAAAAGCAATATCAAAAACATTATCACGTTATATTACCGTAGGGTACATTCGAACGCAATTGTATTTTCAACTTCATACTTTTATTGTTTAAGAGTTTCGACGCTACTGGTCTATAGGGAATGTATTAGTTGAATACAGGAGTGGTTGAAGCGGGCAAGTAACAATTTGAAATCTGTTGTTTTTTGGATAAAATATGTAGGTTTTAGGATCAGGAAAATGATCTTTTATAGCTTATATTATTCAGATGTTGAAGAAGATAAGTTACAAGGTTTGTTAAAGGGAAAATATGAGTAATTGCTCTTGGGTAGTAAAATGTTAGTTACCCGGTTCATCCACTCATGTTATTCAGTTCACCTCCTAAGAATTTTCAACACGCTTACGTAACTCAAGACATTGTTACTTCACCATCGATATTACAGAGGTAACATCTTGGGAATTTGATAAAGTCACAAGGAAACTAAATTATATAGGAAACCAGTTGTACCCATAATAATAATAATAATAGCCTTTATTTGACAATCTTACTTACTAACATTACAATATATTGTTTTCTAATTATTGACACCAGTTACACAAAGATTGACTTGCTTTTCAGCATAGGCCTCCCCTAAAGCTTGCCATAGGACACGATCGTGTGTTTTCCTCATCCAGGTAGATCCTGCGACTCTCTTTATATCATCTTCCCATCGGCGGCGTTGTCTCCCTTTCTTCCTTTTATATTGTCTTGGGCACCACTCGGTGACATGCTTAGCCCATTTTTCCTTTTTATTTCTCATCATGTGCCCTGACCATCTCCACTTTAGTTTTTTAATGAGGAATGTTACGTCCGTTATTCTGGTTCTTTTGCGAATAGTATCTAGTCTTATCCTGTTATGTAATTTAACATTGAGTAAACTTCTTTCCATACTATGCTGACAGGTTTTTAATTTGCGTATGTTATTTTCTGTTAAGCTCCATGTTTGGCATCCATAAGTCAGAGTGGGTAGAATACATGAATCAAATATTTTACTTTTAAATGCAATATTGATTTGTGGGTTTTTTACAATTTCTTTGAGCGACCAATACCGTTTCCAAGCTAAATTGATTCTATTGTTTATTTCTTTTGTTGTGAGGTCATTTGGTGATATTATTTGGCCAAGATAAGTATATTCTTCCACGTATTCGATTAGAGTACTATTTACTTTAATAGGATTTTTTTCTGCATTTGTCATCAATTTAGTTTTCGATGTATTCATAGACAGTCCCACCTTTCCACTTTCAAGCACTAGTTGTTCTAGCATATCCCGTAAGTTTTTCGCGTCGCTTGATATAATTATAAGATCGTCTGCAAATCTAAGGTTGGTTAGTAGGGTTCCATTTATATTTAGTCCATAGTTTGGCCATTCGAGATGTCTGAAAACATGTTCTAGGACTGCCAAAAAGAGTTTTGGTGAAAGTGGGTCACCCTGTCTCACTCCTCTTTTTATGGGGAAGTCTTCACCTACCCTCTCTGTTTTGATGTGAGCTTTCATATCTTTGTATATGTTGGAAATGAGACGAATAAATTTTTTGTGGACACCTTGACTTTCTAATGCTTCCCATATTTTAGCGTGTTTAAGTGAGTCAAACGCCTTATTATAATCTACGAAGGCCAGATAGTAAGTAAAACCATATTCGTTGCTTTTCTGAATTATTTGTTTTATGGTATGGATGTGATCTAGGGTCGAAAAGTCACTGCGAAATCCGGCTTGCTCCTTCGACTGATTTTCGTCCAGGATCTTGGTTAGACGATTTGAAAGTATCTTAGAAAATATTTTGTATACATTGGACATTAGGCTGATAGGTCTATAGTTAGCGATATCATTTCTTTTCCCTTTTTTGTGTAGTAGTATTATGGTAGATGTTTTCCATTGGTGAGGTATATATTCTGTTCGTAGAATTTCGTTAAATAGCTCTGTCAAGGTATTTAGTATTACATTTGACGTCCCAATCAGAAGTTCGTTAGATATGTTATCTGCGCCGGGTGATTTTCCTCGTTTCTGAGATAGTATTGCTTTTGTAACTTCTGTTTGCATTATGCTTGGAATCTCTTCTTCGTCAACTCCTTGTTGGGGCTTTTGCATTTCAGGCAGTGTTTCATCCTCACCGTATAACTCACTATAGTAATCTGTTCCAATTTTTAGTATTTCGTTTCTGTTTGTCTCATCTATTTTAGATCTTCTATGACTCATACTTGATATCCATTCTGTGCTTTCCTTTAATTCTTGCCATGCTTTTTTGACTCCACCTGTATTTTCTATGAAGTCTCTCAATACTTCATCTCTTTTGTTTTGTCTGTATTTGCGTATTTCTAGTTTTATTTCTTTACTTATCCTTACTATCTCTTTCCTGTTACATTTTCTATCGTTTAATAATATTTTTCTTTGTTCTATTAAATCTCTAGCTATTGATCCTAATTTATCTTTAGTTGGTTTATAAGTTCTTGCTTTCTGTTCTGTTTTTTGTAGTGTTTCTTCTAATATATTATACTTCTCTTGAATATCCTTGGCCTTCTGCAGTTGATTTAGGTTGTTTTGTAGAGATGCTAAGATATTTTCTGGGAGTGGTAGTACTATAGGTTTATTAGGCTTCTGAATAAATTTTCGGGATATTTTGGTTCTGTTATTAATAATTGGCCTCTAAGCATTCTGTGATCGGTATTAAAATTAAGTTGACTGACCACATCAACATTTGAGAACATTTTTGGTTTGTTTGTCATAATATACTCTATTTCATTTCTTGTTTTACCATCTGGAGACTGCCATGTCCATTTCCTATTAATTTTCTTTTTATAAAAACTATTCATTATTTGTAGCTTATTCTCTAAAGCAAAATTAAGCAGTTTCTGCCCGTTGTCGTTTCTCCGTCCTGTAGTCCAAGGTCCCAGTATAATATCTTCGTATCTTCTTCGTTCACCAATTTGACCATTAAAGTCTCCCATCACTATTAAATGCTTGCTTAGTTTTGGTATAGTTTTGTTTAAATTATTGTAGAAATTCATTTTTGTTTCTTCTTTAGCAATTTCTGTGGGAGCATATATCTGTACAATCGAAGTTTCTTTCCTGTAATTAGGAAGTTTAATAGTCAAAACGGCAATTCTATCGGATATTCCTTGAAATCCGATGATGTTATTTTTCAGATATTTCTTTACAAGAAACCCAACTCCGTGTAATCCTGCTGTTTCATTTTTGTAATATAATATGTAATTTTCATGTTCTTCTAACTTTTCTTCCGCCCTCCTTACCTCGCTCAACCCTATAATGTCCCATTTGATTGATTCTAAAGCATGTTCTAATTCCATTAAAGATTCGTTAGATTTAAGTGATCTTGTATTTAGCGTAGCTATGTTTAGTCTTGTTTTTATTTTTGTGGTTATTGTTTCTTTTAAATTCAGTTTACTTTGTTTATTTTGTTCATTAAGCTTTAAGGGGATTTGGTCATACACCCCGCGGTGACTAGCCGTGTTGGGGATAGTTTTTGTTCTTTTGCTGGGTTTCGTATTTTTATTCTTTGCATTTCTGGTGTCTAATGAATCCTAGGCTTTATTTTGTTGAGTAGATATTTTGTCAGTTAATGAAAAGGATCTTGCTCTCATGTACGCAAATGCGTCAGTCTTATGCATTTTCGAAGGAGCTTTAGCATTCTTCTCTAGGTGGTTTGGAGGTGTTAGTATATTGCTTGGTGACATTGAAGACTCTCTTTTTCTCTTCTCAACTTCGGATTTTTCTTTGATAACAATCTTATTATTTTTGATAAATGCTATCTTTCCACTTTCACGTTCTTTCTTTAACTGCTGCTGTAAGTTTTTACGATCTTCCCTTGTTTCCTTTGATAAGTCGTCTGTTATAAAAATCTGTTGAGTCAAATGTTTTTTACATTTCATTATCTCTGCTTTCTTTAGTTGCGAAATAAGAGCAATAAGAATAGGTCTAGTTTTATTTTCTTGTTTTTTTCCTAGTCTGTGATATTTATTTATTTCCTCCTTTTCAATTTTTATATTTATATTTTCTAAAATATTTTTGATGACTGTTAATAGGTCTTCGTAAGATTTTTCAGTTTCTTCCACGCCATGAATTATAATATTGTTTTTGTGCAGTGTCTCTCCTTGGTATTTTAACTTTTTATTTAGCACTTCTATTTCTTGTTTCAAAATTTTGTTCTCTTCTACTAGCGGTTGTATTTTAATGTCTATTGCTCTCATCAAGGTATCGGTAACATTTTGAGTTATCGTTGCCGTTTGATTCTCCATTTCTATTTTCATCATATGAAATAGTTTTAACATATCTTCTGACATTCCATTGGAATCCATAGTTCGGGAGTAAAATGGTAAGTGGGTGTAGGTACAATTCGGTTGATGAGTATTTTACTTATACCGAGTATTCGTAGCGCCTCTTCGAAAAAATTAGCAACACGTCTTGTTGTGCAGTCCAAAAGCGCCTGCCAAAAAGTTTTAGCTACTGTAGCGCTCGTACGCCTGTTTGATTTAAGTGGTAGGCAATTTCAAACCCGTAGCGCCCGTCACGGTGGCACCGCGGTACAGTAACTCGACCAACGCTCCGCGGGTCCGGGTTCGATCCTTGCGCGGTCGCTCAAGCCACACGCACCCACCAGCCTTTTCACCTTTGGGGGCTCCGAAGACAGCGCCAGGGACACTCCTCCGCTACGGAAACCGCGGGGGCGAAGCACCAGAGACACTTGACACCAGGATCAAACAAATTCAGTGTAGTTTGCTATACACATAAACAAAAAACTATTTTATACTTAGTCAAGTTGCATGTCATATTATTTACAGCAAGGCGTGAAAAAAAATACCATAATAGTTTTCTTCACACTTTAAATTTAGAACAATTTGATTTTGTTGTTGATTTAATCACTTTAATGTTTGATTTTACACAGTGCATTGGCACATTTAGGTAAGTATATATATTACTTTGTTTCTTTTAAAATATCTCTTCAATAGTAACGGGTTACAGCCATTATTTAATATCAGCGCGAATGCTCCAAAAATGTACAAATATTTAAATGCTGATGAAAAGCCAACGCTGCATTTTGTGAAATTTTACAACGCGGCAAACAATTTGCTGTGAAAATTCAAATATTAGGCTGGCCGCACACACACGTTTTGCGTATTCGATTTTCGAATTCGTTTTCCGTATTCGGACATCTGAATGCATAGAATCAGTTGGAAATATATTAACTGACACCCATGTACGCTTTTATTCCAAAACGAATTCCGCACGTATATTTCGAGAGCTGTGCGTTCGCGAGCCAAGAAAAACCTTTGCGTTAGTCTTACGGATTTCCAAATCGAAATTCCGCATTAGGAAATCGAATACGAAACACGCATGTATATGGCCAGCCTTAACTGTCCGAATCGGCAGCACGCAACCGGACGAATTGGATAGGGCCGTTATTCTTGAAATGTTAATGGAATCGCGCGAAAAACTGTTACCTACATTCAGATTGTTTGGATTCTCTGCATTCCTCCTCTGATAAGAATCCTGAGCGAATATCGACCTTACTGTTATTGATTTGGTCGTTTCTAATGGAGTGTTGCTGGTTTAAGTTGGATGGTTTTGTGTTAGGACCTGGAACTTTAAGCTAAGCTGCATAATAAGCTGTAGCCAGCCCTTTGATTCCCTAATTTTCATTAACGTGAACTTTATTAGGTTCTTTTTCTTATTATGGCACTTCGGCTATATTACCGTGGCCAGTGTCGAGTATAAATATGGCGGGAAAACAATATTCTTTAAGTGTCACCGCAGACTTACAATTTTAAGTTGGCCAACTAAGCCGCACACGGCACAGCTACAGCGACTTATGAGAGCTCGCACATAAGTCGCTATAGCTATAATTGGAATACTGTCCGTCTTAGTTGGCCAACTTAAAATTGTAAGTCTGCGGTCGCTCTAATACAATTTTCAGCATCGTTTTTCTATAATATTGTCAGGTCTAATGTCTAGTCAAAGTCTAAGTAAAAGTCAATATAGTCAAGAAGTCAAGTCGGTCGATTCAGTAAAGTGGTAGACGCTTTACTGAAACTTTCGGCGGAATTTTGGAGGGAACACAAAAAAGCACGTTTCTGGATATAGCACTACTTTCCTACACAAACTTGTGCAACATAACGAATAAAATTAAACTAATGGTTAATATCCTACCAATATTACATATTAAAAACCCAGTTAACACAATTTTAGGCAAATAATACACAACATCACTCTTTCACATTCCCGGCAAAAAACTCCTGAGGTTTTTGATAAAATATAACTTGACGTTTGAAGTTAGAATTTTTAAACGCAATTTAAAAAGATAAAACGTCATAATTTTAACATAACAACTTTTTTCATGTTTTAAAAACTTTAAACACCGTAAAAATTTTGTATTTAAAATTGTGACCGTACCATGCAATTCAGTTGAACTATGTTCAATTTAAAATTACAAAATCACTTACTAAAAGTAAATATTATAATAATCATCATCAAAAATATTGGTAGATGCATCACGATCTATTGCAATGAAATAAAAATATAATATATTATACAGCCGAACTTCCTTCTTTTTGGAAGTCGGCTAATAATAATTCATGCTGATTTCCTAAAAAAAGAAAGAAAAATATTCCGATGTTTTGTAAATAATAAGTCAATTTCAAAACTCAGGGGGAGTTCTAGGTCCAGATGAGATAACCGAATTTGTTTATCCAATTTTCTCATATTTTGATAAGTTAGATTGAATATTTATTGAGTATTGTGAGGCGATTGCCACTACTTCTGAGTCATGGCTTGTAGGGCCCGAACCCTTTTTCATTTATATTTTCGACGAAAAGGGCTACCAGGTCATAAGAGAAAACCCGGACAGGTAAATTAAAAAGCCATGCGGTAACCACAGCTAAAAGACTGGAATTGGCCAGGGGCCTGTTTTTAAAGAGCCTAAAGCTAAGGGCCTGTCCACATCTCCACATCACGACGTCGTCAACGTGGATGCGACGCGGTACGTTAACGTAACATGCAAATTTACGTTAACGTAACGCAAAATGCACATCATGATATTATAGTAACATTGTACGTCTCCATGCCTTGTAAAACTGCTAAATTCTTCACTACTGATCTAGATGTGGACCGCACAATACGTATTCTGCTTTTGCTATTGTTAAAAACGGAGAAAGAGAAGAAAAATGACGCGCATTTTTACGTTACGTTGACGTAAATTTACACGTCACGTTAACGTACCGTGCCACGTTACTGCACCGTTCCACTTTGACGACGTCGTGACGTGGAGATGTCGACAGGCATTCCAAACATTAAATGACTTGTGTCCCATTACATCCGTAAGTGTGGCTACCCCATAACTGATTGACCCTTTTCGGATTCTAAAAGTGATGAAAGTAATTTTGTATCGGAGTAGCCGAAGGGTCAGGTGAGCCGTGAGACTGGAAAGGTTTCCAATCGCAGTCGGAATTAAAGATTTTATCAACGAATGTACAAGAAAATTTGATGGTTTTTCATTAGTTTTATTTTGGCTGATGGATTTTGGTCGTACATAAAAGTGATTATTGTGGTTTGATTTATTGAGCATGTAGTATATTAGCTTAAATGTATAATTAATTTATTCATTCTATCATTAATTGATTCATAAGAAAAGACAAAGTAATATTTTGTACTCTTAGATAATTCAAACAAATTATATTAAACAAACAAAATCTGTAAAGGCGGATATTTAACAAGACGTGGGCTTGTTAATATTTAAATATCATCTTGCTCGTTCCGTTTTACGGCGTTACACTGTGTATTGGCACATTTAAAATAATACGTCTTTAGCGTAATTACAGAAGATTAATATCAGAATAATACATCACATTTGTCACTGTATTTATCACTCAGTCCACAAGTTTTTTAAGGCCACGAGTCACGACCCCACTAAAGCGACACGACACGACAGGATACTTCACATTCCATAGAACTGACTTAGTAATGGAACGTTTAGAGTCAACTATAACTGCTGGTGCTCATTGGCGAATGCCAAATATCAACACACTTATTACTTGTTAAACACTTTATTTATTCACCAGTACACTCTAGTTACCTACAAGTTCTTCACACTTCCGTGCTCAGTTGGCAATTGCCAAAAAACAATCAGGCATCATCATAATATTAAAAAACAACTGCCACCACTCTTACAATGTACCGGAAGAGTAGAGTGGGGCGGCAGCGGATATTTTATAAAAATAATAAATTCATAAAATTAATACAATTATTATTTAATAATCTAATCAATATTATTATAATATAAGCCAAGTAATTTAATGAAAATCTAATACATTATTACATTTTTAAATATATTTTGCAATGATAAATCTTAATAACAATCAGTAACCGGAAATTAAACAAGTACATTGTAATTATTATAAATCTTTGCAAAATTAAGTAATTAATTTATATTTTGATTACCTGTATTATAAATATAATTAGTTTGAAATCAACATAAAATAATTATTACTACACCTTTACTGCCAGAGATATACACAATATCCGGTAGATATACACAATATCCGGAAATGTCGCTAACACTTTTACTCTACGTATACGACATACGTATATTTTTTTTTCCTTAAATTTATTATTTACATTTTACACTGTGGCATTGGTTATTGTACCGGAACAAACAAGCACTTATTTTATCAAACATTGGAAATAAATGAAGGTATTTTTCCATTTATAATCGGCTTACCTTATCGATGTTTCCCTCTTTAAGGAAATTGGGGAGAGGGGGGCTAGTACTAACAGATTTTGAATATTGTTATTTATCTTCGAAATTTGAAAACTTTATGTTATTATTTTTATACCCGAGTAACGGAAATTTATATGGCTTGCCTATACTTAGCTAAAAATCATCTAAATTACTTGGATTCGAAGGGAGACGCATTTAAAAAAAAAAGTCAGCGGTTAATACTTGCCCAGTTTCGGGGGCAAATATTAACAGTGACGGGGTAAGTATTAACGGTAGTATACTTATTAGAATTTCATTTAACCATGGAAGTAAAAAACATAACAATATTAAGACGATTTTTTTTGACATATAAATATTGAAGAACAATAATAACATCTGTCAAATAATATTAATTTCCTTTTATGTCATCCACCCCGAGGTGTTTCCAGTCCTTATGGATTCCACTTGCAACAAAAATTGAATCTGATCCTCCGATGTATGAACATCGGTGGATATGGTGTTGCCGGAGTGCCGCCAGAGTGATCGGCGTACCTCCTTCGTCAGATGTGGTAGCTCCAACTTGCTAGCAATACCAAATAATACGGGTTAATACTTACCCCGTTCCTTTTGTTAAAACTAGCCCCCGAGGACGTTTTTGGATATACTTAATTATTATTAAAAAACTATAGGTATATTTAATAAAATAATACGGAGATGTAATTAACTACTAAATAACCATTAATTATATAAAATCTGCAATCGCAAAACAAAATAATTAAAGCATGAATCAAAAAATTCGAGACTTCAAAATGTCCTCTTACCTGTATTTTTGCACCGACGTACCATAACTTCACAACGGGACGGCCGATGGGCAACACTCTTGTCGCAAATCGTTCGCCGACGTTGCCCGAACTTATAAACATTAAACGTCTTACCGTATCGTCATTTAATTTAGTAGCTATAGGCTTGTTAATACTTACCCCTGTTAATTCTAGCCCCCCTCTCCCCTACTCATCAAAACATAATATTATTGCCAATATATTTTAATATCCACTTCTATACCATATTATTGTTTATAAAATAAATAAAATTCCTTTGAATTTCACTCACCAAATACATAATTATTATGTAATAGGAGAATAGTACGATTCGTGACAATTAACCCATCAATCCCCAAACCGCAGCCGGCTGCCGCACAGTTGAAAATCTATTGTGTCTGCGATACCCACGATGGAGGTGTTAAATTATTTTAGAAAATTACTAGCTGTCCCGGCAAACATTGTTTTGCCATATAAAGTATTTCGCCCATGTTGTTTTATTGAAGTGACTAAATAAGTATGGCACCATGGCATTTGGCAAGTGGCAACGTCCATCGCTTTTTCGTCGCACAAACTATGGTCGCCGTCAGTCTCAGGTCTCTTAGGTTGTAATAATTTACTATTATTTATTCAACAAATGCACTAATCAATATAAAAAGTAGCCAGTAGCCGATTCTCAGACCTACTGAATATGCACAAAAAATTTGGTAAAAATCAGTAAATCCGTTTCGGAGGACGGTAACTATCATTGTGACACGAGAATTCTATAATAATATAATGTAAGAAAACATACCTTAGATGTTTTTTCGGAACTTGAAATATCTATTGTAATATCACATCGTAAATAAAATTTCATGCAAATCGTTTAAGTGATAGTCGTGAATAGAGAATAGACTACATTAAGGGCCTGTTTCACCGCTTCCTGATAGGGTGCCCGATAGGCTTATTTGACAGATTCTCCATACTCTATGTGTCAAGTTATGTGGTGGATAGCCTTATCAGGAAGCGGTGAAACAGGCCCTTAAGTATAAGTAATATTATATTTCGGAGATGTTTCGAATCTTTTCGTATTCTCGGAGAGATTTGGCAGGTAGTTTTAATGGATATAGAAGATTATATCCATTAAAACTTACTGCAAAATCACCCATACATGGCTAATGATCAAGATCCCAACAACATGTGAAAAAAAAGTTCATTTTAAAAACACCATCTTCAACCCTAACAATGAATGTATTTTTGAATTCTATTTCTAACCCCATTTGTAAACGCTTGATAGCTTGATCTCAGTTGCTAATGGGCTCTCAAACCGAGTCGGTTAAATCAGAAACCGCTTTCTATTTTCTAGACCAGTGGTTCTTAACCTTTTAATCATGAGGGCCCATTTTACCACAGAGTAGAAATTTTAACAAATATTTGTGTTGCCAGGAACCATCAAGTTGGTTTACCTAAATTAAAGGTAGATAAAGAAAAGAAAGGTAGGTAAAGAAAACAAGGATATACTTTTTAATAATTAGCACTCATTTTTTTATATGGCAAAAATCTAAAAGTTACAGATTTTAAATTAAATTTTAATGTGATTTATGTGACTGCATACTCTTTACTAACTTCTGAATTCTCACATATTATTAGGATGGCTTCGCGGACCACTTTGAAAGCCTTCAGGGACCACCGGTTAAGAACCACTATTCTAGAGCATTCGATAAAAGTACCTAATAATCGCAAGACGTTTTTGCCGAGATAATGTATTGAAAATCGTAGAAGTCGATAGTTCTGACTTCTGAGGTCACTGAAACTGTTATAACTTTATAAGAAATTGAAATATATATTATTTGAATCTTTTTGAAGCTTATTTTTTTGTATTATGCTGTTCCAAAGCTGGGCGAAGGCTGGCTGGCTGGCTAGGCCTGAAATGCCAGGGTCTTCAATTTTATTCGCTGTCCATGCGTCACCGTGGGTCAGCTTTTAATAATTAGCCTTTTTATTTTTATGTTATAAATTATCGTATTATCATCATGCAGTAATTAAACCAAGTCTTACATAGGTCGTTATTAACTTTTAATATAAGTATGCTACAACCTTGTATAGTGTTTAAGAAACATTATATTATTATTAAACTTTATTCCTCGGTAGCATGCAACAGCAAGCTCAAAAATTATTTCAGCTAGACTCTAATTCCATTTGCTTTAGAGAGATTATGGCGCATTGTTATAATTATATAATTTAGATGCTACACGGCCTTCTGCCTTTTATTCCGAGCTCCAACTTAGACAATACACTACCGAGCTGAATTTAGATATTCTCCTGAATGTTGTAGCGTATGCGAAATTTTGTTATTCGACTATTTTACTTGTATTCAAGCTTATGGTTAGGGTCTACACAGACGGACCGCATTTCAACTGCAATCAAACTGCAAATTGCAGTTCAAGTGCAGTTTGGATACAGTTGACACGACTGCAAACCAAACAGTTCACACGACTGCACGCCGACTGAACTGCAATCCGACTGCGCGTTTAGTTTGCAGTTCTATTGCAGTCGTATTGCAGTCGTGTCAACTGCATTCAAATTGCACTTGAACTGCAATATGCAGTTGGATTGCAGTTGAAATGTGGTCCGTCTGTGTAGACCCTAATTCAAGCCTGATGACGCCAGCAACTCTGTTGCGCTATAATTCGTATATCGCGCGGGAGCCGTACATTTTTCCGGAATATAAAGTATCCTATGTTCTTTCCCGGGACTCAAAGGATCTTCATGCCAAACAGCGAAATCGGTATAGCGGTTTGGGCGTGAACACAGACAGTCAGACACACATTCGTAATTATAATATTAGTACGGATGTATGAATGTAGTTAATGCACCATCATGCACCATCATAGGAATTGATTCATATATCCACCTAACTTGGTGAGCCTATGTCAAGTATAAGTGAAAAGGTAAAAATTTGCAATGCTTATTGAGCAGCAATCGTGCACTTTGCCGAGCATCCTTTCCTGGAGCTCAAAGTATTAACTATCTTTATACTAAACTACAGAATTGGTTCAGAAGTTTAAGTATGAAGAAGAAATAAACAGACATCCACATTTCGCATTCGTAATAGTACTTATTAGTAAAGCTTGAGGCTTATAAGATATAACAATGATGATGAATATCTCTGGTTCATTGTACCATAATATTATTCACAATAATATAAAAAGCCAGTACGCACAATCTCATTGTTTTGATTAAAATTATTATTGTCCCCCATTATACGGCCCCAGCACATCAATCTTGGGGCCCCAATTGAGTTAACTACTTTAATCTAATCAATCTTTTTGGCCGCTTTACTCAAATTGAAGTAGTTAAAAGGAAATAAAAAGCTACAATGGTGCTATAATGGTGCTTTAATATTCTCCTGCACTTGCCGACTGATTTCGTTGGAACCAAAAAATGCAGGAGTCGTTTTCTACTGCCGAAATGTGTACGCAATACACAATGACACGTGGCAATTCCCGCGAGATATCAACGGTATCAAAATAAACATGAATTACACAAGAAATTGTGAACAAAAAACCTTTATAAAATTTACTCTCATTTCTCGGGCAGCGCCGCATATTGCTATTAAATTTTTCGTTTTCAGGTGAAACAAAAGCTTGTGCCTTTTAAAACGAAATATTAGCTGGTTTCGAGTTTACATGTTCTCGGATAAGATACGAATCAGGGCCAGTTGTCCGTTTCGTTTTTAGTTTTATCAGCTAAAAATGTACTGCTTTTTTTTGAATAAAACTAAACATGTTAGTTGTGGTGAATTGCTTAAACTATTTAGATATATCTATTTATTATTTTATATTGTTTGGTATGTTAATTATTAGGATTGAAAATAAGAAATTAACTTAAAAATAAAAAAATATATTTAAATCAAAATCTCCAAAGTTTATTTATTTTAAACTATCCACCATGGTTATTCAGATACAGTCTGGAGACAGACAGATGGACAGACAGCGAAGTCGTAGTCTTAATAGCGTCCCGTTATTACGGAACACTATGGGGATGTTTTATCACTTACTGATGACTGACAGATACTCTATACTCTATCTGTCATATAAGTTATGGATAGCCTATCCAGCACTTATCAAAATGGTCGCATTTTCCAATTCCTCTAAAATCATTTCAGAAACTGAATCGTCAAAACAGTCAAACTGACGAATGTTAAATTAGTACGAATTACTAAACATGAATCGCAAGCAGAGTGACCATAAAAATATTATTGTCATAATATTATTTTCGGTGATTCCTAATATGATTCTCCAAAGCGACCATTTTAGCCCCCCAGTTATATTATGTATTAGTGGTGAAACAGACCCTAAAAATGACGAACGCATTATATTCCAAACATGACCCACGACTCTATAAGCCATCCGCAGACATGTCGAATAGATTTGAATAAGTTTAATGGACAAATCAGTCCCCGGGCCAAATATATTGATATTCAACTGGCAGAAGTTTTAAAATGGCGGACACGTACGTTGAAGTCCATTTCTACGAGAATTTGAGATCTAGAAAATGAAACAAGCAAAATATAAATCCATTATTTTTAAAATTATTTACTTTTTTAAACTTAATTTAAGTAATATATTACGAAAAAGTTGGCGCAGAGGGGGCTACTATTAACTATAGCACATACAGTAAATAATCCGACTAAAATTCGACAAGATACCTGCTATTTAAAGAATATAATTCACAAAAGACATTCAACTTTCGCAACTCATTTTCTTTCCGCATTTAATATTAGATAAGTGGACCTTGTTTTTTTTTACTCACAAACAACAAACGGCAAACTTTACGGTTATCCTATAGAGACTCAAATATTAAAATGTTCCAAGAATAAAATTGGGCCCTTCCTATTATTTTAACCCAATAAATGTATCTATATGCTTTATAAACATAAAGCTATGGTCTATGCCACGTCATATAAGTTCTATTTTAATTAAGTATAATTCAAGACGTGAGTGGATGAATAAGGTAAGTAACATGAAAAAACTTCCCGTTTTTATGCTTAAATGGAGGCTTTAGGTAGGGCCGGAAAAATTATATGAAATAGAAAAACTATGGATTATATGTGTAGCCAGATATATTAGCTAGGTTATCAAGTAGATAAGTTACAAGCTTTATTAAAATAATAAGGAAAAAAATGAGTTATTTTCCATATGTTACTGCTCTGACTGACTGCTCCGTCGGGTACGCACACTAACGAAAATGTCTATTCACATTTCCAACTACAAATAAAGGCGACGCGCACTCTTAGATTGCAAGAACTATAAATACAGCATGATTATTAGTAAGTACTTAATAAATAATTTATTACCTTGTCACATCTAAGCCTTGATCAGTTATTACTATTTTAATCCTTCAAGCCCCATACGAGCACCAGTGATCGTGACAACAATAGAATATAATAGCATTTCCAAGAATCCCCGATCGAAGGACTAAGCTGACTTAAAAAAGTAGGTTCTCAGGTTGACCTCTATGTATGTGTGTATGTATGTATGATGTATGTTTGTCCGCAATTATCGCTCGTTTGGTTGAACCGATTCTGATGCGGTTTTCAGAACATTATTTGTCACATTTAGGGTCAATTTAAACTAGCACAGAATCGAAGCGAATTACCAAAACCGAACAAAGCAAATTCAACCTTAACTCCAAAGCGTTAACGCACACATTACTTCTGAGAATTTAAAAAGGCGCGCGCATTCGCGCAAATTTGCGCGAATGCGCCCGACCAACGCTGATTTGCCTCGCAGAAGTAATGTGTACATTATGCTCTGGAGTTAAGGTTGAAAATGCTATGTTCAGTTTTGATAATTCGCTTCGATGCGCTTCGATTCTGCGCCAATATAAATTGACCCTAAATGTGATAAATTTTGTTCTGAAAACCGCATCAGAATCGGTTCAGCCAAACGAGCGATAATTGTGGACAAACAAACATCATAGTATACATACACACATATACACGGCCATATACATTATTTAATAATTTTATAAAAAAATAAACATACTGTATAGCGAACATGGTGGTATTTTGGACAAACAAGCACTAAACTGGCACGTTATTTTAGAGAACTATCTCCATGTCGTTGTGCTCAATCTCCATAATATGCTTAATTATGTCGGAAGAATTTTGGCCAATCTCCAATAATTAAATGAAATATAATGAGTGCTATAGTTATTATTTTCAATTACTATTTCTATACATAATATAAAGAAATACTACATTTTTCAAACTCAGCAAAAGTTTAATTAACTTCTAATAATATCCATAATAGAGATGTGCCGATCATGACTTTGGCCGACTAGCCAACTAGCCGACTAGTCGGCTGCAAAGAAGCCGACTAGTCGGCCAAGCCGATCATGGTTTCGGAAGTTTCCGTAATGCATTTTTACTGCTCTTTGCGCACATGCCGCCTGCAAACGTGTCGAATCGTGTTTAGTAGGTATGTTTACTTCGCGTAATAATTTAACTTTATTTTGTTTCTATGATACAGTTGATGGTTTTCATTAAATATTTCCTGTACATGAAATCTCGATTTAATCTTATGATGTCTCGGGAAAGGACAAGGGATACTTTTTGCCCCGGAAAATGTACGGTTCCTGCACATTAAACTTTTATTATTTTCGCCTAAACTATTCAATCTATTTTGATGAAATTTGGTATGGGGATACTTTGAGTCTTGGCCCTTGGGAAAGGACAAGGGATACTTTTTGTACTGGAAAATGCACAGTTCCCGCACAATAAACTTTTATGATTTTTGGGATAGTTTGGGATGAGTGCACAATGGCACTCAAAAATATGTAACACACTTTTTTATTAATTATACCAATTCGAATTAAATAATCATCGTTAAGACAGGACAACGTCTGTTGGGTCAGCTATTTATTATATAAAAGAAAAGGGTGTTAGTTACACTACTTATAACTCAAGAACGGATGAACCGATTTGGCTGAAAATTGGTGGAGAGGTAGCTTAGAACCAGGAGACAGACATATCCTACCTATATACTTTTTATCCTGTTCGACCGCGTTTCCGTGAAGTCAGTATAAAATCTTATATTTAAAATTCTCGTGTCACAATGTGAGTTACCGTGCTCCTGTCTCCTCCGAAACCTTTACCAAATTTTATATGCGTATTCAGTAGGTCTGAGAATTGGCTACTGGCTACTTTTTATATTGAAAAGTGCATTTTGTTGAACAAATAATTCTATTACTTACAACTCGAGAATCGAGACTGACGGCGACCATTATGTTAAAATTATATTAATTACAAAAATAATTTATTTACTAGCAAGTAATTTCAGATACACTTCATTTAATTTTAAAATGTGTAACACTGACTGAGTGTGTTATACAGTACACATTATAAATATTAATCAAGGTTTTTCTTTAATATAATTTCAATAATAGTAAAAAAGTAAAAAGCCGACTAGTCGGCGCTTTTTGCCGACTATTCGCCGACTAGTCGCCGACTACAAAAGTGGCCGGATAGTCGGTTTTACCGACTAGTCGGCGACTAGTCGGCACATCTCTAATCCATAAGTAATTAAAAAAAAACGTCTCCTGTAAAATTTGCTCACTGGTCGATTGGCCATTCAAGCACTAGGGCGGCGAAATGTTAATAATTGTTCGATTCTTCCACTCACGTCTTCAAATATATTAATAATTAAATGTCAATAATTATGTTTGATATTACACGAGACTTCTCAAGATATTGTAATACTCCGTGGTAATACTAACCTAAATGTGCCTCGTTTTAGCTATACGAACCGTAAATATAGGACTACGCTTCTCGACTTATTACGGAAACCTTTTTTCAGCTGTAAAAATTAACCTTATTGTCTTCATTATCAAAATTGTTGCTGTAGACGTACAAAATAACGTAGTTTACCTCCAGCCCTTTACACCCGTTTACACCTGAAGAAGTAACAAACATACAAACTCACAAACTTTCGCCTTTATAATATTAGTGTGATTATTTTCGTAGCTCTAATAGATTTCTCTTGAAAGTTGAAGCATCTCAAACAAATGAAAGTGCTAAAAGATTGAAACCATTAATCGACTACACTCATAACTTTCATCCCGCTCAATTTGAGTAATCCGGCTCCAATTGAAAAGGTTTTTCAAGTTTAATTTTACTTATCGAACATTTGGCAATTACCGTTTCCCCTTTAATTTTTCCATGAGCCTGGGTTTTAGGGTTTCGTTCTTCAAAAGCAAAAACTATTTAAGGTGACGCCGTGTTAAAGTAAAAAACCGGCCAAGTGCGTGTCGGGCCACGCGCAATATAGGGTTACGTAGTACCGCAAGTTTTAGATAATTTTTATGGTCAATGAACGTACATTTAAAGCGTGTTTTACACTACTAACAACATCATCTCAGTTACTTTCAAAGGAATTTGAACGAAAAGGTCCTTTACACTTCGCCAAATACATTTTTTTAGTTAATCAACTATTACTCAATAACTTATGAAGTCTTCTTAGCCGTGATAGTTTTCCTTTTAAATTCAGCATATTTCCTACTCCCGTGAATTTTTTGACATTTCCAGAACTAACCGTTTAGCTGGTAGAAGGGGGGGACACTGGACTCTAACGATTTTTTCGACTTTAAAACTTAATATTTCACAAACGGATCCCTAAATCGGAAAAAGATCTATGAATACTCGCAATATTTTTAAAAAACCTATTCAACGACACCCCACACGATGGGGTGGGCGCGAAAAAAAAAATCATCCCCGCTTGATGTGTAGGGGAGGTACCATAAAAAAATATTTTTTTACGATTTCATGTACCATTTTGTTGCCATCACTAATATGTGTATTCATGCCAAATTACAGCTTTGTAGGTCCTATAGTCTCTGAGTGAAACCGCGGACAGACAGACAAACAGACGGACAGACGGACGGACAGACCGAAACTATAAGGGTTCCTTGTTGACTACGGAACCCTAAAAACCACGTTGGATATTATGTTTTAGATTGCTTGTTTTCTATGAGAGGCCGGCGCGGCCTCTCATAGAAAAATGGAAAGCCATAAAATGGAAAGGGCGTAAGCTACACAATAGTTTTTGTCGCGTAATTTAAAAACCATAAATATATTTTACATAAGCTATAGGCAAATTAAAGTGTATGCTTGAACTAATCTATACAGTACAAATTTTGGAAGCTTAAATCACTCTCCTCTGTTGGCAAAATAGGAATACCTTTTTTACAGAATATGTCTTTTTGATTGATTATTCTGTGTTGTAAAAGTTGACCAATCGTGTTATGCTATGGGTAATTCAAAGACAAAGACATGATGAATACTGACAATGAACTTTAATTTCTTAGATTTAGTCATTGCTGAGAAAAATCGATATCGCTACAGCCAAATTATCAAGGCGTCGCTATAAGGAACCCGTGTGCGCGAGTCCGACTCGCGTTTGGCCGTTTTTTATAATTAGAAAAGTACGAGCAATTAAAAGTTGTAATTGTCGAGACGACTGCTAAAATTTGCCTCCGAGTGAACAATGAGCAAAGACAATAAAAAAGAAACGCGAAAACTTTCTTAATTACGAACGAAAATTACATTGGTCATTTAAGGATTATGTAGTAAATTGCCAGTTAGAGGGTACACCTGAACCGAAGCGTTTTTACAATCCCTCTAGACCCCTTAGGGTCAATTGAGACCGCAACGCGACGACGCGACGCGACGAGGCGACACGCGGCATGGCATAAAGTATGCATTTTTGACAGATTTCAATTGCGTGAGACGTCCTGCGAATCTGTCAAATCCATAATATTATAAATTTAAAAATGCATCTACGCGTCGTGTTGTGGTCTGAATCAACCGTTACGGTTAATTCAGACCGCAACGCCACGCTTTCATGCAATTCTAGATTCATGTATTGATTTGACAGATTTGCATGACGTCTCACGCAAATGATATCTGTCAATTCAGTACAAATTTAGAATGCACCTAAGCGTTGCATTGCTGTCTGAATTGACCCTTAGCCAAGTGGTTTTCTTTATGGCTTCTTTATAGAATCGCCGATCAAAATGTGTGGAATTGACATAATATTAAACGTTCGTTAATATTAAGTTGACGTTCGACTTGTGTAATGTCAATTCCACACATTTTGATACCGAACGAAAGTGCCGAAATTAGAATTATCGTAGCCATCTTGCAAAGCGTTACTTGAGTCATATTATCTGTTTCATACACATTTCATGTCAACGTGACTCAAGTTTACGTAGTAACTATTTAGTAATCTGTGTTCAAGTATTATTTTGCATGCCCAATTATTTATGGATCACTGTAGTTGTATTCTGTGTCTGTTTAACTGTTGTTGCTCATATAGACCATAGACTAAAATATAGACAAAGAACAGTAACTGTCTCTCAGAATGACAACTGCAAGACGCAAGTGAATCCATGATAATGTCATTCACACGCAGAATGCAAATGCTATACGCACCTATATAAGTCTGTTTTTTACATGATTCAAATATCATAACAAATATGATTCATATTCATTCATAGCAGTTCTGCCACATATTTTTTTTTTCTTGTTATGGCCCTCGGCTTGTAAACCATGGCCAGTGTCAAGTAAAGTTTTGGCGGGAGAAAAAAAATTTCGTAAAAAAATTACAAAATTTTCAAGTTATTTTTCCAGATTATCGTCAAGTCGAAAGTCTAGTCAAAGTCTAAAAAGTAGTCGGTAAAGTCAACGAGTCAAGTCAGTTGTTTTAGTAAAGTGGTAGACCCTTTACTAAAACTTTCGATGGAGTTTTGGAGGGAACACAAAATGGCACGTTTCTTGAAGTTGTATCACTTGCCCACACTTGTGCACGACAACGAATATTTAATGGTTAATATTCTACCAACATTACACATTAAAAACCGAAATAACACAATTTTAGGAAAATAATACAAAAACAAATCGTCACTCTTTCGTATACCCGGCAAAACTCTCGCCACATAATATTTTGTTTTTGTCAGTTTTTATTGTCACTGCGGTCTCTCCAAGTTTGATAGACCAATACAAGCATAAACAAGGCCATATATATTATCTATCGGTTGTCCATGAATGATGTAGATTTTTCATGCTGAAGCTATCGTGCCCTTTAGGCACCATGAATTTAATTTCATAAAGCAATTACAGATTAAATTAATTAGAAAATTCTATGTAATTTACTTAATTACAAAAACTAGGACAGTACATTTAGTCCGAGGTAGTAAACGGAAATTATGTCATTAACATTATATTAATTATAATAACTTTCCGAGGAGTTTTTTAAATTTTTAAGTCACCTTAGATTATTTTATGAGGGTTTCAATTATTGTCACCAACTTACAAGTTGTAGGAATTTATCTACACTTACTATAAGTACACCTCTAATAAAGCGTGTATCGTAAACACAATCAAACCGTTGTACGATTTTTTTAGGAACTTAGGAAAAAAACATACAGCTTTTCGCGCAAAAACGATTTCTGTGCAACGAAGTTGGGCAACAGAAGTTTTTCCAAGTGTGAAAGTCGTCGAAAATATTAAAATGTTACTTTTTTTAGTCATTTACCTGAATTTGTTTCTTTTTTTAAGTCGTTTACCTGATTCTCGTGGTGAAAACTGTCTTATCCGAGCAGTAAAAATCACACTCAATTAAATCTAATTCGTTAAAATGTTTCGAACGAAGCGCCGTTCTGGATATTAAAATTGTGATATTGCGTGAATCAGAAAACGTAAATGAGAATGTAATGAAAAAATAGCCATTAGTTCAGTGAGATGGAATATCTGTAGACGTGATTCATGAAATTCATTCCGCCATCTGGCGCGTTTCCACTGTCGGACTGCATCGTGCCGGCAAAGTCTGGCAACGCCCACATGGTGCAATACAACTAGTTCGGAGACGGTGGTCGGTTTGATCAAATCCAGACTAGCTACGCAGGAGTGTTTTTGTGGTGCCCAAGTATGAATGGAGTACACAACAGCACTAATTTGTCATCCTTTAAAAGTGTTCTAAAAGTGTTAACTTTGTTAAACTATTTAGAAATAAATATCTTGGCAATCAGTGGAAAGGATAGTCCGACACGACCGGCGCGGCGAGTGATTAGGTGCAGAACATTTTACAAGCCCATGAAACGCATAATATTATGTAAACCTTTCCTGTCAGACATTCAGGAGATTGGCCTGCATAATGCATTCTCCAAATCAAACTAGAAAATATTTTCCAACACGAGAATCGAACCTACGACCTTCGAATTACAAGTCAGGCTCTTAAGCACGTCACAGACCTAGCTATAATATATATTAATATGTTTATAGCTAGGCATATTAATATATATTTTCTATACTAATTTTCGCGTGACCACACACTCAGCTATAATATACACACCGGCAAAATTAGCGGAACATAATAAAATTTTATTTTTTTTGAAAATTAATCGCTGTTTTTTATATATTTATTTATTTATTTAATAATTGATGATTAAAAAATAAAACTTATATAAATTTAGGGCATAAAAACGTGTAAAATTAAAAAAATCTGCAAAAATCTAAAATTAAGAAAAATCTTTGAAATTTCAGTAGTAAGTTTTTAAGTTAAATTCTTCATTTTTACTTAAGAAATGCCATGTTAACAGCGTGTAATGCCTTCTATGGATCTGAAGAGAGTCTGGATACGCCATTACATGCTTGCATTTTGATTGTCAATCATTTCCTGTGGGATATTCTTCTACTCCTCCAGTAGCGCCAACTCGAGCTCCTGAACACATTTTGGAGCTGGAGTTTTAATTCGTACCGTTCACCCATTGATGTGCCACACGTTTTCAATCGGATCCACATCCGTAGACCGTGCTGACCTCTCCACCTGGGCTACGCTAGCATCATTTAGGTCATAATGCCCGATTTTTTGACTCTATGGACGCGCAAAAAATTGAAGTTACTACCTAACACTGTGTAAAAGGCACAACCTGCAGTTCTAGGATGTCTGTGCTATTGCCCTGTACTGTCAAAGTACCATCATTAACAATCATCAGCTCTGTGCGGGCTCCAAATCATATGCAACCCCAAACCATTACGAAGCCTGCATGATATACCACTGTTTCCGTTAAGTTTGATGGTCTATAGCGTTCCTTACGATTTATCCACATTCTTTATCGCCTGTCAATAAAATTTACACAGAATTTGCTCCCATCACTGTACAGCACACGATTTCACCCACTTGTTAAATTTTGATGTTCACGCGCAAATCTTAGCCTGGCTCTTTGGTGCCCTGTCTCAAGTTTTGGTGCCCTTGCTGGCACCTTTGAGTTTAATTTAACTTCTTTGAGTCTTCTTCTTACTGTACAATCACTTACAGGTACATCTCGGACCTGTTCCTATAGGTTTCATCTCTGCAAAGCAGTTTAAGGTCGATTTCTTAAGGCTTGTACCCTTACAAAACGGTTATCCTGAACCTTTGCCACCCGATATCTGCCTTGTTCTCGTCTCCGAACGTAAGATCCAGTCTTTTTGTAGCGTTGAAATTTACGATGGACCACGAAAGCCGACACACCTAAGGCCTGACTGACCGAACGGTAGGTGTGACCTATCTCTATCGTGGTTACAGCTCTAGCTGTCGTAGATGCTGGAAAATCCACTAATTTTGTATCTAAGCAATGTGTTCTTCCAAAAACCAAACAATCAAATGAGCTGGCATACCTTGCACCCCGCTAAAAACGCCATTCTTATCAGAAACACTTACAACGTCAATCATCGAAAAACACTTAGTAGGGCATAATTGCAATAAAAATCTGTTAACTTGCCAGTTTTGTTCAATATTTTATTTCTTAAATGAGCTTAGAAACTATAAAAAAGGATTTCACACAGCCCGACCCACTTGAATTCAAGTTGTGGCCCTTTTTACTTATGTTCCGCTAATTTTGCCGGTGTGTGTATATATTTCTGTGACATGTGGATATAGTATAGAATAATATGCCTTGCTATAAATATATTAATATATATTATAGCTAAGTCTGTGACGGGCTTTAACCACTGGACGATGGGGGCCTCGTGCATGAGTGTAAGCAACATCGAATATAGGGATACCTAACTAAGAATCTAACATCTCCGTTTTCGTGATATTCCCGTGACGTAACTGCTAATGGAAACACTCCTCTTATTACTCGTCCAAAGTTACGGCTGCTAATTTATAACGTTTAAGAATTCCTGTTTATTAAATTTACATTTTTATTTAATAAGAATCTTTCTGTTTAGAGAATTTGTTCTATGTCATTTAATTATCTCTGTGCCGTTAGCGTTGCGTATTTCTTGTTTAATGTTAGTAAATGTCCGTACTTCTATTACCTATATTACTATAAGCGATTTTGCTGAAGCGTGCGGCATGGAGATACTTTGAGTCCCGAGAAAGGACATACTGTATAGTGTATATGTTACGGCTGATAGCCGAAGTTCGGCTACACCTGGTTTTACCCGGCTACAACTAGGTGCAGCCCGCCACATGCGGTTAAACTTAGGTATATCCTACTTATCTTCGGTTACAACTAGATTTAGCCTTTATTATAGCGGCTAAAACTAGGTGCAGCCACACACCGGTGGTTAAACTTAGGTGTATCCTATTTTATCATCGGCTAGAACTAGGTTTTCAGTTCGGTTGTTTTGAGATTCTAATTTTGCGTTTCCCGAGTGATTCGATTACTATACATGGAATAAATAAAAGACAGGGATGTTTAGGTGACATATTTTATTATTTGACAGGCAAATATCTTTTAACAAAAAAAGCGTTATTATAAGTAATTAAAACACAAAATATTATAAATCTTCTCTTTATAAACTAACAGAACTAGACATCTTTGGCGCAAAGATAAAAAAAATAAACTTAAAAAATAAAGTTTTACTTCTTAGCTATGAAAAATCATCTAAGTCTTTGTTCTCTTCTCTTATATTTTTAAAACAAATAGGATTTTTTTTTAACTCAGTTTTAAGTATACAAAAATCAGCAAACTCTCATATGTGATAGTATGTTGCAACTTATTTGAACAAGATAAACTACTATATCGATAATACAAAATCGAACCAATCAGGAAACGCAAGATACGAATCTCAAAATAAAACCAAAATCCATAACTGAACTGAAAACCTAGTTCTAGCCGATAATAAATAGGATGCACCTAAGTTTAACCGGCAGTGTGCGGCTGCACCTAAATAGTTCTAGCCGATATAATGAAGGCTAAACCTAGTTGTAACCGAAGATAAGTAGGATTTATACCTAAGTTTAACCGCATGTGGCGGGCTGCACCTAGTTGTAGCCTGGTAAAACTAGGTGTAGCCGCACTTCGGCTATTAGCCGTAACATATACAATACTTTTCATCCCTAAAATGTACGGTACCCACGCAATAAAAGAATTTCTGCGCAAGGAAGTTGCAGTTATCAACTATACTGTACTCGGCGAAACATGGCGGTAGCGGTCATTATCTAATAAATGTTCACACTGTGCCTTTTTTTGTTCATGCCGCATGCATAATAGCGCAGTCAACAGCGCACGTGAGGCATGCCCGCGACGCATGCCCTCTGACCGTACCCAAACTTTTGCTTTGTTCTTTAATGACAATGTTGGCGTTGCGTTCGTTGACGCATTAAATTATTTAATCTTCTTTCATTCAGCTTTCGTATTGGCGCATTCGCCAGTACGAAAGCTGATTGAAAGAAGATGACGAAAATCGAAGATGAAAGTGCACAGAGTGGACATAGCTATTGACTTCCTGTCAAAAACTTGTCATTTTCTATTTATACCATAAAGGTAATATATCCGATAGGTATATTAACTTTATGATTTATACCATAAAGGTAATATACCTATAGGTATATTAACTTTATGATTTATACAATGAATGATTGACAATGAAGTGTTAGATGTTGTCAATTGCGGCTTTGTGAAAATGACAAGTTTTTGGCAGGGAGCAATGACCGCTACCGCCATGTTTCGACGAGTACAGTATAGTAATATTATAAAGGCAATAATTAAGATGTCTGTCTGACTGCCTTTTAAATTACCTCTTCTAGCCTAAGCTGTTGAATCGATTTGGAATAGAGATTGCGGATTTGAGACTCGGAAAACGGTTTACAATTTATTATTTTATTGCTGAAAATATAATATGATTCTTGTACGATTGGTATGAATGCTGTAGAATTAATATTATTTAAATACTACCAAATAATCGTACAGCAACTCATAGTAACAAAGATATTATATTTTACAAAAGCGATAAATGAAATTGAAGTTCTACTAGGTTTGTCATGATTGATGAGTATAATTATTATATAACAATACCATTGACTGATGAAATCATAATATTAAATATGATGATCAATGATAATAAATAAACAACATAAGATTAATAATTCAGAAATACACTAGTGATTCCGTCTTGTTCAATTCTTACCCCATCTTATTCAACATTCTCAAATCTACACATAGCTTCACATAAGTAAAAGAAACATGCAGGAAGAATAAAATCTTAAAATAAACTACAACAGTAGGTCAGAGTAAAACAATGGTACGTGTAATTTCTGCAGGTTTATTCTTCATGTTAATAATCACGAACAAAAGCATTGTTCAAGAATACACGCCTATCAAACGCAGAAGGAATACCTAAAGCTAGTTACTGAAACCATGAAATTTTTAATCACCTAAAAAACAAAACGTACCTTAACCACAATACTATAGCGAATACTGCCTAATACAGGCAAAATATCATAATAATATTAATGTATTCAAAAAATAAAATATGATTAAGAAATAAAATATTTTTACGCGGTGCGATAGAGTAAGTATGTTCGTGATCAATGCGATATAAATTATGTAAAATCTTTCATACCATATTCACCTCTTACTCGTAATTAGCTGCTATAGTCAGCTTTTTATAGTGTGCTGTACCACACAAACCTCGCAGGTTTATGGTCAATGTCACATCAGTTTCTGTTGATATTTTGACCACAAACAAAATATATTAAACAAAATTTACTTGAACTCTCTGTTTCAAAAAATTTTAAAAATCAATCATAACATCTCTCAAGTTGATAATAATCAATAATAACGGCACACTCAAATGACACTCAATGTGGCGGCCTTAGAGCCTGTATTCACTTTGATTAGTGTTAGTGCAGGTGATTAGTGATCGGACCCTGCTACACAGAGTGCAGCGGGTCATTGCGGTGAGAGTCATCAGGGGCTACCGTACAGTCTCTTGGGCGGCAGCGACTGCTCTGGCGGGGGGACCGCCATGGGAGCTCACGGCGAGGGTGCTCGCCGAGTTGAATCTCCTCATCACTGAGGGGAGGTCGAATGGCGAAGCTCCTTCGTGGAATGAGACGAGGCAGTTCCGGAGACTCGGAGAGCAGTGGCTGCTGATGAGGTGGGAAGAGGATCTGGCGCAGACTCGGTATGGTAAACGTACCGCTGAGGCACTGCGTCCAGTTCTTGTGGCGTGGATGCGCCCCAAGAAGAAACCCCTCACCTTCCGCCTTACGCAGGTACTCACCGGGCACGGGTGCTTCGGTGAGTACCTGTGTAGGGTTGCCAGGAGGGAGCCAACGCCAGCCTGCCATGAATGTGGCGCTGCGGAGGACACTGCCCAGCATACCCTTGAGGTGTGCGATCGTTGGGCCATGCAGCGCCACGATCTCGTGTCGGTGCTAGGTGGAGACCTCTCACTCCCGAGCATGGTGCGCTGCATGCTCGAGAGCGATGAGGCATGGCAGGCGGCGGTCTCTTTCTGCGAAATTGTTATGTCGCAGAAAGAGGCCGCGGAGTGAGACAGAGAGGACGATCCCACCTCTCTGCCGCTCCGCCGGCGTAGGACGGCGTAGCGACGCCTCCGCCGTCGCTACGCGAACCTCCTAACTCTTGTCTAACGGGGCTCCGGGTCAGGATGGGAACCTGCCCGGCTTTGTTAGTCCCGGCGCCGAGGGGAACGCTTTAGTTTGCCTAAGCGTTCCCTTACTTTGGTGGAAGTCCGGTCCGAGGTAGACCGTCCAGTCGTGGAGGGAGTCCTGTGTTTGTTAGATCCGGGATATCCCTCCTCTATACGGCTGAAGGCGAACCGCAGGTGGTTTTAGTGAGGTGATTAGTGATTACAAGAAAATAAAGGAATTGCACTAATCAGTCGCTGTCCACACTTACTTTCTCCTGATTATTAATCACCTGCACTTATCACTAATCAAAGTGAATTCAGGCCATGCGATGGCCAGGCCATTCGGATTCTAGCCTCATGTCAAAATAAGCTGACGAAAATTACATACACAAGGCGACTTCTTATTTTCAATGGAATCTCAAACAATAAATCGACAGCGTTATTCCACGCGTGTAATTCGTATCTGGTCGGAAGTTTTTTATCGTTACAATTTTATCACTGAATACTTTTATAAATAATATTACACTGGAAATATGAAGGCTTTTTCATTTTTCGCACAAAACTGATGAAGGCATTATTCTTCGTGAATTCAATTTACCATTAACATTGCATGCATGAATTTTTTTGCTATTTTTAATCAGTGATACCCGAAAATATTGGCTTGTGGAAAGTCAGTGAGCCCAATTCTATGAAACAAATTTATTTAAAAGCGAAATAGTTATTTATTAGTTGGTGTAGCTGTTGTGGTAATTATTGTATGGAGTAGTGGTTAATAGTAAAAGCATGGTTATGACGGATACAATAATAAAAATTTGGTTATATTTAGTCTTTTTTAAATTAGGTACCTACCAGACAATGGTCACCGCGAACGCCGTCTTAGCCGGCCTCGTAAAAGATGGTGCGATAAGCTGGAATATAGATACATACTAGTCAGGTAGGCCTACGGTGGCTTTAGATCGAGAGGAGTGGAAAACCTTTGGGGCAGCCTTAGCCGATGACTGGGACATCATTGGCTCTTAAAAAATTTACTTTAACAATGAATTGCCATCTTAATATCTTAAAGACTTTTCTAAACACTGTATCTTAAACACTACTACTTCAAGCGTTATATCATTATTTTTAAATATTGTGGACTTAAAAGTTCTAAAAGGTTTACAAAAACTATAAAATAACACCTTAACTACACTCTCGGTTAGTCGTCAAATTTTCTGCAACAAAAATTGTTATGATCTTTTGCTTCCTATTGAAGCAGCACAGTACCATTCCGCATTTCAATGGCTCGCTTCCGACTCAGTCAATCGGACGATCCTTCTTTTGTTAGTTGACTGATCACATTTGCAATTCAATCGGGAAATTTAGACATATACGGGACTGAATATAAATGCACTAGTAAATTTCCTAGAACCACTAGCTTCATTAGACATACAGCCACGTCTCTTGATGAAGGATATAAGTCTTACCCCATAGAATTATTAGAAATCTTTAGCCGTCTGTTGTCCAATCCAGGACCAGCACTCCATAGAACTTTTATTGATTTTCCACAAGAAAATCTCACGTTCGATCGTCACTCACGATCTTTTTTAAAAATTTGACACAAAATTATTAATATTAATTATTATTATAAATTATTATACTTACCAGCAATTATCCAAATTGGGAAAGATCGTGAGTGACTATCGAACGTGAGATTTAAGGACCACAAAAATAATATTATGTTATTACCATCTGATGGTAATAACATATTATTTTTGTGGTGCTTAAGTATCTTAATAGAAAACATCTTGCGACAACAAATCTCACATTAAACCATCGTTATTGCAATGACATTATTTTATCAAATGGAATTGGCCAAAATATGGGAGAGCTCAAACAAAAGGCTTAAAATTCAAGTTGGTATACGAAAAGCAATTTGTTCGTGTAATTACGCTGCTGTCAGTTAATTCATAACATCAAAGCAATAACACGTAACATATCTTTGTTTTGTGTATGTTTGGTGGATGGTCTGAACAATATCATAAGCAAACAATAATATAAAATTTAAGTAAACAGCTGATAATGGTTTATAGAAAAGCATTTCAGATATTTGCAATAGAATCATTACTATGGTTAAACTTAGATAGACTATGTTTCATAATATTATATTTATATTTGGAAAAACAAATGTCTATCTAGAGTCTAGACACACAGGCAGGTATAATTTAAATTGTGTTAATTTTAAAGTTTTTATTTACGACAACGTTACTGTTCTTGTCAACTCTAGTACATATTGTGTCAAAATTGCGTTCAAGGGTTGCGTATGGTTGCCTATAATAAAAATAAAGGGTCCACATTTAAAATGCATTTTTTGCCAAACTGAAATTTACCTTTTAAAACGCTTCTTCCTCTAACTCGAAACGGGAAGTTACTCGCTTCTTAACGAAACAAGATGACACCTTGAGTAATAGTCTAAGCATTCACGTCAGGTTACGTACTCGAACATAATTTTTCTTCGTAAAATATCGTGCCACGTCTATCCGAGGAATGAATACGGGCGCCATTTTCTTTTTTTGCGCAAAATGTGAGTAGAAATTCGATTTTCACGTCGATAGTTTGAAATTGATTACATGCTTTGATAGTTCGGTATTTCCAACAAACGTTTAACGACAGGGTTTCAAAGTTGTAGTTTTAAATCCCAGTTTCAAATGAGGGTAGAATATGAGAAACGACGTCACTAATGGATAGATTACTGTTTTAAATCAATAAGCCAAAAGTAAGTGTAATTATTTGATCTATATAACATATTTATTATATGATGCCCGCAACTCCGCTGCGCCAAAATTCGTTTATCGCTATGTGGTTTCCCGGGACTCAAAGCATCTCCATACCAAATTTCAGCAAAATCGGTTCCCGCTGAACCGATTTTGCTGAAATTTGGGCGTGAAGAGGTCACAGACAGACAGACACACTTTCGCATTTATAATATTATATTATAAATGGATATTCAATGTAATAACAAGACATAATGTATGTTGCTTATGTCAAATTCTTTATTTAATTACAGTTCAGTAATTAATTATACCTCCAACTAGGTGGGACGACGATCTCCGTTTAGTTGCGGGTCCATGTTGGATGCGAGTAGCAGGAGATCGGTCATCTTGGCGTTCATTGAGAGAGGCCTATGTCCAGCAGTGGACGAATATAGGCTGATATGATGATGATGAATTAATATTCGACGTCTCTGAGTGCGGTGATTTTCTAAACATATGCGGCAAATCAGGTGCCAACAGGCACATAACCATGGAATTTGAAAGTATCTGCAAAATATACGTTTCCTTGGCTCTACATAATTTAAAGTTTATTAACATACAAAACGTTGTATCGCAAAAGAGGCTGTTCATACAAACTTGGATGTAATTTCGCGGTCCAGCGCCGCTATTCGCGCCAAACTTCATTGAAAACTGATTTTCTGTACAAAGTTTGTGCACGTGAAGAATTCTGTATTGGAACTCGATAAAGAACATTGTGTTATGGTATGAACGAGGCTGCTTTTTTATTTATGAATATGGGAAAAATATAAATTCTTTGCAAGTTCACATTGCTCTGTTGCGTTGCCTCGTCATCGAGTGCCAAAAATCAAAATAGTCCATTGAAATGTTACAATTTAAGGACCGAGTCTTGCATTTATTAGAAGACGCAATTTTATTTTTGGAACATGTTGTATGGTCCATTGTTGTATGGGAATTGGGAACCCCACCTAAGACTGAACTTCAAGACCTACGTAACTCGGTCGAATTTCTAAGCGCCATGCACGAAGAAACTTAAGAGTACTTCTGAAAAAATAACTGAAGACAACGATTCCTTGATATCTGAAAATAAGTCGCTTAAATCTACCGTTAGTGATTTGTCAGATCGATTAAATACTATTGAACATCTACGGGACAAGAGCACACCTCACTGTACAAGCTTTATTGGTCACAAACTCATTGAAGGTGATGTTAGCAATTGTACCAGAGTAGCCAAGCTCAAGAAAGACCGCATACTATAATAGTCAAATTTAAAAATATTTTGTGCCGTGATCAGTTCTTTCTGCAGTTCATAGATACAATAAATCCCAACCAAATGACAAACTTGACACTGCTCATCTTGGATTAGCTGGTGACAAGAGACCGATTTATGTATCTGAACATCTGTCCCCTGTCAATAAATCCCTACATGCTGCAGCTAGACTGAAAGCAAAGAAGCTTGGTTATAAGTTATATTGGGGTACGAAATGGTCGTGTTTTTGTACGTAAATCTCCCGACTCTCCATTTTTTTGGATTCAAAATAAGGATAGCTTAGAACTAATTAAGTAGCATAGCTTAGCTTTATAGACTATACTTTGTCTTTAAATGTTTGAATGTTATGTGTTTTTTTTTTTATATTTTGATTTGTGGTTAACAATGGCTATTTCGATTTATTACCAAAACATTAGGGGGATGAAAAGTAAAATGTTAAATATTTATAATTCAATTCTTAGCAATAGTTTTGATATTGCTCATCTTGGATTAGCTGGTGACAAGAGACCGATTTATGTATCTGAACATCTGTCCCCTGTCAATAAATCCCTACATGCTGCAGCTAGACTGAAAGCAAAGAAGCTTGGTTATAAGTGGTTCTGGCGTGAGTCAGGGTAGTAACTTGGGGCCATTAAAATTTCTCATAATGATAAATGACTTACCGGAGATAATTAGGTATGTAATATGCCTACTATTCGCGGATGATCTTAAGTTGTTACTGGCGATCAGAGGCCTCAGCGATTGTGAGCGCCTCCAGCAGGACCTGGCGAGGGTAGTCGAGTGGAGTCGGCAAAATAAGCTGGATTTTAATGTCTCCAAATGTTCGGTCATTTCGTTTAGCCGAGCGAGGGCTCCCCTGATTCACGACTACAAGGTAAATGATATTATTTTGTCGAGGGAAAAGTCTGTGCGGGATCTCGGCGTCCGGGTAGATGACAAGCTGTACTTCCGGGATCACGTTTCTAACGTCTGTAAGAAGGCATACCGACGCTTAGGCTTCGTACTACGAAGGTCCGCGACGTTTCGGAATGTTAGGGCGATTACAGCGTTATACGATGCGTTCGTGAGAAGTCAGCTGGAGTTCAACGCGGCTGTGTGGGCCCCGCACGAGAGCAAGTACAAGCTCATGCTAGAGCGTATTCAAAATAAGTATTTGCGTTTTCTGTACTTAAAACTGTATGGAGTGTATCCATTCTACCCGCTGATGTATCCGACGCTGTTTGTGTTAGGCATGGTGGGATACAACAAGTTGGAGACCAGGAGGGACTTGAGTTTGGCGTGCTTTATGTTTAAAGTATTGCGTGGTAAATTATTTTATCCGGGTTTACTGCAATGGCTGGCACTGAACGTCCCCGATAGGTATGTGTGGCGGAGGCGGTCTCCCGAGCTGTTAGCGACGCCGCACTCTAGAACAAACTTATTAAAATACGCGCCCATTGTAGAAGCAATCCCAATACTTAACAAAGTCAACAACAGGTTGGACTTATTCATATGTCCTTTGAGTGAGTTCACAAAAGTGACACTATCAGTTATATGTTATACATGAATTATTTTAATTATTAATCTATTTACTACGCTATCGAATTGGATATTAGTCTGTAATGATAGTTGTAAGAATGTTTAATAAATAAATAAAAAATAAATAAAATAAATAAGTTATATTGGGGTACGAAATGGTCGTGTTTTTGTACGTAAATCTCCCGACTCTCCATTTTTTTGGATTCAAAATAAGGATAGCTTAGAACTAATTAAGTAGCATAGCTTAGCTTTATAGACTATACTTTGTCTTTAAATGTTTGAATGTTATGTGTTTTTTTTTTATATTTTGATTTGTGGTTAACAATGGCTATTTCGATTTATTACCAAAACATTAGGGGGATGAAAAGTAAAATGTTAAATATTTATAATTCAATTCTTAGCAATAGTTTTGATATTATCTGTCTTTGCGAAATATGGTTGGATAATTCCGTCTTTTCTCATGAATTATTCGACCATCGGTATATTGTTATGCGTAGGGATCGTAGTAAGGAATTTTTAAGGGTTTTTAATAAAGGTCATATTGGTGGAGTGCTAATAGCAGTTTCTAAAAAATTTGAAAGTACAGTACGCCAAGATTTTCAATGTGTCTTAGTAGAGGATATATGGGTCGATATAAAAGTAGCTAAAAATGTATTTTTAAGACTTTGTACCGTTTATTTGCCAAACTATCTACCTCAGGATTACATTAAAAACTTTATAAACAACTGCCAAAGTGTTTTAAACACTAATATTCTACGTCATAATATTATTACTTGTATTATAGGCGATTTCAATCAGGGTGATTTAGCATGGTCCACTGATTCTGGCTGCCCTATAAACTATCACAACGATGCAACCAAATCCCTTTACGACTTTGTGCATTAATCTAACTTTAGACAAATTAACTATATAAAAAATGCTAACAACAGATTATTGGACATTGTTTTAACAGATCAACCGGAAGTGTTTAGTGTAAGGAGTTGTGATCCCATTAGCAGACAAGATGCCCATCACTCTGCGTTAGTTTTAGGACTAGCGGTTAATGGCACTACTCCCCTATCGCTGAATAACTCAGTTACCGAAAAATTATTGTTTCACAAAGCCAATTTGGAGTATGTTTCTCTATAATGGTGTAAATATTGTCATAAAATATCTGGACAAATTCATCGCAGTTTAGATTATGAGCAAGATTCCTCCAATCGATTAGCTGAATATCATTGATGCAATTGGCAAAATTGGCTTTGTGAAACAATAATTTTTCGGTAACTGAGTTATTCAGCGATAGGTCGTTGAGCAGTAGATGTGGCTTGCGGTGTAAATTGCCGACTTACAATGATCGTCTTAATAAATTTGGTCTTTTAAGCCTTGAAAAACGTAGACAAATATTAGATTTAAGTAATTTATACAAAATCGCTAATGGTGATGTGGCGGTACCCACAATTCGCCTAACAATCCTACATCGCGCTATCGAAGTTTCGGAGAACGGCAAGATATATACAACGTCTGAAATGACGTCAGTGGGCTTCGCTTCATGACCGAGCATGCTATCTCGCTCGGTCGGAAGATCTTCCTTTTCGGCCGCCACTAACAACGTTAAATTGGTGACCACCGACAAGAACACGCATCCTTCTGGACATTAATTATCATCAACACTCCCCGCCCCTCCGCACCACGTCAGCAGACATCAAGCATAACCGGGTCGCCTCGACCATAAGCCGCGTTGGGAGTCCGCGCCGGTCGAACCCGTGTCTGGCTTGAACGGGGCAGCCATAGGCTACAACGACCGGTCAGTATTCAGTAAGCAGAGTACGGGAACCTCTCCTGGTCATTGCACGCGTAGCTTCGGCCCACACCTGACAACATAAGCGCATTGAAGAATACCACAGGTCTTCGGGGGGGAGTGATGTGGCGGTACCCACAATTCGCGTCATCGCGCTATCGAAGTTTCGGAGAACGGCAATATATATACAACGTCTGAAATGACGTCAGTGGGCTTCGGCCTGACCGAGCATGCTATCTTGCTCGGTCGGAAGATCTTCCTTATCGTATGGACACTACTCCCCTGGTGGGCTATTATGACCATTCACGGAAAGTGAATGGTTCCAGGCAAAAGCCAGCCAACTTATTATTTTTCTGACTGGATTTACACGTAGTGATCCAGTTTGGTTGTCTATGAATGGATTATGTTTTTTAAACGTTAAACGAGCATGTAGGTGACATTATGAAACGTCAAAGTTTTTTTTTTAATTCGTCCCGGTCGGGACAGGTAAAGGGAGCGTTGCCCATACAGCCATTTCTATGTTTTATCTATATTTTAATGAATGATAGTGAAGGCCGAAGCCAATTCTTTTATATTAGAAACGTCAAAGTTTAAACTTAACGTATCGATTTTTTTTTAAGGAATGCACATACTCGTAATATATTATAAAGGGCATAGCCAATGAGGAACGGAAAAATTGTACCGCATTGCAATATGTAAAAATATTTTTAGGAACCAGAAGTGGGTATGATTTAAAAAAAAATACAACGCAAGCCGATTAACGGCTTTTATTTAAAGTTATAACAATTTAAAATAACAAAACTAAATTAATACCACTTTATAGCTACAAAAATTACAAAAACAACTTTACACTAATTACAAAGAGCTGATTTAGTAATATTAGCAATCGCAAGACAAAAATTACACAAAGAAAATAATTTGAAAGCACAAAGAAAATAACTAGGAAAGATCTCACCAAGCAGGGTAGCACCTTACGGTCCCAAGTCCACGAGCGAAATGGCCCGCAACTCACAACCGACCGGTTTATATACCCAGCGTGGTGGGATGTTGCCTTACAAAAAAAAAGTAATTAACTTATCAACTAATACGGCCTATCTTGACGGTGCAACGTCCCGGTGCCAGTTCATGTTTCTCTCGAAGGTCCCGCAACTGCGTCGTCTCGTACATGAAGGGGACGAGTCTCTCTCGGTTCTGCACTCTGCCTGTCGTTGCTCGTGTTGTCATCTGCTGCATCATCACATGATCCATCGTCTGAAACATTATACACATCCAGTTTACAAAGCTGTTCATAGGTCTTAACACATCTCCTAAAACTTTTCGTACTTCATTCTGACAAGGCCCTCAAACATTCATCATACTCGTAAACCAGCTATGTAAAACAAAACATTCAATTATTTATTTCATAAAATATCATTCTATCACACACTCCACATATACCCAGATAAGAACATCGGAATTATAAATAGCCATGGTAGCAACACAAACGAACAACAGACAGTACGCCTCGAACACGTATGTCAGTGTTAAATCGTAAGACAGGGGCCACTATCACCCGTGCCTCACCACCCGGTCATCATCATACAAACCATCGAAAAATGCTGCACATGTTTCAGGGCACCATTCCCCTTTCCACAGTATCATATGTTGCGCCGCAGCTTGAGTCGACTTCCCGTAAGCTCCCGCCAACAGCTTCAGCTCGTATCTTCCGTTCGGTAGCACGCGTATTACGCGATACGGGCCGCGCATGCCGGAGTCCAATTTGCCAGTGGACTGCGCAACTTTTATGACAAACACCAAGTCATCGATCTGGTAAGTAGAAGGGGTCCGCCGTTGTTGATTGGCGTACTCGTCCTGGCGCCTCTGGTTCCTCCGCAACAGTTCGGTAGCTCTGTTGCGACATAGTTCGCGCCATGCCTCGCGATTTGGTGACTGTCCTTGGACGGCTACATCGCGCACGAGCGAACGTATGAGAGGAGTAGCAGCATTGATACCTGTCAACAGATTCAGAGCAGATGTCTGTGTGGTTTTGTGTTTTGTCATATTCAAAACCAGTTGCAGCTTCCAGAGAGAACTCGACCACTCAGCTTTCTTGTGGTTAGTTTCGATGCGTATCATGTTCAGCACTGTGCGGACGTAACGCTCGACCTGGCCGTTAGCATGGTGCATTTCCGGGGTAATGTAGTGCACATCTATTGACAATTCTTTGGCCAGTTTGACAAATTCGGCCGACTCGAACATTCTCCCACGATCACACACGAGTAATTGCGGAGCACCGAAAAGAGAGACCACACTAAGGAAACCGCGTTTGAGTTCATTAACGTCTTGTTTATAAATAGCACACAAAAAACAAAATTTCGAGAAAGCATCTACTATAACTAAAACAAATTTAAAACCATTCGATTCAGGCAGAGGGCCTAGCGTATCAACATGAATAGTATGGAAAGGCAAATCGGGTTTATTCCATGACTGAATAATTTGTAAAGGAGCTCTTGGCACCCTCTTTTTAGATATACAAACTAAACAGTGAGCTATATACTTTCTAACAAACTGTCGTAAGTGAGGAAACCAGAAGTGCTTTAAAATTAAGTCAGTAGTTTTCTCAGAATTAATATGACCGTGCTCATCATGAAATATTCTCAAAAGGCTCAAACGGTGTCCTTTTGGGATAAAACATAGCAATCTAGTTTCCTCGCCCACAGCAGTGTACCTGTAGTACAAAATATCATTTTGGTTAACATAGCGCTGAGCATCTAGCTCACCATCAGTTAATTTTTGCAAAAGCTGCTGCGTTTCTTTATCAGCAGCTTGTGCAATTTGGGCCCAGTTACGTGGCCTTTCTATTTGATTAACACTCTTAACAGGAGGGTTTCGGCTTAAGTAATCAGCATGTGCCATCATAATGCCTTTGCGATAAACAAGTTCAAATGTGAAATCTTGTAAATACACCCACCAGCGAGCAACGCGTGGGAGCAGATCCCTCTTACGTTCTGTGGACTTTAATGCATTGCAATCTGTAAAGATCTTAAAATTTAAACCAATTAAATATTGTCGAAAGTGTTGCAACGCTCGGACTACAGCTAGCGTCTCCAGCTCGTAAGAGTGGTATCTGCTTTCTGCTCCCTGTGTAAGTTTACTGAAGTATGCAACAACTTTCTTTTTATTCTCGCAGTCTACTTGCATTAAAACCGCGCCGTACCCTACACTACTGGCGTCAGTGTGGAGTTCCGTCGATAACTTTGGATCGAAGATCGCAAGAATCGGTTCGCTTGTGAGGGCTTTAATTATCTCACAACGGGCATTCTCCTGAGCTTCACCCCAATGGAACTTGACATCTTTTTTAGTTAAATGAGCGATACATGCGGTCTTCGATGCATAGTTCCGGATGTACCGTCTGAAGTACCCCGCTAGACCGAGGAACTGTCGGACTTGCTTGACAGTTTCAGGGATCGGTGCATTAACTAAAGCAACTATCTTACGAGGGCTCGGCTTTACCTGACCCTGACCTATAACTCGTCCCAAGTATTCAACTTCCTCAGTTAGAAACGAACACTTGCGAAGATTTATAGAAAATCCCGCGCTCGTTAATGTTAACAATACTTCACGCAACAATCGTATACCAGCTTCCACAGTATCACTTAAAACTAAAACATCGTCCACGTAAACGATAACATTGCCCGCATCGATGTGTTTGCGTAAAGTGCCATTAATAATTCGTTGGTAAACAATAGGGGAATTCGTCAGGCCATAAGGCATCTTAAGGTACTCATAATGACCTTCTGGCGTAACGAATCCTGTCATGTGAATAGACGACTCATCCAAGGGGATCTGATGGAAGCCTGATGCCATATCTAAACTACTGAAAAAATTACAACTTCCAAGCCGATCGATGCAGTCGTCTATTAAAGGTAGAGGGTACCTTTCTTTAACAGTTACCCGGTTCAAAGCTCGAAAATCGACGCACATACGATCACTTCCGTCTTTCTTTTTAACTAAGATAATTGGGCTCGAGTACGTCGATTCCGACTCCCTAATTATTCGCTTTTCTAATAAGTCATTTATTATCTCTCGCACTTTTAATTTTTCATGATACGACAGTTTATAAGGATGATAAACGATAGGGGTTTCTTCAGTAAGTCGAATACGCATAGTACCAGTTTTAACAGTAGTAGTCGCGGTGCCGGTAATAAAAAATTCCTTGAACTCATCAATAACAATCTTTAAGTCACGTAAATGGCTCCCGGTTAAAGGCGTGTTAATATCACTATGTCCAGTCGTAGTTACTGATGAAATTGTTTTTAACGAATGTGTAAGGTACTGGCGATCTCGGGTACGAACGAAAATAATTCCCTCCCTGTTTAGCACATCGGTGCCGATTATAATGGGCGCATTCATACAAGATGCGGGAACAACTAAAAGATCTACCTCAACGCTTATGTCACTAAATTCTATAGTTAGCGTAACGTAAGACGTAACAACTATTTCACTCTCACTAATTCCTTTGATACATAAGTAAGTAGGCTCAAGACCACAAGAAAAATACTTGAGGTAGTTTGCTGAAATTAAAGACACGTCCAACGCGCCACTATCGATAAGGACGTCTATAGCTATACCTTGTACTACTGCGGACGTAATATCACTATTTCGGTCAAGTGTACTAGGTTTACACAAATTAACTTTTCGAGAATCAGTCCGGGCTTTGGCAAAACATTTTTCCTCCGAGTGTCCCAGCTTTTTGCAGAAGGCACAGGGTTTATTTTTATCGTTAGGTAATTTGTTATTTTCGGGGCAATCGAAAGCTTTGTGGCCGCGCTTGTTACATTTAAAACACGTATGACTAATCGGTTCAAACGCGGGCCGTTTATTGTTTCGATTTGAACTATTAAAATTTTTGTGTTTTAACAACTTATTCGGCGGTGGCTTACTGTGAATTGACAAAAAGGAAACTATATCCGTAGTTGCAAGGTTTGCGTTTGCTGCTGCGACACGCACCTGGGGGTCAGTAATACCTCTTATAATAATCTGTACCATGAGCTCCTCGCTGAGACCTTTTACTATTCGTAGACGCAAAAGAGTTCGTCGTGCATATTCCGCGTAGGTAAGGTACTTATCGGACGTAGTTTGCATGGTATCAAATAGTATAGACGCATAGTCTAACCGTTTAGGACACAAGGACTTAAAGTCATTTTTGAAATTTGACCACGACCTGTCGTTCGTTGACCATTCGTTTAACCATGCTTTTGCGTCGCCTTTTAGAAAACCTGACACGCGAGACAAACATTCCTTATCATCCCAATGATTAAGCAACATCGCACGATCTACCTCCTCGAACCAGACTTCGATGTCATGTAAGGCCGGGTCAAAATTAGACACGTAATAGCTTTGCGGTTTAGTCGTTACGATCTTATTGAGGGCATCAACCAAATTCTTTGTCGAATCCATTTCAGAAACAGAAACAGACGCCTTGGAATTATCGTTACACACATTCGAAACGGGGGTAGTAGAAGAAAAGTTTTTGTCTTCTAAATTACCTAAACGGGTTAAAATACTACTCAAAGTTTCGTGCAAACCGTTATCTCTGCTTCGTTCTGAGTCACGCGGGGATCGAGAACGATCGCGACTGATACGCACAAGAGGACCCGAACGGGAACGCGATCGCGATTTTGTTTGTCTCGGACTGCGATACCGTTTGCGAGAACGTTGATATTTCGAGCGACACGAACGTACATTATCACTAGGCACTGTTCTAGACGGAGACCGAGACCGCAGCCGTCTCGGCGGCGTCCCACTGTCCCTAGCACGCGGCATTGTTACAATATGCGATTGCACTAAACCAGCTCCTCAATTACAAACGGATTACAAAAATTAGGTCAGGATAAAGCTAGGTTCAGATCCCACTTCTGATTTTAGGAACCAGAAGTGGGTATGATTTAAAAAAAAATACAACGCAAGCCGATTAACGGCTTTTATTTAAAGTTATAACAATTTAAAATAACAAAACTAAATTAATACCACTTTATAGCTACAAAAATTACAAAAACAACTTTACACTAATTACAAAGAGCTGATTTAGTAATATTAGCAATCGCAAGACAAAAATTACACAAAGAAAATAATTTGAAAGCACAAAGAAAATAACTAGGAAAGATCTCACCAAGCAGGGTAGCACCTTACGGTCCCAAGTCCACGAGCGAAATGGCCCGCAACTCACAACCGACCGGTTTATATACCCAGCGTGGTGGGATGTTGCCTTACAAAAAAAAAGTAATTAACTTATCAACTAATAATATAATAATTATTATACAAATTATAATTGGGATTTATTTTTTTACTGTATAATAATATAGCCGTGTTCGTTCGTCCTTTAAATTTTAAATATTTATAGGTACATAATAAACAGATTGTTTAATTGCAAAGGCGCCCGGAAAATGTAAATATTTTAAATGTTGCAACACTGTCTAACTGGGACGATTATAAACTTGCAGAAAAAATAATTAATTAAAATTTGTTTTTAAATACATAAGTTCCATGCACTTAATAAAAATCTCAATAATTTGTGATTTGAAGGGAATGGCGTAAGTGTTATTTGGACTAACGGTGGGATGGGTAAAAACTGTGAAACTCGCGGCAGATTTTCGTGTTGATCGAAAAACCATAGAAAAAGCGTAAGACGGTTGGAGAGTAGTGTTTTGTGTCGAACTCGAACGAAATATACAGTCGGGGAAATGAGTTGTTTAGCAGAAATGTACAGTCGGGGAAATGAGTTCTTTAGCAGACGCGCTGATTAAGGCCGTGTTTCCACCTGCAAGACAACTGTCGCGAGAAGTGTCTGACAGTCTGTCTGACAGCAGCTTTTTTTTCGATTATCGATTTTTAATCGATTTTCATAAAGAATGGGTTAAAAAAAATGCACAACGGTAAAAGTTTTCACTTCTGCCGGCACTCCCGGAGTTCAATCCGTCTTTTTTTATAATGACCGACACAGTCACGTTCACACGTTCACACGTTCTGGATTTATAATAAAATCCAGAACGAGCTTACAAAAAGTGGATTGTGATTAATCTATTTTCAGATATTAAAATTCTATCCGAGCGACTGTATTACTAAGTGAGTGACTGGAAATACATAGCGAGCAACTTCAATATTAAAGATAGATTCAATTTTCTAAGTGAGGTTATACATTACGAACTACTAAAAAGGTCACTTTGAGCAAACTTTTATGAGCTGCTTTATTAATGATTATTGGTTACTGATATTCTATTTGAGGGTTTATATTTTATATTTTGATACGTGTTTTATTTATAACTACAGATTTTTAAATGCACGCGAAGTCGAATTTGCCGGGCAGGGCGATGAATCGTTGCAGTCAGGTGAGTTGGGCTGCGGATATTGAAACTCTAAAAAATATTTTTGGTATTTAAATATTTTGTAGTAAATAATCTGTAATTTTATATATTATTTGTGTTTCACTATATTTTTAGTGTTTAAATATTCAGTAGGTACTTAGTAAATTTACTACAAAATATTTAAACACCATTTTTTAGTGTTTTTTTTTAAATATTTTGTAGTTAATGTTTGTGCAGGAACCTAGGTAATTAAAGCTTAAAATAGTAAGCTGAAAAACAACTCAGACATGTTAAATATTTTCGTATGAGAAAATGATTTTGGTATTATAATAATAATAATAATAATTTATTTCACATTATTCATCCATAGGTGTTAGTAACAATTTATTCTTAACCTATTGTTTATTGTATTGTATATATGTATTACGTAGGTATGAGAATTTCGATGGCACCCGGCCTCTTAACAGAAGGCCTACTTAACTAAGGTTATCGAAGCGGGGGGACGGGCCAAAACAAAAAGAAACACAATCCAGAATGTCCAAAAGTATGTTAGGTTAGGTTAGAATTTAGACCACAACACAGAGGGAGCCGAGCGAGCGCAGTGAGCGTGCTGCGGCAGCAGCCGGCGACCGTCATAAAACAAAAAGGGCGCAGCCCCCCGCCAAAACAAAAACAAACACAATCCGGAAAGTCCAAAAGTAGGTTAGGTTAAAACTTAGACCACAACACAACACAAAACTTGCTCGATAGTAATTAAAAAAATGTTTTAGGGATCCCTGATTAATAGTGTTTCATCAAATAGTTATTTCATATTCATTTTTTTTTGATTTAATATGAGCTCATTGTGCTCTGCTCATTAATGTATTTTTCAAAGTGGTTTTAGTATTCTAAACACTTCGTTTAAGATAAAATGCCGCTCAGTATAAAAAATACATTTGCCCAATATTGAAAAAAATGCAGGACGTAACGTTGACACTCAAACAGATAATATTATATCGCTCAAACATTATGAAGCTGCTCATTTTGTATTTTAAGTAACTCAAATATATAACTTGTAAGTTGCTGTTTTGTTAATTTCTCGTTGCTCACAGTCAGTCGCTCAAATAGTAATTCTATAACCCAAATTAATTAATTTTGACACTTAAAACGGTAATTTACAGTCACTCGATTAAATACTACCCAAAAATAATTACATGAAATCGGGGGGATTATGGGAATTTTTTTTTCAAAAGATCATCTACAAGGTTGGCAAGGTAATTTTATTGTAAAATGTATTAAAGAAGGCTAAAAAGTGATAATAAACCTTTTAAAAAAATCTCACTTTTTTGCTTATAACTTTTAAAATTTTTAATTTAGGGTAATAAGTTATATAAACATATTTGTAGGCAAAATAATTTGCAACAAATTATATTCTTACAAATTTTTTGTAAGATGTATAGTTTCCGAAATATCACGAAAATAGTGTTGTCGCCCCCTTTTTCAAGATGGCGGCCGGGGGACAAGAGTGGCGACCCCACAAACTTGAGGTTAAGCTTCTATTAACCCCTCTAAGATATTACAAAAATAAAATTGCGTCCTCTAATAAATGTAAAGCAAATGTAACATTTCAATGGACTAAAAAGAAATATGACATTTTGATTTTTGACACGAATATTAATTCAGTTGCACGCGTTGCGCGACGCAACGCACCGTAACATGCAACGAAGCAATGTAACCTCGCTCTAAGTCATTTGCAACACGCTTTCTTGACAAGACCTTACCTCGCAAAAAACCTTCAATGAAAAATCGTTGTTCCATAAAACTTGCAATTTTAATTTAAAATTACAGCTCCTAAGAGACACTTTGAACGTATTCTAAAATTATTTACAACACAAACTTGGAACGTAACGCAATAAAAATATATTCAGTGAGTTACGTCCGCTATCTGACCTAGCGACGAGAAAAGTTGGAAAATAAAAATTGTCACAAAACAGCCCCTATTCCTAATGGAATAAGGTGTTTTTGTTTGTGCAACTCGAAACTTCTTTATATCAAAACTTTTTACGCTACCCGCAATGAAACATTTAAAACGAACACTCGCTATTGCTCGAATTGTTCAATTTTTCTGTTTGTCTTGAGTCTTGACCAAAGTTTCAAGTGTGAAGTGTGGATATAAATCAAGGCTTTTGTATCTGGGGAAGTCGTTTAGTGAAATGTGACGCATAAAAATGTAGACTCGTAAGTATTTTAATCCTTTGATCGGGGATTCTTCGAAATGCTATTGTATTCTATTGTTGTCGCGATCACTGGTGCTCTTATGGGGCATGAAGGATTAAGAGATGTTAGAAGTTGCTTAATCAACTCTCACGGCATAGGTTATCCTAGAGCTACAGCTAATTATTTTAAGTAAATAAATAATACTTTAAAGTAATTGTTTATTACAATATTTTAAGTACATTTCAAAAAATGGCTAAAAAACGTCTTTTAACTGACAACGAACTTCCAAATCAATTTCCAAGAAATAATATTTCCTTAAAAGTAAAATGTTCAATAGATATTCCAAGAATTGGTTTCTCTTTTTAAAAACTTAATTGTTCATTTTTGCGAGCTAATTTTCTTGGTTGGTGTATTGGATTTTTTTTTCTTTCAGTTTAGTGAACATAATAATTTACCTATTGTAATTATTACTGCTTGGGCAAAAGTTGAATTGTTTTCAAATTTTTCTTGTAATATTTTCGTTGTCGTTGTTTCGGATAAGATTTTAATTTTATAGCATCAATTTTACTATAGAAAGTGTCTCTATTTGCTCACCTCTTCATGTTGAAAACCCAAAGGGTTTGTACAAACTATAGTTGAATGAATGAATGAATGAATACTTTATTGTGAACAATTACAGCTGTTACAATGACAATATTACATAAAATAAAAAGACATAAAATGGCGAGAGCACACAAATACGGCCTTATTACTACATAGCAATTTCTTTCAGGCAACCTTTGAAAATAAAATAGATATAATATAATATAAATATAATCTCTCATAGCAAATTCCGGCAAAATCTGTTCAGTGGTTTAGGCGTGAAGAGGTAACAGACAGAAAGACACACTTTAGCATATACGAGCATAATAATAATATTAAAGTATATAGTAAGTATGGAAATATGGATTGTTGGGTAGGTGGTTGGTAACTGAAACATGCCTGGTTCTTACTTTGTTAAAGAAACGATTATAACTACAGTTTTGTGATCATCAAATATTCTGGATATTATATTGTTTTACTCAAGATTGAACCGCCACGACTCCGAACGATATTTGCGTTTTCTTGTAGACGATTGCGTGATTTGTCTAGTCTCGCACAATCTATAAAAAATAATTTTACCTTTTAATTTGTCTGTACATAATTTTAATATTATTATGGACTCTTGAATCACAAAACACCCGTTGAAATCCCGTTAACGTTAAATAAAAAAATAAACATTACGACATATTTGTATGTTTTGTTTCAACAATTGCTTCGCTTGTTAAAATGTTAATGAATATAATAAAAAGCGTGTACTTTTTTCATGAATAAATATTATTTTCGTCGAAATATGAATAAAGATGAGCTTAACAAACGTCGATTAATTATCAATTTCCCATTTGCGGCGGTCGGAATTTGGAGTATGGCAATAATAGGAAAAATTTGCAAGCGTGAAACATGGTTTTATAACAGTGAAATTTATTACTTTCCATTTTCATGCGCCCTGTATGTCGGTATGGAGATTTTGATTGTATTTTCCACTAAGATTTAGAGTTATTGTTGGTTTTGGTACACTATTGAAGTAAAATCTGCCCTGATAATTAAACAGCCTATATAATATTATGCTACTTGGTAAATACTAGCTTTTTCTGTCACCATTAACTTCATTACATTCGTTAGTATTGCCTGTAGAATTATTAAAATTAGCCATAACCTAGCGTATACAGTACCCGGCGATAAATATTGCACATCGATCTTTGGAAAGTGTCAGTCGGCTAGTTTCGGTTTTGTAGAGCGTTATCTCTTACGCACGAAATACAAAAAGTCCGGTATATATTAGGAGCTGTTAAAACAATTATGGTTTGTTTCTTTTGACAATTTTATTATTCTTTGTATAAAATGCACCAAATTTTCTATAACTTATGGCTTTAGGTTCGGGTAAAATAAAATAAAAAGGGTGTTCAAATTATGTTTACGTATTTAAAATTCGTTTGGAAAATTACAGCTGTAGCAAATTTAGGGGTGTTAACAACTCTAGATATATATTCTGAACTGGACGCGACTGCACTCTATTGAATTTGAACAACGACTGACATAATGTCAAATAGGTGTGTGCTACAAAGATAACGCTCTATGAAACCGAAATTAGCCGAATGTCTCTTTCCAAAGGTCGATGTGCAATATTTATTGCCGGGTACTGTACTTTTAAGTATGTAGTGCGTTATGTTATGATAACTTTATTTTAAAAGGTTAATTTTTTTCTCACTTATTTGCTAAAAAAAGTGGGCCCCGTGTGAGTTTCTTACGCCGGTTCCTCTCGCCAGGTTAGTTCCCGGACCGGTGGTAGTCATCGTGTAGAGTGTAGACTTTCAGTGAATATTTGCAAAAATTTAGTCTGAATAAAAAAATTAAGTTTGAGTGTTTTATGTAATTATTGTTACCTCATTTGACTGTGTTTTGTCCCTTCTATGTTTAATAAAGATTTTTTTATTTATTCAAAATTAATTTCCTAAAATACGTATGGAGACTAACACTAGACGAAATTCTAAGCAATGCCAGCAACAGACATGAAAAAGATCGGAAAACACACTCAAACCAAAAAAGAAAGCAAGGTGCATATTGTGTGAGAAGGAGATACACCTAAAAGCGATCCAATTTTCTGCATTTACGAATTTTTGCTCCTATGTTTCCCGATTGCATAGCGTTCGCCAAATGTCAATTAGGGTCACGTGAATAAAATTGCTGTCAATTTGAATCGAAGCCAGGAAACCAGGGGCTCTAATAAAGCGTATTCTCAAGTCAATCACAATATGAATTAAGGTAGCTACGATCTTGTTGACCGCGATACGAGGCTGCGATTTGCTGGTCGCTAAGTCCAAACGCATTCGCCAATCGCCAGTTTTACATTGGTGGTCATTCGTTGTTGGTGTTGCGCACACACTTGGGTACATTCCTGTCTTGGCTTCAATGAAAGTAGGAGCTATTATTGTTATGGAGCAAGAAATAAAATTCACGAGCAGTTGTTCAGGGAACCAACAAATTTTGACCAAGTACTCTGGTTCTGAGGCCACGTTTCGGTCGCGACTTTTGTTTTTTTCTCCCAAGTGTATACGCAATACCAAAACAAAGAATTTTATCGTTTTGCTCTATTCCTTTACGCTGATAATCTGGCATGAATAGCTAGAGATTTGACTTTTTAAATTTAAAATTATCCGACATAGGACCTTTATTTTCAGACACTAAACTAAGTGATTTTTTCAAGAGTGCCAACGCGGAAATTGAGCCCACAACTTGTGACTGGAGAATCCACACTAATAATGCGAAAGTGTATCTGTATGTCTGTTCGCGCCCAAAACGGCTAGTGCCCAAGTGTGTGCGCAGTACACAAGAGCACTCTCTATTCCATACACCCAGTGGGACGCAAGACCGACACGACTGGCGAGAGATCAGGCGCAGGACCGACTTTTTACATGCCCATCCGACGCATGGATCATCTTACTTGTCAGACAATCAGGTGATCAGCCTGCATTGTCCTAACCAAATGGAAATAACATGTTTCCAACGCGGGAATCTAACCCACGACCTCCGAATCAAGAGCCGCGCTCTAAACCACTGGACTACGGAGGCGTTAATCTAGTTCATACTCGTATTAAGCAATGCGTTCTGCGACCCAATCCCGTCGCGGTCGCACAGTTCGAATGGCTACCTTAGGTCCTATAACCCAGAATCTAGATACTTAGTTACCCCGAGCACGTGCCAAATACTGGGGAATATCCTGGAATTGTGACATAACAATGAGATGGCATGTCAGGACTTAAGTGGATTTGGTTACCCTGATTTGATACTTTCCCATTAATATGGATAGGAGAATGCTTGTGGAATTTGGAGCTTCACTATCACTATTACAGTAGATTCTAGAATAATAAAGGTAAAAAGTGAGTGTATGTTTTTGATTATTCTTGAAGAAACTATGTAACGGATTTGATCAAGGCACGCTTGTAGCATTAACTTAGTATGAATACTATATTACGCCCACAACTCCGCGGAAATTCGTGTATCGCGCGGTAACCGTAATTTTTTTTTCGGAATAGAAAGTGTCCTAAGTCCTGGAACTCAAAATATCTTCATACCAAGTTTCCGCAAAATCGGTTCGGCGGCGTAAAGATGTAACAGACAAACAGATACATTTTCGTATGGATGTATGGATTTGTTCACATTTCGTTCAAATTAAATGAAATTACAATTAATTGAAATAGAACAGCCTTTCCCAAAGTAGGCGATAACGCCCCCTTGTGTGGTGCTGATGGTCTAATGGGGGGCGGAGTGGGACCCAGAAAAAAATGGGGCGTTATGACGTATACACGCTTGGGGGTTGATTTATTTCATCTGGATGCTTTATCAATTGAACCAAAAGGGGCGCTTAAACATAATTTGTTCTCAAAGTGGGCAGCAGATAAAATAAGTTTAGGAACCCCTGAAAAAGAATATAGACAAATCAAGCTTTATCAATTGAACCAAAGGGGGCGCTTAAACATAATTTGTTCTCAAAGTGGGCAGCAGACAAAATAAGTTTAGGAACCCCTGAAATAGAATATAGACAAATCAAGCTTTATCAATTGAACCAAAGGGGGCGCTAAAACATAATTTGTTCTCAAAGTGGGCAGCAGACAAAATAAGTTTGGGAACCCCTGAAATAGAATATAGACAAAGACGCGGAGATTCTTCCAACAATCCAGGCTCTCGAACACATTTAAGACAATAGATTAATTGAAAGTCTTCCCGAAGTTTCTATTACAAGTTCGCACTCACCGCTAATGCCGTTTGTGAGCTGTCTAAAACAAACTCCCTTTTTACAAAGTAGGCTAACGTCGAAATACGTTTAATTACTTGCCAAGAAGCCGCCAACAGCTGTTCGAGCAAGTTCTGCTGCAGTTTCAAAAGGAAAAACTTCAGTGTTCAGATCAGAAACTTATATTATAACGAGATTTTTTCACCCCAGATGGATATTCTTGATATTAGTTATGAATTTTTACAAGCTCATGCCTGAGACTTCATTTTATCCGATACAGTTCCTAATTTTCTACTTATAGTTGGCTCTTTTAACTTTTTTTTCTGTTTCGGCAAAGATGGACTTCTCTAAAGTATAAATTACGAAAAAATTAACTTTGCCGTTTAATCGTGCGTACTTACAGATGCTGCAATCGTTGTGGTCAGTTTCTGTCTAGTGTAAAAGCAAAGCTTAGATATTATTTAACAGGCACTTTGTCCATACAATTTTAATAACATTTCTCTGCCAAAGCCAGCTAGCTATTCTCATTTATGTGATTACACTAGATGAAGCCCGCAACTCCGTTGCGCCAATTTTTATTTCGGGATAAAAAGTATTTTGTGTCCTTTTCCGGGACTCAAAGTATCTCCATGCAAAATTTCAGCAAAATCGATTCAGCCGTTTGGGCGTGAAGGGTAAACAGAGAGACAGACAGACACACTTTCGCATTTATAATATTAGTATGGATATCATGTATTTTTTATTTAAAGGTTCTATTATTGAGTTATTTAAAGGTTCTATTCATTCATTTTCTGATTGTAGTTCTTGTTGATTTGATACGCTAATTTTTCGTGCTAAAATGCATTAGCCAGCAAGAATGGAATTTGTGTACCGCGGCCGGCATTTTTGAGCCATTTACAATGATTTATAACATAGTATACGTTTTATCTACGGTGGAATCTACGTTCATTATTTTCTACAATGCAAATTGTTCCGGTTGTTTCAATCGAATCTTTTCGAAAGTATTTTCACTTTGTTATGCACTAAATATGAAGAGTATTTTTGCCCTAAATCTAATTGTATATTTTAATGCATTTTTAAAATTAGATAGGATGAGTGGCTAATTTTGAAAACGATTATTATGCCATGTGACTACATAATATTATTGTGATTAGACTTTCCCTCTCTAAGTTGATGGACAATTGATGAAAAATGATGGACAAACACAGGCGATCATGAACGTGTAGAGAGCTATATTCGTCTTAAGGGCGTTCCCTCCGAAGATTTCGTAATTGACCGTATTTAAGGGCCCTCTCTCTCTAAATTAGGAGGTCGATTGTCTGTGAGTGCGAATATCGACGTAAATGACATTAAAATAACATTCATAACAGCGCGCCTTGTACGGTGGCGGTTACGACGCTCGCCGCGTCGATAGGGCAAAATAGGAAAAAAAACCTTTTTAAGGTTTAATAATATAAACCATATTCCAAAAAAGTAAAAAAAAAACAAATTATTAACTTATGTATTGCAAAGCAGTAGATATTTTTTATATATTCTTTTGATAAATAATGAAGGAGTAAAGTATGGTTTCATTCAACGATTTGGAGGTGATTTGGTTTTTTATTTCTTTATTATGTGATACCGATAGAAAAACATGGCAAAACCAAATAACGTATCATATCATGTACCTAGATTACTAATTATTTTTTTCAGATATAATTTCTCTGTTAATGCCGATGAAAAGTTGTTTCATCTGCACGCTTTTTTCGAAAGAGCAGCCTTAAAGCCTTATAAACTCATAATCTGAAAGCTACAAAGTTATAATAAAAATACAGCAATAATCTTCAGTAGGTATATCAACATTCCTTTCTCCGTTTTAAATTGTCAATTTTTTTTTATTATACTCATGATATCAGCTTCTAAACTCTAAAGTAATGCCAATTTATTAAATAGCATCTCCTTAGCATTTACAAATTACTTTTATTTCAAAACTCACGCCAATAGATCGACAATATCATAAACTACATATTCCCCGTTTTAAATTTTTTTAAGGACAATTTTGAACTAAGATAAGTAATTAATATGAACTAAAAAGTATTAAATAATTTTTACTATCTAATAGTGCCGTTTTCCGAATTCGGCTAAACCTCAACTATTTCTTTACTCAATCTTCATAATTTTGAAGTCGGTGCCAGTTCCAAAAGTTTCAAATATTCTGCCAGAGGACTGAAGATTCAGCTATCTGGTACCGACTTCAAAATAATGAAGATTGAGTACAGAAATAGTTGAGGTTTAGCCGAATTCGGAAAAAGGCACTATTAGATAGTAAAAATTATTTAATACTTTTTAGTTCATATTAATGTTATTATTGTTTTTACCTTGGAAGTCGGCTTTAATTTTTTGTTAAAAATAATAATCATTTCACTCTTTTTAGTTACACTAGTAGGTAAATCTTCGCGTATATTTTACGTATCTTATTACAATTTGTTAAGAGTCACAACTCACCCTCACAAAATAATATAATATTATCAGTGAAGTGAACATATTGTGATAAGTAATTTAACAATTTTAATACTTCAAGCCCGAAGCGGTCACCGGCGATTGCGATAACAATAGAAAGGCAGATAAAAAATTGTACAAACTTGCATAGGATGTAGCGAAGCATAATATTTAATATTATCATAATTATTGACAGCTGTTCTTGTAATCAAGAATTCAAATCGATAGGTACTTAGTGCACCATCTATCGATTAAAAAGTATAACTAATTAAAAATACACTTAATGACTTTGTTTTGTTTAAATGCTCTTTTTAAAATAACTTTATTTTAATTCTATTTGTCTATTAAAATTTTATAAAGTAGTAAAGTATTCGATCTGTATATAAAGTAGTTAGTAAAGTATTCGATATTCTGTCTTCTGCGGCGACGCCGACCGCCGTGTATTAAAAACAAACAGGTGTTGTTAATTGTTATACAGTACATAATTATTATTATTAGTATATCCATACCTATGCCTTGTACTATTATCTATTCTGTGCCATGAGACATTGTTGGCCTTAACACGACGTGGTAATGATGATGATGACGATGATGATGATGATGATTATGATGATGAATATGAATTGCATAGTAGTTTATGCTTTCTGTTCTTAAAACAACGCCGAAACTCCCAAACGTGTATCTATAAGGAATCAGGAGTTCTCTCAGCATCATCGAAACCATGGTATACCTTGACCCAATATTTGACTTTTTGGTAGCGTATTCTTATTACACTTCACATAAAACCAAAATCACCATATGTTTCCATATAAATTTCGAGGAGTTCCCTCGATTACTCATAGATCCCATCATCAGGTCACCACCTTTGTGAAAATGGGACCAAATTGGAGTGAAACCTAATACAACAAAACAAAAATTTCGAAAATCGGTTCACAAACGGCGGAGTAATCGTTGAACATACAAAAAAAAAAAAAAATATCCACAGCCGAACATATAACCTCCTCGTTTTTTGGAAGTCGGTTAAAAATAATAGGGTTTTGGCGCGATCTCGGCAACGCGGTAAATGTATGGCCAAGGTCGTTTGCTCGGGGGACGGCCTTAAGGCCTCTATATCCGCCAATGACCTTGATCATTGTCTGTCAGTGCGAATATCGACGTTAATGACATTAAAATAACATTCATAACAGCGCGCCTTGTACGGTGGCGGTTACGACGCTCGCCGCGTCCATGATAGGGCGAAATAGGAGAAAAAACCTTTTTAAGGCTTAATGTAACACATATTTCAAAAAAGTAAAAAAACCAAATTATCAACTTATGTATTGCAAAGCAGTAGATATTTCTTATATATTTTTTTGATAAATAATGAAGGAGTAAAGTGGTTTCATTCAACGATTTGGAGGTGATTTGGTTTTTATTTATTTATTATGTGATACCGATAAAAAAATATGGCAAAACCACGTTACGTATCATATCATGTAGATTACTAATTATTTTTTAACCGACTTCCAAAAAACGAGGAGGTTATATGTTCGGCTGTGGATGTATTTTTTTATTTTTTTTTTTATTTTTGTATGTTCAACGATTACTCCGCCGTTTGTGAACCGATTTTCGAAATTTTTATTTTGTTGTATTAGGTTTTACTCCAATTTAGTACCATGTTCACAAAAATGGTGACCTGATGATGGGATCCATGAGTAATCGAGGGAACTCCTCGAAATTTATATGGAAACATATGGTGATTTTGGTTTCATGAGAAGCATCCTAAGCATATGCTACCAAAACGCAAAATTTTGCACCAAGGTATACTATGGTTCCGAAGATACTAAGAGAACTCCGGATTCCTTATAGATACAAGTTTGGGAGTTTAGGCGCTGTTTTAAGAACTGAAAGCATATGCTACTATGCAAATTACATTCATCATCATCATCATCATTATCATCATCATTATAATCATCATTACCAAGTCAGGGTCACCAATGTCACCAAATTCAACCTTATCTCCATAGCATAAGGTACACATTAACTGTCATTACTTCTGAGAAGTTAAAGTTGCTTCGACCATGTAACATTCTGTCTCACTTCGCCGAGATATTCTGGAAAACAACCTAATTTCAACCTTTTGCATCGCGTTTAGTCGCGAGAGCCGCGGCTCGGCGTCGCGGCGCGGCGGCGCGGCGGCGCGGGCGCGGCGCGGGCCAGCAGGGCAATCGCGTTATTTTTAAACGTTTCAATTCAGGTTCACATCTGCTTTGGTTGTGGTTCAGTTACGGTTCGGTTCCGCTGCGTCTGAGCAAATTTCAGTATCGTACTAACGTTCTAACCGTAACTCAACCTTAGATGGAACTCGAACGAAGCGCAACGTTTGACCTTTAGACAGACAATGCAGCGGACCAATCAGCGCCCTTCTGATTTAATTTTGATTGGCTTAAATATGAACAATTTTTTTCCGATGCGGCAATTGGTCAATTGATAAATTGTTTATTTACATATGGATAAATATGACACGAGTGAAGTTGTTTTGGTACTTGGTAGTTATGATCAATGATGTGAATGATTATTACTTGGAGTTTTTAATTTACGTAGATAAATTCTTAATATTGTTCTACTTACTATATTTTACAAACGCCATATAAGTGTTGAATAGTGACACATAGTGTGAGTCGTGACTTGTGAGTTGTGACAAAATTTGTATGTGGCGCAGAAAACATTTACGTAAAGAAGTAAGTAATGTCAAAATTCAATTCACTTTTTAACAAACTTTGAGTTTGTTAAAAAGTGAATTGAATAACAAAACATAGTCCGTAGCATGTTATTTTACAGCTTTAAAGTAAAACATAAGCTTAAATTATAATTAATTATAGCCTATGTTATATTTTTCCATCGATTTTTGTCAATTTAACACACCAAAAATAAGAAACGTTTCAGAAACGTGCGAGTAGAAGTTGCATTGTATCAACTTTTTGTTTTGACAGCGTTTGCGCTCGGGCTGAGGTTCAGTAACGTCTCAACTAGCTGTCAAAACGTTAGCGCGATACCGAATAGTTCCAAAAGTCGATCAACGTCCGAGTTTCGCTTGCGTTTCAGTTGAATAAATTTATCGCGATTGCCCTGCAGGTGCCTACCGTACTATGTAACACTATACAGTGCGAGGCGTCCGCGTGTGCGACAAGTCGAGCGAGTGCCAGCCTATTGAACTACTACTACTAGTCCGGTGACCGGCTACTTAGCACGTCACACGTGATCACTTTGATTTTTTTTAAATATATTGTTTAAAATTATCTGCAGGCTGCAGCTGATATTATATTTTGTATGTGTGACTGTAATAAGATACCTACGTAGAATAATATACAGGTGTATTATTATACGTATAGTACGCGATGGCTTACTAGGTAACTAAAAAGAGTGAAATTATTATTTTTAACAAAAAATTACAAAAAATTACAAAATTTTAACAAAAGTATTAAATAATAATTATTCCTATCTAATAGTGCCTTTTTCCGAATTCGGCTAAAACTCAACTATTTCTGTACTCAATCTTCATAATTTTGAAGTCGGTGGCAGTTCCAAAAGTTTCAAATATTCTGTCAGAGAACTGAAGATTCATCTGGTACCGACTTCAAAATGATGAAGATTGAGTACAGAAATAGTTGAGTTTTAGCCGAATTCGGAAAAAGGCACTATTAGATAGGAATAATTATTATTTAATACTTTTTAGTTCATATTATAAGGATGCTATTATTGTTTTTACCTTGGAAGTCGGTTTTAATTTTTTGTTAAAAATAATTTCAGATATAATTTCTCTGTTAATGCCGATGAAAAGTGGTTTCATCTGCGCGCTTTTTCCGCGAGAGGAGCCTTAAATTTATCATCGATTGTCGATCGTCGAATTGTGATATGGAAGACACCTAGTCAATCATGGTGGTATTTATACTAATGTTTTTTTTTCCAAATAATCATGGCTTTGAAATGGTTAGGGATTAAAACATAAATATTAAGACATTACTTACTGTTTCATAAGATATAGAGTAACATACATAACATAACATTACAAACATATTAGGAAGTAGAAATACTATGTGGTTTTATACTCCGAGGCTTTTTAACATAAAATCTTATACCTCCACAGAAAGGCTTCTTTAGGTCGTATCCTTACTTAAAGATTTTATTTTAAGACTTCCCCGAACGAATATAAAGCTTATCTGGATGCACGTAGAGTGCGTTTTACCGGTGTGAGTGTGTTTAAGATAAAGTGTAACTACCTCGCAATACGATTCAGACATTGTTATATGCAAGCCTCAAAAGCCACGGGACCCTTGCGGTGGCATAACTATCATTTTATCAAAGCGGTTAACGCTGGAGTGTTGCTCGTAAAAGTTTTGTACTTAAATAAACAGGGTAATAGTTCCTGGTTGATACTTTTTTTTATACCGTGTCACAGAATATATATTAGTTGTACCAAACCGTGTTTATTAAAATCGGTTATAAAGTAATTGGAGCGTATGTAATCCAAAATAAAAACTAAAGAGCTGGTGTCAAGGGACGCCCGAATGGAACAAAGTTATTTCTTATGTTCAAAAAACCTGTATACATAATATACACTCAAAAAAAATTATAAAAAATGCCATATTCTACTGACGCGGACGCCCAGGAATACTAACAACGCGACACGCGTCGCTGCTTATCCTCAAAAAACGCCATCTGGTTGACGCATAGGAATACTATCAACGCCGTCTGCCCCTACCATGCAGATACTAATAAAAAAAGTATCGTTACAACTTTTTTAGTCTAGCCCAAGGCGCAACGCGCGATGAGGAACTACGTTCCAAAAATCCAGCCTGGAGGACCGCACTACGCCGCAAACGTCAGTTTTGGAACTTGAAGTGTCGCGTCGTGTCGTGGCGCGTTAGTGCAGTCTCGTCTTAACCTCTTTCAAAATAATGATCAATAAAGACACGAGGTTTTCCAATCTATTGTATTTCCACGTCCATCTTAATAAGGTTAATGAACAAATCCATACTAATATTATAAATGCGAAAGTTTGTCTGCGTGTCTGTTCTCTTCACGCCCAAACCGCTTAACCGATTTTGCTGAAACTTGGTATGGGGATGCTTTGAGTATCGGGAAAGGACATAGGCTACTTTTTATCCCGGAAAAATGTACAGTTCCCTCGCGATAAACGAGTTTTGGCGGAACGGAGTTGCGGGCATCATCTAGTACATTATATTGTAAACTCCAAGCCATATTGTATGCAAATTATCACAACTTTCGTTAAAAAGTTCCGATCAACGAAACAACTTTTAATTCCCAGTTTTTGCAGTTTAAAACTAGCCATTGCGATCTGGAAGTTTGATCAGAAAAATTAAGTTTGTCCCCTAAAATTTCCATTCCCTTTGTTCGTTTCGACCCAGTTAAGTTTGCTAATTAGAGTCATTCCTTGCCAGTTATTTGTAAGCCTATTAGCGATTCCGATGGAGATAGGAGTGTCTTTTGAAGTTGATTTTGTGAAACGATTGTCACGTATGAAAACTTAATGATAAAAGTTTGGAACTTTGTACAAAAGACGCAAGGAACGATGGAATGTTGTTCTGAATATTTTGGTTACTATAAGCTAGTGTTTGGTTTCCATAATATTTAACATTATACAGGACCCCCACTTCTTATTTTAGTTACATCAAATCAATAGATTTATGAATTTAAATATAAGAGTGGAGTGGAAAGGCAAAACAGAAACACGAGAGAATTTCAGAGGGGAACGTTTGGATGGATTTTGCTATTAAAGACGGTCCAAAATTATTTTACCTGTGATAGCTTCTTAACACTGACGACATAAGGTTTATTATCACAAAAACTGCGAGCTAAATAACTATATAAACGAGAGAGTATTGCGGTTTCACACAAAACTTTAGTTGCGAAAACTCGTCAGCGCGAAATGTGTGAATTGCTGGATGTTTTATACGATGTCTCCGTGATGAACGATGATTGACAAATATTACAAATGTGTTTAAGGGCGTTCCGTCCGGAGATTCCGTAATTGACCGTATTTAAAACCTTATAAACTCATAATCTGAAAGCTACAAAGTTATAATAAAAATACAGCAATAATCTTCAGTATATCAACATTCCTTTTGTCGTTTTAAATTTTCTATTTTTGTTTCTTAAACTCATGATATCAGCTTCCAAAGTAATACCAATTTGTTAAAATTCAAGCATACATTCAGCATCTCCTAAGTATTTACAAATTACTTTTATTTGAAACTCACGCCAATAGATCGACAATATCATAAACTACATATTCGCCGTTTAAAATTTTTTTTTGGACAATTTTGAACCAAGATAATTAAAAATAATAGGGTTTTGGCGCGATCTCGGCAACGCGGCAATTGTATGGCCAAGGTCGTTTGCTCGGGGGACGACCTTAAGGGCGATTAGCGAGCGTTTTGAAGCGAGCGAAGCGACGCGATTGCGCAGCGCGCACGCCGCGACAGCGCAACGGCGTCGCGGCGTGGTGTGGACGCCATTTTGTATACTCGTCTAGGGAATTCCCTAGACAAGTGTACAAAATGGAGTCCACTCGTCTAGGGAGTTCCCTAGACGAGTGTACAAAATGGCGTCCACGCCACGCCGCGACGACGACGCTGCGCAATCGCGTCGCTTTCAAATCGCTCGCTAATCGCCCGTGTCATAAGACCCTTAGTGCGCTTGTTCGTCTAAAGGTGTTCCCTCGCCGCATTGCATTCGCATGTATTGTAACATTATAGATTCGAACGACGAACATTCTCGTGTCAAATTGGACCAATTTAAGCAAAAACGATCCAAACCTCCTCATTTTTAAAATTTTGACACGTATGTACTCCAAATAAGGTATATTTTAACATATCAAAGACTCATTACTCTATGTTGACAAATGAGCGAAAAACGCAGTAATCCAACCCACAGTAATCATGTCAAAGACTCTTTTTGAAATGCAAAAGTGGTCCATGTCATTTGAAACATTTTAGCAATTTGTTGGGGTCCCTAGCACATACAAATTTGTATTTTGCTGTAATGATCCAAGCTGTCTGGAACAGTTACGTTTTTTTTACATAATTGTAATAACGATTCATGAGGTGTGGATCGTTCTTGTAAAATTAAGTGCAGTGAATTATTTTTTTTTTCCTTTCTACAATAATGATCCACAATTTCTTGATTTAAACATTACTGATCCGAATCTCAGCACTTGAATCATTTTGCATATTTAAAATGAAATAAAACAACTAATTTTAATGTAAGTAAATAATTCATAACAACATACAAGTCTTAAGTAGGTAGGAACTATTAAATTAACGAATCAAAAATACTTGATAATTAATTACTTATTAAATGACAAATCAACAAATATTTTTTTAAAACGAAACTGCCTAGGTACATTGAAAACATGTCTAATTGTGAATATGTAGGTACCTAAAATATTTCTTGGTAGTTGGTTCTACCAGCCCTCGCGTCAGTCGCGTCGCTACCGCAGGTCCCACACACTGGTCCCAAAGTAAAATAAATGGGACATTAAGAATTTTCGGATCGAAGGTCAACGGATCAGGCCAATATTTTTTTTGTAGACAGGTGTCGTTTTTTTCAAATATGCCGTATCTACAGAGATAAAAAATATTTTTTTTTTGTATGGACGAAATCATAATTTTGTCATTTTCTTCCAAGATTCAATTTTTGTCCTACACACTCAACTGCGATTTTTGCGCCTTATAGAGCTACTGGCACTTTATTTATTTTTTTTTGGTCAGTGGATGAAGCTCATTTTTTTGTAGCATCTGATGCAATTAAAAGTGACTTCTGGACCATTCCGGTACAGACAGCCCTCAACGAGAAATTTTAAAATGTGGTAGTTAAGTTTTTCTATTCTAATAGAAGAAGTTGTGTATTTACTAACAAAACAACTTTTGTCGGTAAAAAATGGAATTCGAATAATTTAGAGCGTTTTTAAGCAATATCATTTAAGGGACGCGATGTTTTTTTTTTTCATATTTTTTAATTGAAATAGCATATATTTCAAATTATTTTTTGTATAAATTTTGTATAAATTGCACTATTCAATCGTTAATTAGTGATTTAGACGATTAATTTTGTCAGGCCAATAAACAACTGAAAATAAAAATAAAACTACAATTTGGTGCAGCTTTATTACAAACTTACTAGTATAATTATTTATACCATATCGAAAATTTTAAAATTTGTTAGAGAATTACGATTTAATTCACCTTCAAAAGATTTGAGAATTTTGATGTTGCACCCGCAATCGTAAAATGGTTAATAATTTCTAGTACTTATTACTATAATTACTTTTATCTAGTTACATAGTTTCTTTGTTTTATGCTATTTTTAAATATAGGCAAGTTATTTTGTAAAAGTTTCGCAATTACCAGTATTCACATATGAACTCATCACAGTTCTTAATCGAGGGTCAAATTGGTTGCACCCACGATGGCACTTCGGCCTGTTTTGTGGCCCTTCATACATTTGATGAAGGTTTTCATTTACAAATCACTGTTAAACTAGTTAAAATGTATCCCTTCAAGCGATATTTTATTAATAAATATACTTCATTTTGCCTGTAGGAAGCTTTAAGTGTGTAAAACTGTTGCACCCGCGATATTTATATACCTATTAAATGTTCAATAAATCTTTCTGATGTCGTTATAATATGTTTCATAATTTATGTAATAATTGGCAGGCAACCCCTACAGCACAAGATTTTCTTAGTGTAGGGGCTGCGCAACTAACAAGATAATATTCTATGTAATAATTTTATAATGTGTTCTTTAAAATGTTATGTATAAGTAGTTTTCTGATGGCAATAAACTATAATGAATAATAATTGGAATCATCCTTTTATAGATGTTGTTTTTTTTTCAAATATGCTTTGTCTACAGAAAAAAAATGATTTTTTTTTGTTTGGACGAAATTATAATTTTCCAAGTATAGAGGTATTTAGGCAATGAGTCATTACCAAACAATGTTCACAAACTGTATGAGTCGTGATCTATGAGTGAGAGAGGAGGATTAGGGTAGTTTAGTTTTTTAATAATTTAATAAAGATTTTTACAAATTTAATAAACATTTTTGAGTAAAAGAGTTTGGAACGTTTTTGCGATTTTATTTTAGAAACCTGTACAGCTTTGTCCATATAAAATGTATAAGTATTGCAATAATGATCCAAGAACAAGTTGTCTTGAATATCTAATAAACTGTAACTATTTTTTCACTACGTAGGTAAGTAGTGGTTTATTAGATTAGTGAACATACAATTACATCAAATTAAAAAAATCATCATTTTGCATTAAAAGACAGTTAAATCCCATATTAAACTTAAACTTCAAATATCTCGGAATGATGTTTTTGTGGTTTGGACCGTTTTTGTTTAAATTGGTCCAATTAAAGGTTACAAGTTTTATCAATATAATATCATGTTATAAGCTCGGGTCTCCTCCTTCCTGGATGTTAATGATCGACTCTATAACGTTACATACACGCGAATGCTCCCGATGCACCTTTAATGAGTTGCTTATGTAGCGCACGAATTTGATATTAATTCGGAAGGTCAGTTAATATCGCAACTTGACCAAGCAATGCAATGCGTTTTTAATGAACTAATAAAAATTAAAAAAAATAAAACATCCTAGCACCAAGTTATTTTGATTCAATATTGAGTTATACCTTCTTGTGTACAAAATTAAGTTCAGTTCTGAATGGCTGATTAAAACATAACTATTAACCAATAAAATATGTCGCATAAGTGTTGCATACCCACATCAAGTTTCAATGTGAACTGAGCCTTAAATTACTGTATATATTATATTATGACTACTACGAACACGGTATTACACTGGGCTTAGCCAGTATTAATCTGAGCTCCGTATATCCAGCACATAAGCCCGGTGTAAGACTGATCAATCAAATCTTGTACCGAACTGGCAAAGTGTCTTGTTCCACTTGCTGAGGGTTCAATGTTAATCGCTGATGGTAACAGTACATTTTGCTAAAAAATATGTTCTTCCCGGGACTCGAGTGTCAAATTTCCTTTATCGTACGAGAAACGAACTTTTTTCGTGATAAAAAGTATGGTAATATTATGTCCTTAAAATGTTATTTCCCGGTAAATAGGTAAATTGAGATACTTAGGTATTGCGCCAAAATTCGTTTATCGTGCGAGAACCGCGCATTTTTTCAGATTAAAAAATATCTAAAAGTATCCTATGTCCTTTCCCGGTAATTAAAATTCGACTGAACCGATTTTACTGTTTGTTGTGAAATCAAATTTCAGTGAAATCGGTTCAGCGGTTTGACCATAAAGATGTAACAGACAGACACACACCGTTTCACATTTATAATAATACTAGCTGTCCCGGTGAACTTCGTGTCACTTTAAAACCTTCCCTGGACTACTACGAATATTTTAAGACTAAAATCAGCCCAATCCGTTCAGCCGTTTTCGAGTTTTAGCGCGACTAACACATTTGAAAATCCATTTTTATATATAAAAAGAAGACTAGCTGTCCCGGTGAACTTCGTGTCACTTTAAAACCTTCCCTGAACTTCTACGAATATTTTAAGACTAAAATCAGCCCAATCCGTTAAGCAGTTTTCGAGTTTTAGCGCGACTAACACATTTGAAAATCCATTTTTATATATAAGATAATTAGTATGGATATAAACAGAAGACCAATTATTGCAAACATTCATAGAAGTGTACAAATACACTGAGCTAAGTGGGAGCGCGAAACAAAGTGAGAATACACCAGCGAATTCGAAATACGGATATCGAAATGAGAATACCGAGAATTGGGTCCGGTCTTGCGTGTATTCTGCATTGAATTTCAGATACTGATTGTTTGTTAAGCTGTTACCAACCTCCAACTAAACATGGCGTTGATCGGTTTCGATTTGTGAGTGACAAATCCAAAATTCAGTATTGTTATTATACTATTTTGATAATAACAACAATTTAGAATATCTGACATATTTTAGAAAAATATTTTTTTAGCTTAGATTGTCATCATATTATTCGTAACAGATTATTTTGTCTATTTTTAAATAAAATGAAATTTACCTATTTAAATATATAATATTATTTAAAATACCAATCTAGAGATGCAATCTGCATGCAGGGATTTCTAAATATTTAGATATTTACTATCTCATCGTATACTTACATTATACTTAAATATAAAGTTAAAACATCAAACTTTACTATTACAACTATATTAACCCCAGAACACTAACCTTATTTTCCGACGCTTGTTACTAATCTTCGTCGTTTCGACTACGACATTTTAGAAAGGCGATTAAAAGGTGTTAATCAAATGAAATGTTTACAGTTTTGTTTTCCATTTAATGGAAATGTTGTATTTAAATTATTTATACTACTTAAATAAAGTGATATGGCATATTTATTACCCAAACAGCCTTATAATTGAGATCATAGTTTGCATGACAAGTCAACAAGTTAAATCTTTACTACTACTATTTATGAATATATTGTGGAAAAAAAACTTTAAAATTAATGAAACAATGCAAAATACTAATAAGATGAAAATGAAATAAAAAAAGTAATTATTTATATGTTTGTGGCATATGTCAAGTTTGTGCTCTCCACACAACGATTTTTGCACTTGTTGCAAGTAATTTTAGGAGATATGCCACATGTTTTCCTTCTTTTTGTGCAAAGGGTATATAAGCTTTACTATTTTGTCCAGTTTCTATCGTGAAAATCGAAATATTACTACTTTGCAAACATTTTATACGACCATCCATTATGTAAGCTGGATCAATTTCGATATGGTCTTCTTTTTCACTCCCTGAGGAATTTTGATTAGCGCTTTCAGCTTGTAATAACATCCAAAGTATTGTAGTTATAATAATAATAAACAATACCAAAAAAATAAATCCGCAAAAGAATAAAAATGCACAAAAATGTACAAGCCCAATAACACAAAATGTCGCGTTAATACTAACCCTCGTCGTTTCGACGAAAAATGGTTTCTGGTATGGCGCTTACAGACCCCTCACATACAAAATACTACCGTCGGTCGCAAGGGCAACGGGTCGATAGAGAGTACCTGAAGTATGGAAGAAGTACGATCGCGCGCTCAAAAGATAGAACGATTTTTTAAAACCGCGTCGTCGAATCGACGAAGGCTAGTAATCCAGGGTTAAAAACGATCCAGCATTTTAGTAGTTCTAAATCTTTTCTTTTTTGCTAATAAATTCTATTTATTATTGGTCTATAATATTAGTAATATACCATTTTTAACTGATTGCGCGAGTATTATTGGGCTACATAAAAACATTAATTATGCAAGAAGGTCGGTATGTCAAAAAACTCTATAAAGTAACATTTTCAGAGATTAAAAGAATTTTACTCAGTAATAATTAATTACATAGTAATAAGTCAAAATGAAACCAATTTACAAATTAATAGTCTAGACATATTTTTAAGTCTAATAGTTTTAAATATTCAATGTAAAGTAACCTTCATGATATAATGTTATGTCCAAAACTTGCTCTAAGATTAATTTTACCCGGTCGTTAATTTTAATGCGTTAGTGTCTTGAAATATGGGGGTGATAACTAAAAGGATGGTTTTAAAGATAAGTCAAGGGATGGCCTTAGATATTTGAGTGAAAATAGGGAATATATTACGCAAAGGCTGTAGCAGAGGGCGTTACAAACACATACAGTGAACAATCAATCATATTTTTATTGCATACGTGTCACGTCATATCAGAATAGAAACGTTGTCAAACGTCGAAAAAAAAGTTTTGTTTACTGTGCTGGTGCTGCCATCTAGCATAAAAAGACAGACAGATACACAGACAGACCGGTGGTAGGCATCATGTAGACTCTCAGAAAATATTAGCAAAAATGTATTCTGAATAAAAAAAATTGAGTTTGAGAGTTTGAGTTTGATAAAAAACCGATTTTATTGAGAAAAAATGGCAGTAAACAGACAAGGAAGCAAAAACCTTATATTATATTATTACGACGTGAACTTCGTATTACTTTCCTCCTTATCAAAATCTTCTCTGGACTACCACAAGAATTTCTAGACCAAATTGGCTCAGGCGTCCTCGAGTTTTAGCGAGACTAACAAAATTTAAAATTCATTTTTGTATACTAGAATAGATTTCACGCGATCGAAGATTATCGAATTTCTTCTCAACGACTTAGTTAAACTAATCTTATCCAAAGTATACAATCCTCTAATTTAATACAGGTCAGTGAAACGAAGTTATACAAAGCCAATAAGAACCCTCAGAGAACTTAAACACCCTAGATATGCAAATCGAGTTCCCTCAACTTATAATTTTCTTTTGAATAATGAAATTTTAATTAATTCCCGTCTCAAAAAATGTATACTTAATTGGCACTCCGTCATATCTCCTGCGATTAATTTCAAAATTTTCATTTCATTTATATGGTAATCGTAGTTCCTTTCGAGATGAAGTTATATTGTTCGGAGACTGCGGACATAGTGTTCTAAATTCTAATATTACTAAACTCACAAACTTTTTTGTTACAGAACTATTGTAGAACTATATGCGTAGAAGCTCTATTACAATTGGGAAGGATATTCCTTCCATTTATTTATTATTTTCCAGTCCTAAAGAAAGCAGCTGGTGTGAAATAATATTATGCGAGTGGTTTAAATACCCCGTCAATAAACCCGCCAACTTTAACTCAAAATATATTTTTAAATAGATTTGAAGGATAATATTACATATTATTGTGTTTGTATTCTTTGTAGAAGTATAATATAATGTTATAAAATATTAGCGTTCCACTTTATCCACTTACTTCTTCAATTAAAAGACGATAATAGGAAGTACCCGGACTAGCCTAGAATTAATTGGTTTGGTCGTGAAAAGTATTCAAATTCTAAAAGATTATCTTGCACTCCTTTGTTAATCTCAATGTTTAAACTGAAACCGGTGCAGCCATCCATTGTTTTAAAACCGAAAGCTCTTCCATTTATTAAAACTTTGTTGTAATTTTTCAAAGTATTTTATTAATCTTTTTGACTGTTTCTTTAGTCTCTTTTTAGTATTCTATGTAATCCGTATGTTATTCTCAACCTTATATTATTGTAACTACCTGATATTTGACGACCTCTGTCATGGCTCAGTGGTGAGCGCGTTGGTAGCTGAAGCCGGGGGTCGCGGGTTCGAATCCCGCCGACGGAACAAAAAAGTTTTCAATGTTCCTGGGTCTGGATGACGTGTATTTAATATAATATTGTGTATGATACGAGTATAATAAAAATCTTAAATATAATATTATGTATAGTATAAAAGTATTAAATATATATTTCCGTTGTCTGGTACCTGTAACACATTGTCCTTTAGGTACCTACTTAGCACGGGGCCAGACTGACGTGGTGTGAAGCGTCTATAGATATTATTATTATTATGTTATATTTGGTTATTACTTAAAATAATCGGACACCGGTGACCGCGACAACAATATAATTCAGTCATTTTTTTGTAAGTATATTATTTAGTGGTAAGTTTTTTATTTGTATATTTCTATCGCATTAGGGTACAAACCTGTAATGGTAGAAATAAGTATGGAAATAAATAAATAAACAATAACAATAGATTTCCAAGACTCCGCGATCGAAGGATTAAAAAACGAGAAAAGGATAGGTATTATTATTTTTAGCTATTTTTAATAATAAAATGTTTGAGATCATTAATAGATGTTAATTATTAATAGATGTAGCTCTGTCCGCGTAAAAACAACGTGGTAATAGGCAATTACACAAATATCGGAGCAGAGGGTGCTACGTGGCACGTGCACTTACAGTAAATAATCCGACACATTTCACACGCCATATCAGAATATTGGCAGATACTTTGTCAAACAGCAAACAAATCTTTTTGTTTATTGTGTTGGTGCTGCCGAACAGCGTGAAAAATGCAGTAATATTATATTCTTTTGACACTTTCCTGTCATAAAAAGTATCTTATGTCCACCACAGGAAAAGCTTTGTGGCCTATTCTATGTCAATGGTATCAACATCGGCCGAGTAATTTCGAAGTCTATATTTTGATGCAAATAAACTTTTTTGGAACGAAGTTCCTTATCGCGCGTTGCGAAAGGGGGCTAGACGGAAAAAGTTGTAACGACACTTTTTAGTAGTCTGCGAAGTACTGAAAAAGGGCGTTGATGGGGCGATGACGTCAACTGGCGGGCAATTTAAAATTCTACCATTCTTCTATGGGGGGGAAATTTAAATTTTTTAGCTGGGTGGGTGGTATTAAATATGTGACATGTGTATTGTGTATAGTATAATAAAAATCTTAAATAATATATGTATAGTATAAAGAGTATTAAATATATTTCGTTTGTCTGGTACCCGTAACACAAGTCCATCACGTACTTAGCATGGGGCCAGACTGATGTGGTGTGAAGCGTCCATAGATATTATTATTATTAAAGTATATCAGCTCGATCAGTTAAAAATTTATTAAATTGATCTAACGTATTACGTAGGTACCTCATCCAAAGAGTTACGCATTTCCTCCCACTTAACTAAAGTGCATGTGTCTAGTTTAGAAGAAAGCATGTGAAATATTGAAATATCCCAATACTGAGTAGATTGCCCGAGACTAGACAAAGCACGCAATTTTTTTGTAAAGTGCCTGATAGACGTACGCATTTAAAGTACGCGAGTTTTAAGTTCGCGAACTCACTCGGCTCGCGTCGGTGAAAGGGGTGCACACGCGAGTAAGTGCGCGGACTTACGGCTCGACAATTTTACTCGCCTGTCTGTCTCCTAAAGTTCGCGTACTTAAAGATTGCCGCGCGAGTTCGCGGTCTTGGAATTTTACTCGTAGCTCGTACGTTTGGCAGCACTGCGAGCCGCGAGCCGCGAGCCACGAGCCTCCTGTGTGCGAGCCGCGAGCCGTCAGGCAGTGTTGCCAACACGACTAATACAAAATTTGCTAAACTACTGTTAAAATTTACTGTAATTAATGATAAAAATTATGCTAACATTTTTCAGTCAAATAAACGTTTATTTATTTTAAATCTTTAATAACCAACAAAATCTCAATTTATTTTATGTTTCATCTCTCTTGCTCAGGCCTTTGTTTATCTATTCCGCTAGGTATACTAACTTTATGCTTGGTACCTTTAAGCTATGTCCACACTGTGCCTTTATTTGTTCGTTAAGGGCATGCATCATAGCGCAGTCAACAGAGCACGTGAGGCATGCAAAAGTTCTTCATACACCTGTTCTGGCATACTAAAATAATTATGGAAGTACTGCTTATCAACACGTAACTCTTACTAAATTTACGACGTGTGATAAACGTTCCCTTTTTGTAAGCCAGTTTTTCACCCAAACTTTTCGATTTCGTTTTTTTCTTATTATTTAAAACGTAATATGATATAATACCTAAATAAGACAAAACTTCTTCTGTCGACGACATGGTAACCCAGTGTACTCGTGTGTCACCGACGGCGAGACAAGTAAGTGCGCGATCCGTGCGTTTAGCACCGACGCGAGCCGAGTATGTTCGCGGACTTAAAACCCGCGTACTTAAAGTTTGTGCGTCTGTCACCGATGCGAGCCGAGTAAGTTCGCGAACTTAAAACTCGCGTACTTAAAATGCGTACGTCTATCAGGCACTTAACAGTCGCACAAACTTTAAGTACGCGGGTTTTAAGTCTGCGAACTTACTCGGCTCGCGTCGGTGACACACGAGTACACTGGGTTACCATGTCGTCGACGGAAGAAGCTTTGTCTTATTTAGGAATTATATATCACATTACGTTTTAAATAATAAGAAAAAACGAAATCGAAAAGATTGGGTGAAAAACTGGCTTACAAAAAGGGATTGTTTATCACACGTAAATTTTGTAAGAGAGTTACGTGGTGAGAAGGAAGACTTCCATAGCAAGAGAGATGATACATAAAATAAATTGAGATTTTATTGATTATTATAGATCTTGCAATCTACGAGTGCGCGTCGGCCTAAGTTGTGTGAGTGACCATATCTATACACGCGTACATGGCTCGCTCGCTACTGACTCCTCCGTCGGGTACGCACTCTAACGAAAATGTCTATTCACATTTCCAACTACAAATAAAGGCGACGCGCACTCGTAGATTGCAAGAACTATAAAGATTTTAAATTAAAAAACGTTTATTTGACTGAAAAATGTTAGCGTAATTTTTAGCATTAATTACAGTAAATTTTAACAGTAGCTTAGCAAATTTTGTATTAGTCGTGTTGGCAACACTGCCTGACGGCTTGCGGCTCGCGGCTCGCAGTGCTGCCAGACGTACAAGCTACGAGTAAAATTCCAAGACCACGAACTTGCGCGGCAATCTTTATGTACGCGAACTTTAGGTGACGGACAGGCGAGTAAAATCGTCGAGCCGTAAGTCCGCGTACTTACTCGCGTGTGTGTCACCCCTTTTACATGGTCCACAAAAAAGCGCAAAGATCGTTCGGACTCGCGACTCAAAGGTTCAATTTTGAAGAGAGCATTCAAATGATGATATAAAAGCTGTTTATTGTCGTACCTCTCACAAAATAAACGCCACGCATCGTTATAGTTAGCCTCGGAAAACTCTAAATTTGATATAACTCGTGCAGCATCGCCTACTAAACAAGATATCAAAAAATGACATTTATGAATTGGTTTAATTCGATCGTTATTTTGTATAACGGACAAGAATGTGTCTCAAAACTCTAGCCATCGAAAATAAGGACCACCGAATTTATTAATTTGTAATTGAGGCAGTATAAATTCAGTTTCAAAATGATCGTGATGACGTCACTGAGACAAAGAAGTGTTGTGCTCGTCTTTGTTACTGCTAAACTTAGCTATAATAGTTTGTGCCAATGCCATTCATGTCGCACAATCTTGCACAATAGCATCCAGCTTATTTATTTCAAATGCTAAATTATCTGAATTTAATACATCAATAGAATCCTGCACTTCTTCATATTGAATTGTTAACAAACGAATTTTTTCTAAATTGATTGAAAGTTCCGTAATTTGAACTGTAGATAACTCTTACTTTTTGTCAATTAAACCAATATAGTTTTTAAACTTAGTAATACGCCCTTTTAAAAAAGAACGTTTGGAAAGTAATGCTTTTAATTCACCTTTATCGGTATCGTTAGGCATTTCAAAAGAAAATCAAAAGTTAATTACTTAAACTAGAAACTTTGCCTTAAAATATAATATCAATATATTTTATGCTTCGACTTCGCCTTAAATGTAAAAATTATTTTTGTAATAGCTTTATATGCAAAAGAAAGTAAAATAAAATTGCTCACGCTCCTTAATTCAGTGTCACCTGGATCTCCACAAAATGGCGGCTCGCGTTAAACTTTGCCTTAATTTATATGTGTTTCCAAGTGCCTTAATTGATATGTATTTCCTGTGATTTTCCAAATTTTGCCTGTAAATAGCCTGAAATAGTCGGCAAATAACAATAAGTTTGTGTTTTCTATAAATTCCACCGAAAGATAACGATCGTAGATAAGGAAACTGAATGTAATTGATTTTTCAATTTGCTAAAAACAGTTAATTTGAACTGACTGGGCAATAAAATAAACGCCACGCATATCGTTCAAAAACAAAGATATTATATAAACCAAACTTTTGGAAAGTAATGCTTTTAATTCATCTTTATCAGTATCGTTAGGCATTTCAAAAGAAAATCAAAAGTTAATACATAAACTAGAAACTTTGCTTTAAAATATAATATCAATATTTATGCTTCGATTTCGGCTGAGTGGAAAAATTATTTTTGTAATAGCTTTATAAGCAAGAGAAAGTTAAATAAAATTGCTCACGCTCCTTAATTCGGTGTCACCTGGATCTCCACAAAATGGCGGCTCGCGTTAAACTTTGCCTTAATTAATATGTGTTTCCAAGTGCCTTAATTGATATGTATTTCCTGTGATTTTCCAAATTTTGCCTGAAAATAGCCGAAATAGTTGGCAAATATCAATAAGTTTATGTTTTCTATAAATCCATCGACCGATAACGATCGTAGATAAGGAAACTGAATGTAATTGATTTTTAAATTTGCTAAAAAAAGTTAATTTAGACTGACTGGGCCATAAAATTATAAAATACTAGCTGTTGCCCGCGACTTCGTCCGCGTGGACTTCACTTTATAGCGCACGTTACTCATAAAATAATTAATATTTATCATTAGTAGGTTTAAGGTTACGTCACTGCATAGATAAATAAAAGTACTGAGTAGTGAGTTAATATTTAATAATATGTATTATAACAATCGAATCGAAAAGTTTAACTCCACATGGTAACACATCTTATAGAAAGACGCATGAGCAAGCGATAGTGCGATGTAGGCGTCTCTTAGCGCCATCTGTTATGAATTTTTGGAACTAACTTAATTTTAAAAAATTTACGCATAAACACCCCCTTACAACCCCCTTTTTCCAGATAAAAAGTAGTCTATGTCCTTTCTCAGGCTTTAGACTATCTATGTACAAAATTTTATTACAATCGGTTCAGTAGTTTTGGCGTGAAAGCGAGACAGACAGACAGAGATACTTTCGCATTTATAATATTATACTAATATTATAAATGCGAAAGAAAGATATGTATTGTGTTGTAGAACAAAGGAATATAAATAGTGTAAAAATTATTTTTGTTATAGCTTTATATGCAAAAGAAAGTAAAATAAAATTACTCACGCTCCTTAATTCTGTGTCACCTGGATCTCCACAAAATGGTGGCTCGCGTTAAACTTCGCCTTAGTTGATATGTGTTTCCAAGTGCCTTAATTGATAAGTATTTCCAGTGGTTTTCCAGATTTTGCCTGAAAATAGCCTGAAATAGTCGGCAAATAACAATAAATTTATAATTTCTATAAATTTAATCGACCGATAACGATTGTAGATAAGGAAACTGAATGTAACTGATTTTTAAATTTGCTAAAAATAATTAATTTGAACTGACTGGGCAGTAAAATTATAAAATATTGATGTATTGTGTTGTATAACAAAGGAATATAAATAAGAACATTTGGAAAGTAAAGCTTTTAATTCACCTTTATCGGTATCGTTAGTCATTTCAAAAGAAAATCAAAAGTTAGTACTTAAACTAGAAACTTCGCCTTAAAATATAATATCAATATTTATGCTTCGACTTTGCCTTCAGTGTCAAAATTATTTTACATGCAAAAGAAAGTAAAATTAAATTTCTCACGCTCCTTAATTCGGTGTCACCTGGATCTCCACAAAATGGCGGCTCGCGTTCGACTTCGCCTTAATTGATAATATGTGTTTCCAAGTGCCTTAATTGATATGTATTTCCAGTGTTTTTCCAGATTTTGCCTGAAAATAGCCTGAAATAGTCGGCAAATAACAATAAGTTTATGTTTTCTATAAATTTAATCGACCGATAACGATCGTAGATAAGGAAACTGAATGTAACTGGTTTTTAAATTTACTAAAAATAATTAATTTGATCTGACTGGGCAGTAAAATTATAAAATATTGATGTATTGTGTTGTATAACAAAGGAATATTGATAGGAAGTAAGGTTATTAGGGTTATAATAATAAGGGTTAGGTAATGGTCGTGACCGTGGGGTTGAAGAATGGGAATAAAGTTATCTGAAAACGCCGAGTCCTCCACAACGTCCTCAGTTTCGTCTCTCTTCTTCCAGAAATAATTACTTAATTACTTACTAATAATGTTACTTTCCAGCTGGAGCCACTCTGACCAGGATGATGCAGTAGCTGCTGGATCGTCGAATGACCACCAAACGTAATATTGGTTATTTCTAGTTGAAATTCCTCGTAATCATCCGATTGCAAATTGTAGTTTCGTATTTTGCAAGGTCGCCAAATGTTCTGACTTATATGTATGGTTGGTTGTAATTAAAGATAGACTTTGACAAAGTTAATTGTAACTTGCTTGTGCGAACAAAAAGAATGGGAAAGTGAATGGACAAAATGACAAAGCAAATACATAAATATTAATAATTCGTAAGGTAGATGAAAATGTAAGCGTGCCGGTGGTTGTAAATTTATCATGTTGCTATTTAGTAATCGTAGGCGCTCGAATACTTATTTCTAATACACAAAATATTAAAGTTTTTACAGCTGATGCATAAATCTATACAGTGTGTTTGTGTAAACACCGTTATCCTTGCAACCATCAAATGAGCCCATCAAATTGAACAACTTTTTCTATGAGAATAATGCTGGAAACTCAGAAAAAAAATGCCGTCTTCATACCCATACGGATGCTCGGATCGGCAATTTGTATGGGCACGAAGACATATTTTTTTAATTCCCAGCATTGTCCTCAATAGAAAAAGTTGTTCATTTTGACGGGTTCCTTTGATGGTTTCAAGGACAACGGTGTTTACACTAACATCTTGTATATTTAATTTAGCACTTTAAGAATATAATACTCATAGAATTTGACAAATACTTGTCGCTGTACTTAAATCTCCATACCCTCAAACGTGTTCATAACATAATTAATCAACTCTGTACTAAAAATACTAATACGATAACAACAAATATTATTTTCTTGTAATATAAAATTTACTGTCCCATTTCAGTTAAAACAGCCTCTTAGTGGACGACTAAAAGTCCATACTTCCATACTAATATTATTCACGCCGGCAAAATTAGAGGAACATAACAATTTTTTTTTTAAATTGTTCACTGTTTTTTATATACTAGCTGTCCCGGCAAACGTTGTTTTGCCATTTAAAGTACCACACCGGCAAAATTAGCGGAACATAAGTAAAAAGGGCCACAACTTGAATTCAAGTGGGTCGGGCTGTGTGAAATCCTTTTTTATAGTTTCTAAGCTCATTTAAGAAATAAAATATTGAACAAAACTGGCAAGTTGACAGATTTTTATTGCAATTATTACTACTACTACTTACTAAGTGTTTTTCGATGATTGACGTTGTAAGTGTTTCTGATAAGAATGGCGTTTTTAGCGGGGTGCAAGGTATGCCAGCTCATTTGATTGTTTGGTTTTTGGAAGAACACATTGCTTAGATACTAAATTAGTGGATTTTCCAGCATCTACGACAGCTAGAGCTGTAACCACGATAGAGAAAGGTCACACCTACCGTTCGGTCAGTCAGGCCTTAGGTGTGTCGGCTTTCGTGGTCCATCGTAAATTTCAACGCTACAGGACTGGGTCTTGCGTTCGGAGACGAGAACAAGACAGATATCGGGTGGCAAAGGTTCAGGATAACCGTTTTGTAAGGGTACAAGCCTTAAGAAATCGACCTTAAACTGCTTTGCAGAGATGAAACCTATAGGAACAGGTCCGAGATGTACCTGTAAGTGATTGTACAGTAAGAAGAAGACTCAAAGAAGTTAAATCAAACTCAAAGGTGCCAGCAAGGGCACCAAAACTTGAGACAGGGCACCAAAGAGCCAGGCTAAGATTTGCGCGTGAACATCAAAATTTGACAAGTGAGTGAAATCGTGTGCTGTACAGTGATGGGAGCAAATTCTGTGTAAATTTTATTGACAGGCGATAAAGAATGTGGATAAATCGTAAGGAACGCTATAGACCATCAAACTTAACGGAAACAGTGGTATATCATGCAGGCTTCGTAATGGTTTGGGGTTGCATATGATTTGGAGCCCGCACAGAGCTGATGATTGTTAATGATGGTACTTTGACAGTACAGGGCAATAGCACAGACATCCTAGAACTGCATGTTGTGCCTTTTACACAGTTTTAGGTAGTAACTTCAATTTTTTGCGCGTCCATAGAGTAAAAAAATCGGGCATTATGACCTAAATGATGCTAGCGTAGCCCAGGTGGAGAGGTCAGCACGGTCTACGGATGTGGATCCGATTGAGAACGTGTGGCACATCAATGGGTGTACGGTACGAATTAAAACTCCAGCTCCAAAATGTGTTCAGGAGCTCGAGTTGGCGCTACTGGAGGAGTAGAAGAATATCCCACAGGAAATGATTGACAATCAAAATGCAAGCATGTAATGGCGTATCCAGACTCTCTTCAGATCCATAGAAGGCATTACACGCTGTCAACATTGCATTTCTTAAGTAAAAATGAAGAATTTAACTTAAAAACTTACTACTGAAATTTCAAAGATTTTTCTTAATTTTAGATTTTTGCAGATTTATTTAATTTTACACGTTTTTATGCCCTAAATTTATATAATTTTTATTTTTTAATCATCAATTATTAAATTAATAAATAAATATATAAAAAACAGCGATTAATTTTCAAAAAAAATTAAATTTTATTATGTTCCGCTAATTTTGCCGGTGTGTATATTTCTACTTCATCAGTTGATACTCTTACCCCCTCTACCCCCTCTTACCCCCTCTTTTGTCTCCTAAGAGGGGTGTGGGAAAAATTTTATACACCAGATGTTATTAAGTTGGAAAAAACAGTTAATAATAATATGAAGTAAATCCATTAAAGAAAAAAGTTTGATACAAAATCTGACCCACTCTTTGCTCCACTTAGAGTAGTGGGGGGGATGATTTTTATACACCAGATTTTGAATTGGAAGAAGACAAATATATCTGCGAAAACTGTATGCAAATCGGATCAGTAGTTTTCGTGTTAAAGCAAAAGTCTTATAAAAAATCTGACCCCCTCTTTCGTCGTTTTAGAGGGGTGGGGGGAATTTTTTTTATACACCTGATGTTAAGTTGGAAGAAGACAAATATATCTATGTGCGAAAACCGCATTCAAATCGGATCAGTAGTTTTCGTGTGATAGTGGAACAAACATACAAACATACAGACAGACAGACAGACAAACAAAAATCTAACCACATTTTTGGCTTCTATAGCGATGTAGTAACACCCCCCGCTTATTATTTTTTGAATATCTTTAATGTACAGAATTTTCATTTCTACAGTTTTATTATATGTAAGTATAGATTTATTAATTTATTGAATAATTTATTATTGAAAAATAAGACTTAATATATAAAATTTAGGGCATAAAAACGTGTAAAATAGAAAAAATCTGCGAATAAAATTAAGAAAATCTCTGTAGTAGTAAGTTTTTGACTAACTTCCAAAAAGGAGGAGTTAATTACGTTCGTCTGTATGTATATTTTTTTGTATACTTATTCAACGATTACTCAGCTGTTTGTGGCCCGATTATCAAAATAAAAGTTTGGAAATCGCAGCATCTCTTAGATAACTGCAAGCATTTACCATAATTTCGCTTACAGTAATATAATGTGAATAGTAATTAACCTTCGTAACGCATAAAGCCTTATTTTGTAGATATCTAAAAACAGTAACTATTATTTTTAACAAAAGAAATAAAACCGGCTTCTAAGGTAAAAACAATAGTAATAATAATATGAACTTTAGTTTTATTTAATAGTTTTTAAAGTATGAAATAACTCTTAGTCTAAGGGCCACTTGCACCATGATGTTTAACTCGGAGTTAAAATTAACTCTGAGTTAAACATCATGTCATCTCTATCACTCACTTGGTGAGTGACAGATATGACATGATGTTTAACTCAGAGTTAATTTTAACTCTTTAAATTAAATAACTCTTACTCTTTAATAGTGTCTTTCCCAGAATTTCTACTTTCTACAAATCTCAACTATTTCTGTACATATACTACAGTCTTAATTATTTTGAAGTCGGTACCAGCTTATTTAATCGTGAGTTCAGTAATGCCAGAATATCTGAAACTTTTGGGACTAGTACCGGCTTCAAAGTAATGAAGACGTATAGTATGTAGTATACGTACGTGTAGTATGTACATAAATAGTTGATATTTAGACCAATTCTCAAAAAGACACTAAGGGCCACTTGCACCATAATGTTTAACTCAGAGTTAAAATTAACTCTGAGTTAAACATCATGTCATCTCTATCACTCACTTGGTGAGTGACAGATATGACATCTCTATCACTCACTTGGTGAGTTTCAGATATTCTGGCATTACTGAACTCACGATTAAATAAGCTGGTACCGACTTCAAAATAATTAAGACTGTAGTATATGTACAGAAATAGTTGAGATTTGTAGAAAGTAGAAATTCTGGGAAAGACACTATTACAGAGTAAGAGTTATTTAATACTTTTTAGTTCAAATTACTATTGTTATTACCTTGGAAGTCGGTTTTAATTTTTTTCTCCTTTAAAGAATATAATGGAGAAAAAAAATGTAATAAATATTTAATTAGGTACAGTTTTAAATAATGAACTAGGTACAGTATAGGATTTTCATTTTTGAGTAAATCAATATTTAGATTAAATTACGTTCTTATTATAACGAAATCGCCGACACATAATATTCTACTCTTAATAATAATGGGCCCTCAAAAAGGCAGCACTGAGCTGTCAAAAATAAAAGAAGAAGAAGGGTTTTTTGTCGGGAATTGGGTTTTTAATGTGTAATATTGGTAGGATATTAACCATTAAATATTCGTTATCGTGCACAAGTGTGGGAAAGTGATGCAATATCCAGAAACGTGCTATTTTGTGTTCCCTCCAAAAATCCTACGAAAGTTTCAGAAAAGCGTCTACCACTTTACTGAATCAATCGACTTGACTGCTTGACTGTATTGACTTTTATAACTTAGACTTTGAATAGACTTTTGGACCTGACGATACAGAAAAACGATGCTGAAAATTGTTTACTAAAATATTGTTTTCCCGCCATAATATTATACTCGACACTGGCCATGGTTATGAGTGATTCTTCAAAAATGATTCTCCGCGTCACTTTCGTGGGATTTTTTTATTTTAGAGTTATCTTTAAATAAATGCAAATACGTTTAAGGTGCTCTAAAGATAATAAATACGATCTTTAAGGCACGTAAATCGGTCCATAAACTACTGAGATAATCAAATTTGAAATTTCGGTCCCCACGAAAGTTGCGACAAACTCCACGAAAGTTACGATTGCATTTTCTAGGAACAAATTATGGATTAAAATCTTTTTTTTTTCTTAAAAATTAAAATAAATTATTATTTAATCAATCAGTTTTTATTATGATCAGCAATACTAAAGAGCATGGAACTTTAATTTGTTGCTTAATCTGTCAAGTTCTGAAATGCTGTGATTTTTTCGAGGTTCAGGTGATGTTATTTGAAGTTCTTGAAGATTAAGTGATTTAGGAGGTTATTATAAGGGGGTTTTTAACTAAATATGGAGATTCAGGACACAAGATCATAATATATATATGATTTTAAGTCTGAGTATCGTATCGCTTTGCATTTGGATTGAGGATGTAATATCAGTTGTTCATGTAAAATATTGATATTCAGGTAAATCCACTAGAATAGAAGCAGACCTAATATAATATTTGGGGAAAAGATCAGAATGTAGATTGATGTATAAAGCCACATATGTTTTCATTTTCAAAAAAAGCTTGTAGAGTAAAAAATGAGTTAAGGGTACCAAAACCACAGCTGGAAATACTATACTATAGCTAATCCACATAGAAAAACGATGTAACAAACAGCCTACGTAGCTTTCGTAGGTCGCTAGGTAACTTTCATGGGTAAAAATCCACGAAAATAGTGCCACGAAAGTTACGAAAATTTTATATTTTTTAGAATTGCGATGGAAGTAATAGGTAAATAAACAAACAAAATACTAGGAAATAATCTCGATCACATACCTTAGCCCTTAATTTGATATAAGTGTCATAATTATAAATTATTATCATTCAAAACATGCTCGTAAAAGTTACGTGACTACAGCCACTTCATAATTTTTAAGGAATATCTTCCCTTATATATTTTTAGGGTTCCGTACCTCAAAAGGAAAAAAACGGAACCCTTATAGGATCACTTTGTTGTCCGTCTGTCCGTCCGTCTGTCAAGACCCTTTTTCTCAGGAACGCGTGGAGGTATGAAGCTGAAATTTATATCAATTACTCAGGTCTACTGTCCCTTGAAGGTGTGAAAAAATCAAACTTCTAAGCCAACGCAATCAAAAGATACAGCCGTTTATGCCGCAAATTTTCGACACTTGCAAGGGAATCAAAACCTACAGGGTGCTTCCCGTGAACTCAGAATCTTGAAATTTGGTACGAAGCAACGTCTTATAGCATAGATAAAGGAAAAATTACGAAAACCATAAATTTTTAGTTACATCACATAATATATTTTTTTTTAATAATTTTTAACTTACTACCCATTTCCTCATACTCGATTGTCGTAATGAACGAACTTTGTAAACCTTGCAGGTTTGTACGGAACCCTCGGTGCGCGAGTCCGACTCGCACTTGGCCGGTTTTTTTTTGTTTTGAAACGACGAACGTTTGTGTCCCCTGTACTGATGCTGGAAAGACACAGAGCGTTGGTGCAACTAAAACTTGTAACCACAAGTCGTCGCGTTTGGAAGATAGGTGCAGTTTTATTACCCGCTCGTGAAACTGGCAAAATCGTGTGACACAGACTTTACGCCTATCAACTTTTTTAACTTAAGATATAACATGATTTTATTTTAGTTATTAGGCAGCCCAGTTGATCTAGATTAATTTGATGTATCACAGTCCATGCTAATGAATAGAATACAAAAGTTATTAAAGCTTTCCGTAAGCGCGAACAGAGTGTGACACGCGGAGAACACCGATTTTGCCCCGATTTCGACATTAAATTATCAATTGAACAAAAACTATAAATAATTATAGATGTTTTTTATTGAAATCAGATACTTAAATAATAGAAGAATAGCGTGTTTTGGGTCCTAAGACTGTATGTTTAATAGGGAAGTAGTAAAGAGCGTGTGACCACATTTTTAAGGGCCTCGGAGAATTACTCTTATATAGCCGAAGTGCCGTAATAAGAAGAAAAAAAAAGAAGAAGATTGAAAATACCTGTCAAAGCAGTGAGCAAGTGCAATCCCGGCGGTACCAACAAGAAAATGCATCGCCCAATCTGCCCCTAGCCTGGACCTAGAAGCTCATTTCAATATTTCAGGTTAAATTCAAAGCTTTCAAAGAATACAACAAATAGTCCAGTATTTTACACAAAGCCAGAAGAATGTCACACTGATACCGCGCCGCCATCATGATTTTGTTTTAGGCCAGTGTCCTTAAGACTAAATATAGGTATAATTCTAGAAAAGTTAAATCCTATAGAAATAATTGAATTCTATACAAGTTAAATCCTATAAAATTATACATAGGCTGCACTAAAAATATCGGGAATGGAATACTTCCACTTCTTTCTTTCTTTTTCTTCTTTTTTGGCAACTTGACACAAAGGATGTGTATGTTGTGCCACAGACAAGGTAAAAAGGTAAGGAATATGGCGCGAAAACCATATTCCTCCTATTATAATTTTCATCATCGTTTTCATGTATCGTCAGGTCTAAAGTCTAGTCAAAGTCTAAGTAAAAGTCAATACAGTCAAGGAGTCAAGTCGGTCGATTCAGTAAAGTGGTAGACGCTTTACTGAAACTTTCGATGGAGTTTTGGAGGGAACACAAAATAGCACGTTTTCGGATATTGCATCACTTTTCTACACTTGTGCATGAACACGAACATCTAATGGTTAATATTCTACCAATATTACACATTAAAAACCCAGCTAACACAATTTTAGGAAAATAATATAAAAACACAACAGCACACTTTAACATTCCCGGCAAAACTCCAATACTTCCACTGTTCCTGTCATATTAAAATCTTTTTAATTGAAAACTCCTTGGTTTTAAAAATCGAATACCATTTATTTATTTAAAAAAATATTCTCGGTCTTGTCATAAGGTCTTGTCAAACTTGTGTAGTCGTTGAGAAAATTCTAGAGCGATAATTTATTATGACTTTCGAAGTGGTTTAACACAAAAACAGTGCGTTCACCGGATGATTTCTGCATTTGGTTATGAAGCCCCATCCAAAACCACAATTTATCGCTGATTTGCTGAATTTCAACGCGGACATGAAAAGCTCAGTGATGATCCCCGTCAAGGTCGTCCAAAAACTGCAGTCACCCAAAAAAACGTTGATGCTGTGCGTAAGCTGGTTGTGAAAGATCGACATGTGACATACCGCGAAATTCAGGCAACTTTAGACATTGGCATGAGGTAAATACAAATAATATATCATGAACAATTAGGTTTAAAAAAGTGATACCGCATTTGCTCTGTGAAGAGCAAAAAGCGGCTCGCGTTACTTGGTGCGTCAGAACTCTCGAAAGATTCCACGCAGGATCCTCAAATGCTGTATGCAACATCGTATCAGGTGACGAATCCTGAATATACGCGTATGAACCCGAAACTAAAAACCAGTCACGAGTTTGGGTGTTCGAAAATGGGTTAAAGCCAACAAAAATTGTTCGTTCACGAAGTGTTTAAAAAAAATGGTGGCCACATTTGTCTCCAAAACCGGCCATATTGCGACTATTCCTCTTGAGGGACATAGAACGGTTACTGCAGAATGGTATGCTAGCATTTGTTTGCCACAGGTCGTTTCTAAACTCCGTAAAGAGAACTGCAACCGCCGCATCATCCTCCATCACGACAACGCCAGTTCTCACACCGCGCACAGAACAAAAGAGTTTTTAGAGCAAGAAAACATAGAATTATTAGACCATCCGCCGTACAGCCCTAACTTAAGCCCTAATGATTTATATACTTTCCCTAAAACAATGATATAATAAATAATAACTCAAAGCAGATATGTTACTACCGCGCGAATTGTGAAGCTTCAAATACAGGTCAATTGTCCGGTCCTTTATTTAGTCTGCATCGAACCATCGAACGCACTTCACGAACGTACCGCGTCTTGTCAAGTACCAAAATAAATTGAAAAAGCCGTCGTGTGTATTTAGAAATTGTACGAACTATGGCTCCAAAGTAAACAAAACACATGGAATCTCTTACCACTTATAAGAATGCAATAAATACCTCGATTGATTACATTTTCAATTATTTTTTCGAACAATCTGAAAAAATCGAATTTCCGCCATGGTTCAGGCAAAGAAAGTGACAGCGATATGGTTTTGACGCAAGAACGATAAGGATGGATGATTTCATTGTTGTAACTATGGTAACCTTTAGATATGACAGAAGTAAGTACGTATTTGAATTTGAAAATTGTTTGGAAGCAATTTAAGCTGGAAGATAGTATGAACGTAACAGATCTGTATTTAGTAGAATATCATTGCCCTAAAATAAAGAGTAAATTGCGTGGTCAGAGATTTTCATCACCTGAAGAAGCTGTGGACGCCTACAAAACGGCCATTTTGGAGACCCCAACTTCCGAATGGAATGGTTGCTTCAATGATTGGTTCCATCGTATGAAAAAATGTGTAAAATTTCGCGGAGAATAATACTTCGAAAAGCAATAAACACATTTTTAACTAGTAATGTTGTGTCACTTCCTTGATTCCCGAAATTTTCAGTGCCGCCCTCGTAATGAACTCTATTCAAAATTCTGAAATTATCTAAAATTATTGACTTTCCAAATTATAATATATAGGTACGTGCGATTTGAACTGTTAGCTTGTATACGATAACAACTATTAGCCAACGCTAATCAGGCTTGTATCCAAATACTTTTGCCGCCAAAAATCATTTGTCAGAACCATCGTGCGTGCCAGAACGATGTAATTGTGCGCAGTTTAGCGCCACAATTGGCACATGTGCCCACTATTGCCTACATTATATTTATTCGGTACCAAAAATTACGTTGGTGTATGTTTCTATTTCCGGCTTTTGTCCTCAAATTTCGAGGATACTTGCACTGAAATTAACGAAAAAAACCTAACATCCCCACTCCGTCCGGCACAGCGATTCAGCGATGCCGTGCATTTTCAGCACGGTGTTTGTGTGCGTGTGACTAGATGTATGGGAATTATAATTGCATAAGCTGAAAAGCTATGCTTTACAGCAGCAGTCTCCGAGTGCTACACCTATTTTTATTAATAAGTATTTTTTAAGGATTTCTTTCCAAATTAATCAATAATATAAACTTTGTCGAAGACCAATATAATGATGGAATACTGCAAAGTAAGAACAGACGAAAATGGGGATCTAGTTGAAAAACACGATCCTGAAAGAACTAATTTTCCAGTTGGAAAAACGGAATTTTATTTAAAATATTACTCTTTCGGGCTGAATGAAAAGCAATTTTCTTGATATCTACCGTCCATTAAAACTTCAGGAGCCTGACAGAAGATTAATGGAAAAGGACATGCAATAGTAAATACACGCGCAAAATCACACCCACGGATAAATGTTTAAAAAGCAACTTTACCGGGGAATACAGTTTATATTGTATTGATATAATTCCTTTGTTTTGAGGGAACTTAGTTCACAGACAGAGAAATTGTCGATCAAATTAATAAAATATTATGTAGATAGCCTAGTTAGATTTTTGCGCGAGAGGAAATTAAAGTACTCGTGTACAGATTCTAGACGCGATGTATGAGGTGGCCTAAGAGTCAATTCAGACCGCAACACGGCGCGTAGATGCATATTATTATCTAAGGGTCTACACAGACGGACCGCATTTCAACTGAAAATTTGAATGCAGTTGACACGACTGCAATACACTGCAATACAATTTGACGTGGGAGAGCCATGCTTCGGCACGAATGGGCCGGCTCGTCCGGAGAAATACCACGTCCTCACAGAAAACCGGCGTGAAACAGCGCTTGCGCTGTGTTTCGCCGAGTGAGCGAGTTTACCGGAGGCCCAATCCCCTACCCTTTTCCCTTCCCTACCCTTCCCTATTTCCTTCCCTACCCTCCCCTATTACCCCTTAAAAGGCCGGCAACGCACCTGCAGCTCTTCTGATGCTGCGAGTGTCCATGGGCGACGGAAGTTGCTTTCCAGCAGGTGACCCGTTTGCTCGTTTGCATATGCATAAAAAAAAACGACTGCAATAGAACTGCAAACCAAATGTGCAGTCGGATTGCAGTTCAGTTGCAGTCGGCGTGCAGCCGTGTGAACTGTTTTGTTTGCTTATAACTTTTTAAATTTTTAATTTTGGGTAAAAAGTTATACAAACATATTTGTAGGCAAAACAATTTGCAACAAATTATATTCTTACAAAATTTTTGTAAGACGTATAGTTTCCGAAATGTCACGAAAATAATGTTGTCGCCCCCTTTTTCAAGATGGCGGCCGGGGGACAAGAGTGGCGACCCCACAAACTTGAGGTTAAGCTTCTATTGACCCTCCCAACATATTCCAAAAATAAAATTGCGTCCTCTAATAAATGCAAAGCAAAATATGTAACATTTCAATAGACTACTACGCATCGCGTTGTGGTCTGATTTAACCCGACGTTGCCTCGTGCGTAGGTATTTACATACGAGTAAATACACCTCTTTTGGTTCTAGAAGCTTTTGATTCATAAAATTATAATAATAATATGAGAATTTTTCTATATTAATATAATTTTATTACCGTCTTTATGAGACTTAATATTATGCCTCTTTACACGTCATTGTTAATCACCTTTAATTGTCTAACTTGGCCTAACGTGACAACATGGAAATGATTCAATACGCAACTATTTTTTGCTATTAAATAACATGTAACAAGTATAAATTATTTACTATCCATACTAATATTGTAAATGCGAAAGTGTCTGTCTGTCTGTCTGTTTTGTCTGTTTACTCTTCACGCTCAAACTACTGAACAGATTTTGCTGAGATTTTGTATCCAGGAGATAGTTTCAGTCCCGGGAAAGGACATGGAATACTTTTCATCCTGAAAAAATGTACGGTCCCCGAGCGATAAACGAATTTTGAATTAATGGAGTTGCGGGCGACAGCTAGTTTTATTTTATATCTTCTATCGCATAGTTTTTCTCAAGTAGTTAAATAGAAGGAAAAATATCTCCCAACTAAACCTAATTTATTTACAAAGAGCCGATTATGTTTAATGAAAGTATTCGTAATCCTACTTAATACTAGTTACTATTCCGCGGTTAACTTCAAGATTACCGAAGTTTAATCCCCGTTAGCGAGAAGGATTACTAGTGTATAATTTCATTCGCCAAACTTCTATCAACTTTAACATTTAACATATAAATTGAAGGATTTATGTCTTAATCTTATTACTGGAATTTGTTTACATAAAATATATAGGTCGGTGTTAATTATTATTCCAAAGGTTTAAAAGAAATAAATACTAAATGATAGTCTACCAAGATTTCCCCTTAATGAAGATTAAAACAAACTAGTTAATGCCCGCAACTTCGTTGTTCCACAATTCATTTATTGCGCGGGAACCGTACATATTTTCCGGGACAAAAAGTATCCTCTGTCCTTTCCCAGCGTTCAGCGATTTGGGAGTGAATAGGTAACAGACAGACAGACATACGCTCGCATTTATAATGGGTACATTTTATTTGTCACAGTGCTTTAAATTATTTACCAAATTTACCGATTTTAGGTATTGACCTAGCTTATCTTCGTAGAAAAAGGTCTTTTAATCGGGTTTTATGAATATGGTGGTGGCGTAAAAAAGACGCAGTTATAACCTTTGTCCCCTGATCAAGCAAAACAATGAATAAATGAAATCGATCTGCAGAATCGAAGATCAGTAATTCAAGTCTTGTTCTACGGAGGCGAGGCTCTACGTCTAGAATATAATTTATATTCAAATTTGCATCTTCAGTAGCATTAGTAAACTGAATCTTAAATTACTTAAACATTTATGTAAATAGCTTATTAAGTCGATTGTAACTAAAATCTTAATAGTATTTAAATAAGGGCTCTCGAGTACAAACACTGAGGTTTTAGGTTTATATTGTTCATTTACCTTTTGTACATTTGAGACCTATTGTAAATAGCAATCGAAAACTTTAACTAAAATAGCATCTGAGTTCTAATTATTTTGATAGTCTAGTGGGGTTTTAGTTGCTCTTGAAGAGGTTAAATTGACGGGCACGCCGTTTAAATTTCAAACAGGGTTTATATTTAAAATAGCACGATATACTAATTTTTAAAGGTCCTTTGCACGTTGGGCTTTGATAGATAGTAATGCTTGTCATCATGATTGCGAAGGTGTATAATACATACCCTAATATAATGCGTAATGCATAATATAATATAGACGTTAATCATAGATGAATATGCTTTACACCTATACCATTACGAAGACGTGAGTGGAAGAATACAATAAATAACAGTAAAAAATTGATTTTTTTGCATAATTGTGTAGGCTTTAGGACCGGAAAAATAATTTGAAATAAAAAGACTGTACATTTTATGTGTAGTCAGATATAATATAAGCCAGGCGATGAAATATATAAGTTGCAAGGTTTGCTCAAATTATTAGGAAAAAATTTGTAAATGTCCGCTAGTTACAAAATGTTAGTTTTCGTGTTCTTCAACTCACGTCATTCATTATTAATAATGAATCTCTTGTTTCAATTTCCATCTGTAATGTCTTCACTTTTATAATTCCGGACGTCACGTTATCGTGGACGCTGACTTCCACAGTAAAACGTTGGGTACGTTAGATGCCCTTTTGATTTTACACACTGCGGACGTTTTGTGCGGTTCAGAAAACTGTAGACCTCGTGATGTCCTCTAACGTGCACGTTAAAAAGTTATCTTGGACGGAAATTTAAAAGTGTCTTAATATTATATTTCCATAGGTTTTACTGGCTATGTTATCGTTTTACCGCGGACGTCCACGATATTACCATCACGTCCAAAGTTAAAAAACCGCACAATGTGTACACTTGTACTATTTTATTTTCTTTCCCCTCTGCTGATTACCAACAGTATACGTGTCAAAAACAACGCTACCCTCTGAAAGTACTGTATCATAGCGACGGGACAAAGTGGCACTTTAAAAACAATTTCATCAAGTCGCCCCATTCAATGACCTTCATAAAGGCAAATGCCTATTTCGCCTTGAACTAGAAAATTGCGCACAAAAGTCCAATAGACCTAGATTTTATCTTTATTTTCTGTTTTCATTTCATTCCTATTGAGTTAGGTCTAATGATGTATTGAAGGCTTAAATACGGCATAATGAACGTTATTTCAGCGTAACGTGTTACTTAATTATAGTGGGCACAAAGAAAGCTAAATCCATACTTATAATAAAATGCGAAAGTGTGTCTGTCTGTCTTTCTGTCTGTCAGTTACCTCTTCACGCCCAAACCAATGAAACCGATTTTGCTAAAATTTGGCAATGACTTTGAGTCCCTGGAAAGGACATATAATATACGAGAAAGGTCATTATACTTTTTAGGGTTCAGTACCCAAAGGGTAAAAACGGGACCCTATTACTGAGACTTCGATGTCTGTCCGTCTGTCTGTCTGTCTCCAGGCTGTAACTCAAGAACGGTAATAGCTAGAAAGTTGAAATTTTCACAGATTGTGTATGTCTGTTGCCGCTATAACAACAAATACTAAAAACAAAATAAAATTTATATTTAAGGGGGGCTCCCATACAATACACGTGATTTTTTTGGCCTTTTTGGCTCTATATCAATATTGGCAACAGGTAGGTACTTAAATTTTACTCAAGGTCCTTAGTTTTATGTGCACTTTAATATTTAATAATATTTAAATAAAATAAAAAATTAAGGGGGTCTCCCATTTTTTTTTTTTTTTTTTTTTTATAAAAGGCAGGTCGCTATAGCCCTGGCGTCACTGCGACCCATGAGGATCTATTGTGACTCCTTCGCACTAGAGAATCATCCCCAACCCAATACTGCTCATAAATTGAACGATATGGTTGGGGTTGGTGCCACGAATTTCCTCTGTGGATGAGTATTCGTGGCGACCAAGGTGCCTGTTCCTGCTCTGTACTAGAGCAAGACAGTCGAGGAGAAGGTGAATAGGTGTTTCATCCTCCTCCTCACAGAATCTGCAAGTCGTTATGCTACAAATACCCATTCTGTTTAGGTGTTTGTTGAGCTTGCAGTGCCCAGTTAGGCTTCTGGTAAGGATTCTTAATTGGTTCCTACCCAGGGTGAGCACTAATTCTGATAGTTTCTTGTTGAAGCCAGGAATTAGTGCCTTGGAGTGTTCAAGGCCAGGGGTCTCAGCCCATTGCTTCCTGCGGGTCTCCCGTACAAAAAAACACAATTTATGGGCTAATTTTGCTTTATAATGGTACGGAACCCTTAGTGCGCGAGTCCGACTCGCACTTGGCTGATTTTTATCTACTTAGTTTTAATGCACACTCCGATTATTTTTACAGTTTAAAGTTTGCGAGAATTCTTGTCTTTTCATCGTTATGGGTGTTTTCTTTTTTTATTTATATTTTAAATTTAATTCTCGAACGCGACTGCGGCGACATGAATCAAAGTCGCGAAGCGTGAGTTGTCGCGATGATATATCGTCATGTAAACTTCCTATGTGCTCTTCATTATTTTATTTATACCATATCCAAAATATACAATATTTCCGGAAATCCCCAGTTTTCGTTTATTATGTTATTTAAAATCAGCGTATGAACAAAATATGTGCCCAAAAGTGTAGGTACGTATGTTTTTATGGGTGTGTTCCTAACAATCCATATCTCCATAACTCCAGAACTACAAGTCCGATTTAAGTATTATTTATTTTTTTCAGTTTCAGTAGGTAACGATCAACCCAGAGAAAACCGCAAGTTTCACCAAAATCGGTTGAGTAGTTTTCAAGATAAGGAACTTTACGTACAATTATTTTGAAGTTGATTTTATTATTTTTTAAATATTATATTCACCACACTTTTTGTCCCGACACGTTATATCTATTCTTATTTAGTTTTTGCTCTGAGATTTTTAATGACAACTCAAAATCAAATGAGTATTCTACTACTCATCAATAAAATATACTTACAATACTCATCAAACAAAATATGAGTATTAGAGAAGTCATTAGTCATTATATTTCGCTCAAAACCGAAAATATTATGGCGCGGGCGGCCTGCCACGTGTAGAATTATAATAAGTATACAGAAATAAGTTTTTCTGATATCGCCAGAATCAATTTCTGAACTACACTCGCTTGCTAAAAAAGTACAACTGCTTAAAATGAGGTTTAATGCTGTTTATTAATGTAATTTAACATTATTTTTAACATAGAAAAATGCAAACATTTTATTAACAAACCTTTTACTTCACTTCAATACTTTTTGAGTGCTTTATAATGCTAATTAAGATTTCATTAAGATAGCGCTTGCAGAAACCCAATTCATACTAATACTAATATTATATTATAATTACTAAGAAACTTGTCTATCTGTCTGTCTGTTAAAAGTTTGTATTTGCGCCCAAACCGCTGATCCGATTTCGCTGAAATTTGGTGTGGAGGTACTTTGATTTCCGGGAAAATGTATGGTTTCCACGCGATAAACGCACCCTGATCCCGTACGTCATCTAGTTTAAAAACATAATAAACACATCAAGCCCCGTAAGGCCCATATGAGCCGCGATAACAGAAGATTTCCAGGAATTGGTGATCGACGGATTAATAAAGTGAAACATTATTATTTTTAACAAAAAATTAAAACCGACTTCCAAGGTAAAAACAATAATAACATTCTTATAATATGAACTAAAAACTAAAAAGTATTAAATAATTTTCCTCTCTAAATGTGCCTTTTTCCGAATTCAGCTAAACCTCAACTATTTCTGTACTCAACCTTCATCATTTTGAAGTCGGTACCAGATATAGCGGAATCTTTATATTTTCTTTGACATAAAATTTGAAACTTATGGAACTGGCATCGACTTCAAAATTATGAAGGTTGAGTACAGAAATAGTTGAGGTTTAGCTGAATTCGGAAAAAGGCACATTTAGAGGGGAAAATTATTTAATACTTTTTAGTTTTTAGTTCATATTATAAGAATGTTATTATTGTTTTTACCTTGGAAGTCGGTTTTAATTTTTTGTTAAAAATAATAATTTCACTCTTTTTAGTTACCTAGTAGATAAACTATAATTAGTGCCAATTTACATTGTATAAAAAAAAATAGTTTTATATTGTCTTCACTATATGTCATTGAGGCGCTCTGTCGGCGCTATCGCTTGTCCGAACTCCGATTGTTGTTCATATAGTTTTAGTTCTTATGTATTCATTAGGTTTCGCTGAGGTGCTCCTGAATCGCAGTATCGCTTGTACGTAGGAGTTTTATATAGTTGTATTGGCTGTGTGAAATCAGAAATGTGTCACCATTGGTGTGAGCAGTGAGCATTGAAATTTGAATTGTCAACATTTTGAGTGGTAATTATTGATCTCGTATTGTTATTAGAAATATTAATTAACCCTCCAAGATGACCTCCGTCATAGTCCGCGAGTTTATAAGTGGTCGTCGGTGGTAGTGAACTAGTGAGTAGTGACTTAGTGACCATACCACCCTACGCGTCGAATTACTGCGTTTATTCTACGTATCTTATTACAATTTGTAATACCCCAAGGCCCAAATATCAGGTAGATAAATTTAAATAATACATTTTAAAAAATCTAAGTGAACACAACCCTATGCGTGCTAGGTAATTTAACAATTTAACGCTTCAACTCCAAAGCGGCCGCCAGAACAATGGATTTCCAAGAATCCGCGATCGAAGGATGAGCCGAATCACACTCAGCGGCGCGGCGAGTATAGTTTCAGTGTCATAATAATATTATGATATTAATCTTTACCTTCATTATTGTAATACATAGTACTATCGCATGAGAAACTTGGAAAGCCGGCCTCGCGGCCGCCTGCGCCTTTCTCAAGCGATACTATATTGTACTACATTAATAAAGATAAAGTTTAAAATCATATTATGACACTCAAAATGCTCGCAGCGCGGCATTACCTGACATTAGAACTTGAATAGGTACGACGCAATGCCGCGATGTTTACCGCCGCGCGGCGGCGTGCGGCGACGGCGCACCGACCGCCGTGTATAAACAGCCTATATTAATAATTGGTGTTGTTATGTACATAATTATTATTATTGTATCCATACCTATGCCTTGTAAGTTGTACTATTACCTATTTTGTGCCATGAGACATTGGTGACCTTAACACGACGTGGTAATGATGATGATGACGATGATGATGATGATGATGATGATGATGATGATGATGATGAATTTTAATTGCGTGGTAGTATAATATGCTTTCTGTTCTTAAAACAACGCCGAAACTCCCAAACGTGTATCTATAAGGAGTCAGGAGTTCTCTCAGCATCTTCGAAACCATGGTATACCTTGACCCAATATTTGACTTTTTGGTAGCATATTCTTAGTACACTTCACATAAAACTAAAATTACCATATGTTTCCTTATAAATTTCGAGGAGTTCCCTCGATTACTCCTGGATCCCATCATCTGATCACCACTTTTGTGAACATGGTACCAAATTGGAGTGAAACCTAATACAACAAAACAAAAATTTCGAAAATCGGTTCACAAACGGCGGAGTGATCGTTGAACATACAAAAATAAAAAAAATAAAAAAAATATATCCACAGCCGAACATATAACCTCCTCGTTTTTTGGAAGTCGGTTAAAAATTAACTTGAAAGTAGTTAATAGAAGCAGGCATACTTTGCGGAAATCCATAGGTACTTACCTCAAATTTTGGTAGGTTTGTTATTATTTTTACAGGTTGAGGTTTATTTCACGGAATATTGCTAAAAATAATAACATACTAAATTTTAAGGTCAAAGCTACACATCTTTATACTTTCGGCAACTTGAAAAATATTGTACTTACTAACTAGTTTATTTTGCAAGCTAGTACAGTTATTTATAGTCAACAAATTCTTATACTGCTCGATAAAGTACAAACATGATTTTTATTTACGAAAACAGCAACCATGCCACGTGCAAGATTACAATAAATATACAAATACTCTTCTCCCACATTACAGATTCACAAAAAGCTCCTACCGATTTATATAAAGTCGAGATTAAGCGATCAAAGTACGGGAGCGCTATCGAAGTGAACAGGTATAATTTAACTACACGAAAAAGCTTTAAAAAAGCTTATATGAGATTGGCGAAAAGCTTAAATCCCGACGAAATTAAAAAATAAATTGGTTCCTCAATTGTATTGGATGCTTGATGGACGCCTTTAATTTACGATTAAGCTTTGTTCTCGATCTAAAAAATAGATCCGGAATGATTTACATCACAATATTAAAATAGAGGTATTCTACTAGAGCTACTTTGCTTTGTTGCGTTACGATCATAATAAAGTTGATGTACTTAGCGTAATAGAGCAACAATCTCGAGCTGTCAAACGAAACCGAAATTGATTTACATCTGTGTGTAAAAAAATTGTTTACAGCTTCCATACTAATATTAAAAATGCGAAAGTGTGTCTGTCTGTCTGTCCGTCTGACTGTCTGTTTGTCTTTTTGTCTGTCTGTTACCTCTTCACGCCCAAACCGCTGAACTAATTTTAATGAAATTTGGTATTGGAATACTTTGAGACGTGAGAAAGGACGTAGGATACTTTTTATCCCGGAAAAATGTACGGTTCCCGCGCGATAAACGAGTTTTAGCGCAATGGAGTTGCGGGCGTCATTTAAGGTGCTCCTAGTCAGCAGTTACCTAACGTTATTGTGTAACACGATAATATTTTATAACAGCGTGTAACATACACTACAAATTGTCAAATAAGCGTGTCTTTTGTTATAATTTTTTTTTAAAGTTATACAAAAAAGTGATCTTGTGGGAAATAATGTGTGGAGGCCACAAAGGAAGATCTTCCGACCGAGCGAGGTGGTATGCCCGGTCAGGCCGAAGCCCACGTGATACATTTCAGCTGTCGTATATATACCGCCGCGCTCAGAAAACTTCGATAGCGCGATGCAGGAATGTTAGGCGAATTGTGGGTACCGCCACAATCTAACGTTATGTGTGGAAGCACCTTAATACATAATAAATCTATGTATCTCTAAGTAAATACCATCCCGACTTAATATTTTAACGGGAGAAAAACATGTTTTCTATACCTTCGTCTTGGTATGTCACATGTAATTCACAAATTGGCTCGTAAGGAAAACCCCTGCCGGGTCGACAAATCCCTTCTTATAAACCAATTATGTTAAAATTTCCACCGAGCGGAATATTAAATAAACATCAGGTGAACTAAATTACAATTTCGGTGTCCTGGAGGATAGATTTTATCAAAACCGTAAGTTTCTGTTTGATTAATATTTTATGATCGAGGGAACTTCGGTAAACTTGGCCGATATCGTCCTTAATTTTGATTGTATTATCGAATATACTTTATTAGAATAATTTAAGGGTATCCAATATCCATACTCATATTATAAATGCGAAAGTTTGTCTGTCTGTCGGTTTGGTCCCGATAAACTATTTTATATTATGAGACTAGATAACGCCCGCAACTCCGTTGCGACAAAATTCGTTTATCGCGGCGAAACCGTACATTTTTCCGGGATAAAAAGTATTCTATGTCTTTTCCCGGGCCTTAAGGTATCTACATACCGAGCAAGCAAAATCGGTTCAGCGGTTTGGGCGTGAAGAGGTAACAGACAGACACACTTACGCATTTATGATATTAGTATGGATTTGCAAATAAACGAAATTGCGGGCGACATCTAGTACGATAATATTGTCGTAATTCAATAATCGGTATTTTGTACCTAATTCCTATTTCCTAAGCTCACACTTACACCCGGTTTCTGAAAGGTCTGTCAAATCACTGATCAACTAACACTGCTGTTAATTTAGCATGGATGTCAAATCAATTTGAGTTTCTGATACATTGATCAGCCGAAAATTAACTAATCTATGATCATTTTTAATTTGACTAGCGATTTGTTATTTTTCCTTCACTGTTAACTATAAAAAAAGGCAATGAAATGTCAAAAGATGGAATTGCAGACTGTCATTGCTATCAAAATGTTCAGGGAATTTCAAATCTGATGTTTTCTGAATCATTGATCAGACGAAAATTAACTAACCTGTGATCATTTTGATTTGACATGCGATTTGTTTATTTTCGTTCATTTGTCAGAATTTTGATTTTCAAATTTTCAGATGTTATCGATTCCTAAATTCTTCTTCATTATAGAAATGAAATTGATTATAATATACATTTTTGAAAATAAAACGAGTACTGCAAATAAAACAGTTTATTTGCATTATCGACGTATTTATTACGAAGTTTTATTAAAAACTCATAATAAATGTGTTTACAAACCTTATAGTAACGTAGGTTCAAAGTGAAAATGTAGATTTACATAAAAAAATCAATTGAATTCATAAGTTAATTCACCCACAATTACCGATTAGTTGACACAGCTTTTGACAAACGTTTAATCTATGATCACGGCTTGACAAGCGTTTCGGAAACCCAAAATGGCGGTTGACATATAATTCTCGCGTCAAATTAAACAGCCGTGTCAACTGACGCGCTGATCAAATTAAAGTAACTAATCATGCTTCTAGCAACCCAATTGTTACTTGACAAGAGATTTAACAGGCGATTAGTTAATTTTAGTGTTGATCAGCCTTTCAGAAACCGGGTGGTTATCTTTATTCTTTACTTTCATGACCGTATAATAATATTATGCTTTAAATAAGGACCAACTCTTCCTTGCTCGTTTCTTGTTAGAGAATAATATTATTTAAGTGAACAGCCTGCATTCTCCCAACCAAAGTTAACAACAACATTTTTGTTGCTTCAATACGGAAATCGAACCGTTGATCTCCCACTCGAAAGCCTAGCTCTAGGCTATTGGTCTATGGAGGCATTTAAAATCAATTAATAGATTGCTCTCGCAAATCCGTTACGAATCTTATTCCGGATAAAAAATTATATATGTTCTTTCCTGGGACTCAAAGTATCTCCATAACTTTTATCAAAATCGCTTCAGTGGTTTAAGAGGTATCAGACATATTACAGACAGACAGACGGACAGAAAGACAGACAGACAGATGGAGACACTTTTGCGTTTATAATATTACGAGCTTTTGCCCGTGGCTTCGCTTTCATTATAATAAACAAACTTTCACCCTCTATTTTAACCTCTTGGGGGTAAAAGTGATCAAAATCCTTTCTTAGCAGATGCCTACGTCATAGTATCTACCTGCGTGCCAAATTTCAGCCCGATCCGTCCAGTGGTTTGGGCTGTGCGTTGATAGATCACCATGTCAGTCAGTCACCCTTGAGTTTTATAATATATTTAGATTTAGATTAGATTATTATGGATTGTTCGATATATTGGTTAGTACAATAAAACTACCCGCAAAAAGTTTAATAAAAAATTAAGGCCACTTTACTTGAAGGATCTTAGACTAGGTTCGCCTTGAACCACTTTCTGTTTGATATAAATGTTTTCAAAGAGCGTAAGAAAAGCCCTTATTCCTCAAGTTTTTACAATACAATATAATAACAAAGGATTTTTCTTTGCGAAATTCTTATATTTTATACAACTTGTGTTCTTGACAATAACTACTCATCCTTATTTTGAAAAGATTTTTTTACGTAATCTATACTAATATTAAAAATTTGCGAAAATATCTCTGTCCGTCTACCTGTTACATTTTCACGCCTTAACTGGTAAAAAATATATTATTTTTCTGAGATGTAATATTTTTAGTTCGGAGACAAAAATAGTTTTTAAGCCAAAAAAGGATCCCCACTAGCCGGATACAGACAAAAATAAGTAAACGGTTACTGATAGTAATGGTAGAGAAAAATCACGACAGCAAAATATTAGACTGTTTCTGAAAATATATTTGTATGACCAATAAATGTATAGGGTATTTAAATTTTTTACTAGACAACTCGTGAATTTTGTATCACATTCCTCCTTATATAAACCTTCCATGGACTTCCACGAATATCTCAAGACTAAACTTAGCCAAAACGGTTCAACCATTCTGTATTTTAGCAAGACTTATATAATTGAACATTATCTGATATATAAAATTCTCATGAATCGTGTGCGTAATTGAACTCCTCTGAAACGGCTCGACCTATTTTAATGTATCTTAGCGAGCATATCGGCTAAGGTTGAGAATCGAAAAACATCTACTTTTAATATTGGTATGTGCATTTGTTGAATAAATAAGAGTTAGTAAATTATTAGAACTCGAGACTGACGGCGACCACTGTTTGTGTGACGGGATAGCGATGGACGTTGCCATGGTGACATACTTTTTAGTCACTTCAATAAAAATATGATAGGGGTGAAATACCTTATATTGGCAAAACAACGTTTACCGGAACAGCTAGTAATACTATAGAAGATAGTGAACACCATTTACACAAATAATTTAAACTACGACTAACTATAATAGCTTAAAATTTAAATCCACAAACATTATTAAAATCCAAAAGCGATTCCGACAAAATTGAAGCGGGGCTTAAAAAACCAATAGCTTTTATAACATTTTAATTTCCACAGCAGTACAAATCAGACGACACTTCAAAGGAGAGGCGTCAGTTTTTAACAGCTTTACAGAATTTCAAAGGCCTTCGCCTTATCTCGCTCGGCTTGCCGATTGAATTTTTCCGGAGTGACACTTACGATTCCATTTTGTACCCCTTACAAAATTATTCCAAATAAATATATTTTTCATGTTGCGTTGTATCGTTTTTTTTTTCAATATAAAACGAAGCAATGAAGATAATGCACACGTAAGCGCGATTTGCCAACGCTAAGCGCCATCTATTGACACAGTTGTATAATTTTACATCACCAAAACAATTTTTTCCCCACTGCGACGAGTAGAGGATAGGTAACGAGTTATAGACTTAAATATATTTTGTTCCACCGTAAAACTCAAATTACTGATCAGTTTTTTAACCAATGAGGTGTAAAAGGAACCCAGCAAACGATAACTTTAAATATTTTGAGTGATCGAGCTAAGACCGGGCTGCCAAAAATATCAATGCACGCTAGCCCCGCCTTTTTTTACATGGGGAAATAAGAGGCCGGGGTATGTGGGACTCTCCGAGTAACTACCCACTAAAACCCCAAGGTGCTCCACTCACCGCCTAGGCACAGTCAACCGGCACGATTAACTCACCGCAACTATACCAGCGGTTGTCACGCTAGCCCCGCATATATACCTCGCTATCCTCCAATCGTGATAATAATATAATGATTCCATGAATCGTGCCCCCGAGAAGTGTGCTCTGCACTGCAGCTAATAGTGAACATTGAACAACATCGCGTAACAACGGTTCCCGCATTATAGCACGAAAGTAAAGGTCGTATGTCCAAAAAATGTTTTTTATGATAACTTAAAAACTAAATACAATACTAATATTTCCTTTTACCAAATTACTTTATAAAGTGTGTGGTTGTAGTAGGACAAGTTATTTAATGATAGTAACTCAATAAGTGTAACAGATAGATTTGTAGAAAAGCCCAGAAAGATTTATAATTTCGAAAAATCAATCATCTTCCGGGATTGTCATAATTATTAGAAAACACAGCAAAATTCGACAGCCCCCTCTTAAATAAAACTACAAATTTTTGTGACTGAATAGCATAAAATAAGAATTTAAATGCTAAATTTTACCACTTAGTCGCATTACTCGAGTGATACTATTACTAAAATAAGCGATTGTAAGCTCGAAATTTGGGTCAAATTGAAAACGGGTTTGGTTTGAAAACAATCAGTTCGACTGACTATTGAGAGTGCAAAATAGTAAACCTCTTTCAAATTTTCACTCTGAATTTTACTGAAATACTGTGCATTAGTTTGTGAAGTTTGACGTGAGTTGATTTATATTTTTTTACGGTATAATGGAATTTATTTTTTGAAGCAACGCAAAGTGTCTTTACTGGTGTTTAGGGTTCTAAAAGCGACTCGTGTTACCCTTCAATCTCGTTTTATAATGTACTGATTATTTAAAAGTATCGTCTAAATACAAAGCTAAGCACTACTAGTCAACATTTGTACCTTATAACATAAAGTATCGTTTAAGGGGCCGGGTACCCTTGGAATTTCTCATACAAACGTAATACCAAAATCATTTTCTCATACGAAAATATTTGACATGTTTGAGTTATTTTTCAGTTTAAAATAGTAATTACTACACAAAAATTTACTTCAAAATATTTAAACACAAAAAAAAATTTTTTTGTTTAAAATTTTTTTTTAGTAAATTTACCACCAAATATTTAAACACTAAAAATAGAGTAAAACATTAAAAAATATATAAATAAATAGTAAATTTACTACAAAATATTTAAATACTAAAAAATATTTTTTAGAGTTTAAATGTCCGTGAAAGGACATAAGATACTTTTTATACCAGAAAAATGTACGGTTCCCGCGTGATAAACAACGGAGTTGCGGGCGTCATCTTATATATATATATATATATATATATATATATATATATATAAATGGATTTTCATAATACGAATGTGTTAGTCGCGCTAAAACTCGAAAACGGCTGAACGGATTGGGCTGATTTTTGTCTTAAAAAATATTCGTCCAGGGAAGGTTTTAAAGTTACACGAAGTTCACCGGGACAGCTAGTCTAATATAAAAGATTACCCTTACATACATCATATTGTTTGTCTGTATCCTTAAAATAACCAAGTTAATTGGCAACTCGAGCCTGGTATAAAATTAATTGAGTATTGATAAGGGTATCAGGAGATAAGAGATCGTTAGGCCGCCATTACTGTACTGTACTAGGCTTTCATCGAAATAATGAGGGAACCTCTATAAACCCTTTGTTTTACGCTTGTAATGTCAAAGGGCTGAATTAAAAATAATACAGGTGGTAACGCGGCACACAACGTCCGCAGTAGATCATATTTCAATTGATATACTACAAAGGCTTTATTAAACTCAAAATCAAACTTTATTTGCATCCAAGTATGTATTTACATAAAATCAAAATACATTGACAAATACAACTTAAACTATTCAAATAAAAGCTGTCTGTTTTGATAGTTTTTGAGGTGAGAAGAGAGGTCATTGTCTTTGAGAACATTAATATGAACTAAAAAGTATTAAATAATTTTTACTATCTAATAGTGTCTTTTTCCGAATTCGGCTAAACCTCAACTATTTCTGTACTCAATCTTCAATATTTTGAAGTCGGTACCAGATAGCTGAATCTTCAGTCCTCTGACAGAATATTTGAAATTTTGGAACTGGCACCGACTTCAAAATTATGAAGATTGAGTACAGAAATAGTTGAGGCTTAGCCGAATTCGGAAAAAGGGACTATTAGATAGTAAAAATTATTTAATACTTTTTAGTTCATATTAATGTTATTATTGTTTTTACCTTGGAAGTCGGTTTTAATTTTTTGTTAAAAATAATAATAATTACACTCTTTTTAGTTACACCTGTAGGTAAATCTTCGCGTAGGTATATTTTACGTATCTTATTACAATTTGTTAAGAGTCACAACTCACACTCACAAAATAATATAATATTATCAGTGAAGTGAACATATTGTGCTAAGTAATTTAACAATTTTAATACTTCAAGCCTGAAGCGGTCACCGGCGATTGCGATAACAATAGAAAGGCTATTGTGTCTCGTTTTTCCACGATCGAAGGATCTATCAGATAAAAAATTGTACAAACTTGCATAGGATGTAGCGTAGCATAATATTTAATATTATCATAATTATTGACAGCTGTTCTTGTAATCAAGAATTCAAATCGATAGGTACTTAGTGCACCATCTATCGATTAATAAGTATAACTAATTAAAAAGACACTTAATGACTTTGTTTTGTTTAAATGCTCTTTTTAAAATAACTTTATTTTAATTCTATTTGTCTATTAAAATTTTATAAAGTAGTAAAGTATTCGATCTGTATATAAAGTAGTTGGTAAAGTATTCGATATTCTGTCTTCTGCCGACACGCGGCGCGGCGCGGCGACGCCGATCGCCGTGTATTAAAAACAAACAGGTGTTGTTATACAGTACATAATTATTATTATTAGTATATCCATACCTATGCCTTGTACCATTATCTATTCTGTGCCATGAGACATTGGTGGCCTTAACACGACGTGGTAATGATGATGATGACGATGATGATGATGATGATTATGACGATGAATATGAATTGCATAGTAGTTTATGCTTTTTGTTCTTAAAACAACGCCGAAACTTCCAAACGTGTATCTATAAGGAGTCAGGAGTTCTCTCAGCATCTTCGAAACCATGATATACCTTGACCCAATATTTGACTTTTTGGTAGCATATTCTTAGCACACTTCACATAAAACCAAAATCACCATATGTTTCCATAGAGTTCCCTCGATTACTCATGGATCCCATCATCAGGTCACCACTTTTGTGAACATGGTACCAAATTGGAGTGAAACCTTATACAACAAAACAAAATTTCGAAAATCGGTTCACAAACGGCGGAGTAATCGTTGAACATACAAAAAAAAAACCCACAGCCGAACATATTATAACCTCCTCGTTTTTTGGAAGTCGGTTAATAATAATATAGGGTACAGCTTATTGTGCGGAAGTAAAGTAGCTATTATTGTAGCTGTCTAACAAACAGACAGACAGACGAACGGACGGACGGACAGACGGACAGACAGACGGACAGACGGACAGACGTATTAAAAGAATTCTATGTCTATTCCCGGGACTCAAACTATATCTCCATACCAAATTTAAGAACAATCGGTACAAGCAATTTGGGCGTGAAGAGGTAACAGACAGACAGACATACTTCATAAAGTCACCTTCTATTAATTTCCTAAAGTTTTTTCACTTCACAAATAAATATTTATGGGGAGCTCCCATACAATAAATGTGATTTTTTGGCGTTTTTTGCTCAAAATTAATAATGGCAGCCGGTAGATACTTGAAAATTTCACAAAATATTTAATTATATCTTTATTTTTATAATTTATTATAAAAGTAAAATAAATTAAATATTTAAGGGGGGTCTCCATACAAAAAACACAATTTTTGCCTAGTTTCGCTCTGTCCGACTCGCACTTGACCGATTTTTTTTGTTTTCTGATTTTTCCCTACGCTTTCACACAATTATCGAGCTGGATTCCAAATTTCAGCCTTCTAGATCATCTGGAAGTGGGTTAAAATTTTGATCTATAGGTCAGTGAGTCAGTCAGTGATAAAATTTAGATTTTCGGACGTTAATATCTTAATAACTGTTTAAGCTGTGCTTATGAAATTAAGAGGATGTATTTATCTCGCAAGTCTCAATTTATGAGCCAAATTTGAAACGTTTATGTGAAATAGTTTCTGAATTATGAGGGGGTCAAAAGTAGCTGCAAATGGTTGGTGTAATATTACACACGGTGCATGCTCGCCATTCTGTTATGCTGGAACTTGGCATGACACGCTACCGCGTGTCTAGATGTCTAAAGTGTCAAAAATCTGATAAGTTTCGGGGGTAAAGCTACTGGTCAGCGACCACATATTATGCTGGTCTATCTATAATCTGACAAAAGTTGGATCTTACATTTCAGCAAAATAACACAATTGTATATAAGTGAAACACACGCATTGTGAATTGAAGACGTGATTTTGAAACGGATGCAACTTCTCTGAAATGACAACCCATACTTCCATACCATTATAAATGCAAAAGTGTCTATCTGATTACCTTTTTACACTCGAACCGTTGAACCGATTTTGCTGAAATTTGGTATGGGGATACTTTGAGTTGCGGAAAAGGACATAGAATACTTTTTATCGTGGAAAAATTTAGAGTTCCCGCGCGATAAGCTAATTTTGGAGTAACAGAAATGCGGGCGTCATCTAGTTTTCAATATAGCGGATTTACTTTCGATTTTGACCACACGTCAAAAGAGCGTTGTGTTGCACACCATGATAATGTACTATCAGAGAAGTTGATTCCAAGGCAGATGCCGGAACTAAGTAATTTGGTCGCGTAAGGCTTTGTCCACATCTGTATCATTTTGGCGATCAGATCTCCGTCGCGTAGCATCGAAGCGTATCATGATCGCTAGTGTGGACGCAAAATGATCATGAAATCTTCGTATCATGATACACTTCGTATCATGATATGCCCCGATGATCGCGATCATTTTGGGTCCACACTAGCGATCATGATATGCTTCAATGCTACGCGACGGAGATCTGATCGCGAAAATGATACAGATGTGGACAAAGCCAGTCATCGACCGATCACAGCTAACACTGAATTGACATAAACCGACCAAATGACGTAGGTCTGTCAACTGCCTAGGAATCAATTTCCTCAATGGTACTTGAAACACAACAATTTCTTGGGGCTAGAAATTTAACTACGCCATGACGTCACTATGACGCAAGAATATTTATCATTCCACGGTTTAAATTAGAATGTTGATTTTAATCAAAATTGCTATCGTACTTGGAATTAGATACTAGGTAGGTTAATATTAGAATAAGTTTTCCTTTGTTTACTTTTAATCGCTTTGAACAAGACTAGATATTTTCTTGGCCGTTACTATTAAGGACTCAAAATTTATCTAAACTAAGATACTTACTATTAGAATTAAAGTTGATTCCTCCTAGGCAGAAGGCGGACCTTTATTTTTTTTTTTTTTTTTTTTTTTGATATCGCAGGGGAAACCCATCATGGGTGCCCCGGGTTGGGTACCCCGGGGGTATGTGAGACTCTTACTCACTAAAACCACCTGCGGTTCGCCTTCAGCCGTATAACGGAGGGAAATCCCGGATCTGTCTAACACAGGACTCCCTCCACGACTGGCCGGTCTATCTCGGACCGGACTTCCACCAAAGTAAGGGAACGCTTACGCGAACTAAAGCGTTCCCCTCGGCGCCGGGACTGACAAAGCCGGGCAGGTTCCCATCCTGACCCGGAGCCCCGTTAGACGAGAGATTGGAGGTTCGCGTAGCGACGCCTCCGCACTCCCGTCCTACGCCGGCGGAGCCGCAGAAAGGTGGGATCATCCTCTCTGTTCCGCTCTGCGGCCTCTTTCTGTGAAAGGACGGTTTCACAGAAAGAAACCGCCGCCTGCCAGGCCTCATCACTCTCGAGCATGCAGCGTACCATGCTCGGGAGTGACAGGTCTCTACCTATACTTAACCCATCTAAGACTAAGTACCTGATTTTGGGCACAAAAGCACAAATACACAAAGTTGTTGCTAATCAGCCTAAAATTTGTATTAATGACGTAAGCATCGAAAGGGTGACTGAAGTCCGTAATTTAGGAGTCCTGATGGACGAAGGACTGAGATTTGAGAAGCACGTCACTAAGGTTGTCAGCCGGTGTTTTTATCGCTTAAAGCTCCTGTACAAGGTCAGAAATTTCATTCCAGAGAGATTACGAGTTTCGCTGTGTGAATCACTTGTCCTTTCCAACTTAAATTACGCTGACGCTGTTATCGGTCCTTGTCTTCTCTCTCGCTCCAAGCACCTCATTCAAAAAGTGCAAAATGCATGCGCAAGATATTGTTGCAATGTGCCTCCCCGCGCCCACGTAACGCCGTACATAAACAGTCTGAGATGGCTTAAGATGGACGGTCGCCGACAGTTACATTTTGCCACATTACTGTTCGGTGTGGTTAAATTAAAAACTCCATCCTACTTGTTTAGTAAGCTCCAGTGGGCATGTGACAAGCAGCTGACCCTCACCACCAGGGGTTCGTTGTACCTATTAGTAACTCCTCTCCATCACTCGTCTGCATTTAGAGGTAGTTTTAGGTATTTGGCGAGTAAGATATGGAATAACCTTTTACCGCCCTTTCGTGCTCTGCATTCTATAAATAATTTTAAGAGTAAACTAAAGGAATTGCTACTGCAGGATCAGCTCTCAATTTAATCCTTAAATCGCGGATTCTTAGAATTCTATTGTTATTCTATTGTTGTCGCGGTCGCCGGTGTCCTTATGGGGGTTGATAGGTTAAATATTATTATTATTATTTCATTTTTTTTATATCGCTCTCTGTTATATATTTTTATCATATTATTGTTTTTACGTCACATAAGTTACCTCATTTTAATCTTTGCATACCATATTTAATTCAAGTTTTTATTTATTTTTAAGTATATACTTACATTTTATTTATTAAATTATTTATGTATGTTTCATTTTATAATAGGCTACTTGACCTACTCGTATATTCAATTTCATTGAACAAATGCATATTTCTAGTAGAACTTGGCCTAGGAAACCGTATTTCACCCTTATCATCAAATAAAAGCTTATGATTGATAAATAAAGTCGATTTGAAAATATGATTTTATGAAAATATGAATTGTACTGACGAAAACGCTTTTGCGGTACTTCCGATTTGGATGTGACGTCATCCTATTTGTAATTTAATATCTTTTATTTATTGCGCTCGTTATATGTAAGTTTATTTGTACATAAATAATATGAATAAGTCTAGAAAGATTTATAAAATATATTTTCTTGAATAATCCAAAATAAAACGTCAGTTTTATATATTATCTCCATTTATTGTAGACGGGAAATGAAATGGCCAAAACTTTTCTACAAAAGTGTTTAACATTACAAATGATTTCTAAATTCTTTTCTAATTTTTTAGCACTGTTAGACTCGTACGTTTAGCACATAAAACTTTTTTTAATAAAGAAAGTATAAAATACAAAAAACATGACGTCACACTATGGCGGCACAATGGCGGACAGTGTTTTCGGCGCCATTTAAGAGGCATGTTTTTCAATCAACATTTTTATGGGTTTCTACTGTGTAAAATATTAAAATATTAGTTTTTTTGGTGAAAATGAATGATTAAGAAGCGATTAGAATGAAGAAAAAAAATAGGTCAAGTAGCCTATTGTTTAAAATATTATAAATTACTTATTTTTATATTGCGACACTGTAGCCTTGGGTGGTCTGTTTTGCGCCTGACATTTTGGATCCACAGAATATCAGGGACTGTGGTTTATCCATAGTCGTTTTACCTGAGTGGACTCCATTTCAGTGGCTTGAGCATTACACCTCCTGCCTTCCCATGATACTCTTGCTAACTTATCTTTTTTACCTGTTTGTTACCTGTTACCTATTTTTATTTTTTTGTTTGTTGTTAATTCTTAGTTAGGCTAGTTACATTTCATACTGCTTGGTATTTTCATGTCAACTTCATTTTAACTGTGTGTTAACGTTTTATTTTGTAAAGTAGCGTGGTGTAATGCCCAAAGTTCCTGAATAAATGTTTATTATTATTATTATTATTGAATGAATGAATGAATATGCTTTATTGTGCTCAAAATGTACAAACATAATAAAAGAAGTTACATAAACTCAGCATGAGCACAAAGGCGGCTTTATCGCTATGAAGCGATTTCTTCCAAGCAACCTCTGGCGCATGGAAACAAATGACAAAACAGTGCAGCTTAGGTTGGAATATTACTAAAATTAAACAAGGCTTATCATAAATCTTAATAAATTACGCTAAATCCTATTTTAAAATGTATTACATATTCTATAGCAAATTGGAATAATACTATAGGTAAGTACTAATCTAAAAAAATATACTAATACACAAATACTAAATATAAACAAACTAATATATATTTATATATAAATGAATAAATATTTAATATAATACATACACGTATACCTACATACACAGAAATAAATAAAGAACAATTTAATAGCTCCTTCGCACGAAATCTTTACGAAATGCTGAGGTAATGAATCTTAAGCATTTTTTTGAAGCTTACAATACTTTTAGCTTGCCTGATTTTGGCTGGTAAGGAGTTCCATAGCAGTATTGCCCTGACTGTGAATGATTTGTTATAGAAATTGGTGTTGTGTTTAGGGATATAGAGAAGGAGATTGGACACAGAGCGCAGCTGAAGTTTGGACGTTCGAAATTCAAACCTTGATTTGAGGTAAGAGGGTGCTTTAGGGTTGAATAGCAGGGTGTAAAGCAAGGTTAGGATGCGCATGTTACGTCGTAGGCGAATGGGCAACCAAGAAAGCTTGAGGCGATATTCAGATATGTGGTCATATTTACGCAAGTTAAATATAAAGCGGATTGCCATGTTCTGAAGACGCTCAAGTTTGTCCATTTGTTGTTCGGTGATGTCGGTGAAACAAGCATCCGCATAATCCAATATAGACAAGAACAAAGACTCGGCAAGTAGAATTTTAGTCTTTATTGGCAGAACGTTTTTTAGCCTTCTCAGTGACCCCCATACTGCACACACCTTGCTGCTGATTAAGGAAATATGGTCTGACCAGGAAAGACGATCGTTCAAAAGGACACCCAAGTCTCTCACTTTCGTGCTTAGGGGTATTGGAGTACCATCCACGAGCACCGGAGGTAAATTCTCACGGTCGATCTTGGATACTAATCCTTGACTCCCCACAATAATGACCTGTGATTTTATTGGATTGATGGAGAGGCCGTTATTTTTACTCCACTCGCAGATTGCCTTAAGATCACTATTAAATATATTGATTGAAGTAGGAAGACCCTCCAAGGTGGACTGGGTGTAGATCTGGAGGTCGTCTGCGTATAGATGAAAGCGAGAGGAACAAAAATAGGTTATGGAGTTTATAAATAAGGCGAACAATAGTGGGGGTAGTACTCCACCCTGCGGAACTCCAACAGTGATAGATGACCACGAGGAGAACTCGTTATCAACTCGAACCCGCTGCTGTCGCCCCCCGAGGTAGCTACGGAACCAGTCGGTCGCTGAAGGTGAGAGATTAGCAGCACTAAGTCGTTCTATCAGAATGTCATGGTCTACACTACCAAAAGCGTTGCTGAAATCCAGCAAAGCCAAGATCGTGACTTGCTTGTTGTCCATAGCATTTCGGATGTCGTCTGTGACCTTAACTAGAGCTGTTGTAGTGCTGTGGCCAGGCCTAAAACCAGATTGGTATTCGCTTAGCAGATTAAATTTATTAATGAATGATGACAATTGGTGTTGAATCAGTTTTTCCAGGACCTTTGATAGGAATGGAAGTATAGCGATTGGTCTAAAATCAGCAGGTGAGATAGGCTTACTTTTTTTTGGCAAAGGTAAAATTTGCGCTGCTTTCCAGATGGCTGGAAAAACGCTGCTAGTTAAAGAAAAGTTGAAAATGTGTTCTAAGGCGGGAGCAATCTCGTCTATAATTAGGGAAATCATTTTTTTACTAATGTTGTCCTCACCAATTGCGTTAGAGGAAATTGCATTGACATTCTTTTTTATTTCAGCAACAGTGACCCGAGAAAAGTGGAAAGGAGGAAAGTCAGGTTATTATTATTATTATTATATTATTATTATATTATTATTATTATTATTATTATTATTATTATTATTATTATATTATTATTATTATTATATTATTATTATTATTATTATTAGCACTGCCACGAGATCGTGGCGCTGCACGGCCCAACGATCGCATACCTCAAGAGTATGCTGGGCCGTGTCCTCCGCAGCGCCACATTCATGGCAGGCTGGCGTTGGCTCTCTCCTGGCAACCCTACACAGGTACTCACCGAAGCACCCGTGCCCGGTGAGTACCTGTGTAAGGCGGAAGGTGAGGGGTTTCTTCTTGCGGCGCATCCACGCCACAAGAACTGGACGCAGAGACTCAGCGGTACGTTTACCGTACCGGGTCTGCGCCAGATCCTCACCCCACCTTCGTAGCAACCACTCTTGCCCCTGCTTTCGCACCCGCGAGAGCTCCTCCTAATTCGGTGACTCACCGAAAAGTGACCTCCTTTGTGAAACAAAGAGGTGCACCTCGGCGAGCACCATAGCCACGAGCTCCCACGGGGGATCTCCAGCCAGAGCAGTGGCTGCCACCCAGGAGACCGTACGGTACCCTCTGATAACCCTAGGCAGAAGGCGGACCTAAGTAATTTGGTCGCGTTAAGTCAAACCCTTCCGACCAAAGCTAACATTGAATTAACATTTAAAGCCGACCAAATTACGTAGGTCTGTCAACTGCCTAGGAATCAATTTCCTCATTGGTACTTGAAACACAACAATTTCTTGGGGCTAGGAATTTAACTACACCATGACGTCACTATGACGCAAGAATATTGATCATTCCACGGTTTAAATTAGAATGTTAATTTTAATCAAAATTTCTATTGTACTTGGATTTAGGTAGGCTAATATTAAAATAAGTTTTCCTTTGTTTACTTTTAATCGCTTTTAACAAGACTAGAGATTTTCTTGGCCGTTATTATTAAGGAATTTAAATTTAACTAAACCATGATACGTACTTTTAGAATTAAAATATATTAAATTAATAACATTATGTATACTTTTCCATTATATATGGTAATATACTATCAGAGAAATTGATTCCTAGTCAGGTGGCGGACCTAAGTAATTTGGTCGCGTTAAGTACAAACCCTTCCGACAAAAGCTAACATTGAATTGACATAAGCCGACCAAACGAAGTAGGTCCGTCAACTGCCTAGGAATTAATTTCCTCGATTGTACATAATCTGCTACGGCTGTATCGATTTTCATTAACATAGGCCCATATTATATTGAGTAGACATCTACTTTTTCATCATTTCATCTCGATAAATTCACAATTTCTGTGGGATGTAACGTATATTACTATATTATATTTTTGAGCGTACGAGGTCGCGTGAAAGAGCTAGTACAATACATGCGCTCAATAAGATTTCACCTTTTACGTGTTGTTATAACGATCCCTTTGTAATTACACCAACGAGCGTGACACAGACGCACTAATTACATATCGATGACAGTATGGATTTCTTTTATGATGTTATAACGGTTTTCCAGGTAAAACCTAGTCATTTCGTTGTTGATTTTCTCGGAAAAATATTTTTTGTACAACGCTTTTTCAGTTCTGGTAATTTACTGTAAATTGTAATAATATATTATATTTTTATCTTCTTATATATAAAAATAGATTTTCAAATGTGTTAGTCGCGCTAAAACTCAAAAACGGCTGAACGGATTGGGCTGATTTTAGTCTTAAAATATTCGTAGAAGTTCAGGGAAGGTTTTAAAGTGACATGAGGTTCACCGGGACAGCTAGTCTTATATATTATAAAAATGGATTTTCAAATGTATTAGTCGCGCTTAAACTCGAAGACGGCTGAACGGGTTGGGCTGATTTTTGTCTTAAAATATTCGTAGAAGTCCAGGGAAGGTTTGAAAGTGACACGAAGTTCACCGGGACAGCTAGCATTTTCATACAATTTATGCTATATATGTTTAATGCAAAGTGTGTTTATCTGTTTGTCTGATCAATCTTCACAACTAAACCACTGAAACATCTGAAATCCCCTAGAAAGGAAGTAGGATAGTATTTTGACAAAATGTACGATTACCGTGTTTTACTAATATTATGCATTATCAATGTCTGCGTCAAAAATTTAGTTACTTAATCTATTGCGTAAAGAATTTTCGTCTAATATACAAAAAAATACTACAAAGCAAAATGTCACAAGGATCATTAATTTATGATACCGCGTCTTTGAACCCTTTTTGAATTTTATCGCAAGATATTATCACTGATCCTTTTTATTGTGTCATCAAAATTTACCCCGGAGATAAGTGTAATCGACTCATATCCGGATTTATGATCAAACAAGATAACTTTATGGTAATAGAATTTTGTTTATCTCCTTAAATATTTTTAGCATAAACATTTTCATGGGATAAATAGGTTAAACATGCGTATTCATATCATTTACATTATACTAAATTATGGAAAAATATTTCAATTAATATCAATACTGTTTGGTTCAATCTTTATAATATGTATTCCATGGATCAGAATTCGCATTATTATTAAATCGCGAAATCTGTGCTACGAGAAACTACGTAGAGGGTTGTAGCTACGCCAGTGCCACCGCGACGTCGTAGCGAGCAGGACGTGTGCTACGCGCGCGTAGCGGATACTCCGACCGCTACGAATATTAATTGAGTAAAATAATATTCATAAAAAATTATATTGAGCAAATTAATATTGAGCGTTGTGATAGTGAAGTGTAAAATTTTGGTATTTTTTTAAGGTAACAAGTGGCAAGTGGTTAGGGAGTACTTAAAAATTATTTCGTTTTATTCGCCGAGTAGATGTTGAACGTTTGAGTGTAATGGTCTGTTAAGATAACGTCAGGCGATTTTACTCGCAGCTCTGGTTAACTGTTAATGTTGAAAAGCCCCTCGTAATGTTCGTTGGTATTCATTAAAATATCTTATGTTTCAACGGCTAACGAGATGGTGTTGAGCAAAAATTACAGTTTCCATTCAGAAACCATTTTGTAATTTTGTGTAATTACTGTGTTCGAGTATTTTTTCATTGCATATTCATAGGGTTTTAATTATTATCTAATAGACTTAAAAACATGTTTCGTTAATAGTACGATTAATTAAGATTGTTAATGGTACTGACCGCTTCGTTGGTCTTCGTTATACTGTCGAATATAAAAAGTATAATTTTCAGAATGATGTAGTAAAAGTGAATTCATAAATAATAAGTATATTTAAATAAAAAATAACATTTCAAAATATCCAAAGCCCTGGTAGTAGTATTGTATTTCCTATTAAAATTTTACTGCTTTAAGTTATTATTATTTTATTATGTTTTTAAATAATAAAAAGAAGAGATGAATACATCAGTGTCACATGTTTTTCATTCTTGTTTTATTTACTGGTTATCGTGTATCTTTGAATATTATTGTGTATAGTACAATAATATCTTTAGTTTTTTAAAAACACGAGGCAATTTTCAATATAAAGTATTGTACATATAAGTTATTGTTAAAATGAAAACAATTTTAACTTTTCGCCCTCCCGAGACTTTAAGTAATATTATATTTTCAAAATTACAACTCTTGAAATATTATTACAAAAGTAACATGAACTTTTTGTTACGATTTTGTAATGATTCACAAGGGGATAGAATTTGTTTCAAGTAAAGTAGACGCAACCATATAATATTATAATGTTGGTTTGTTTATTTTATAAATACTTTTATTACAACTGTGCGCGGTTTAGCGTTTTACATTTAGAAGAGGTACTTTATCACATATGTTCTAAGACGAAACAATATTCCAATATTTTTCTGCAATTTATTATACTAAAATTATTATTAATCATAAATAATTATATAAACCATAAAGTAGGTATGTAACGATTAAGGGAAAATATTATTGATCAAAATAATTACCCTCAGCCAAGTACCATGGGTAATAAGATTTATTTGTATACTTCGTTTTGGAAATATGTAACTTGGTGACTGTTGTTTACTCTACTAAAATATAACGTTTTAATTTTATCAAATAAATTTAAAACGTTATATTATCATCCATTAAGCAATACCTAATATTAGAATACTCAATATTAATATATTCCTTATTACCCGTGGGTTCGTTCAGAAATCAGACCCAATTGACATCAACTTGCCAATGTACTTACAGTTTCAAGACCTATTGAAGTATCTTCCGACTTAAGAGTTCTTTGTTGTTCAGTGCTTATTATAATATCTTGCCTTATTTGCGATGTTGCTTTGTATAATATCTTCTTAGACGTACAATGCAAACATTATTTTCATTGTGAATATTCAATATAATTATTTTATTAAAATGATAAATGTTTGCAAATAAGAGATAAAAATGAATTCTTAACTCACATGAAACGGCCTCCAAAGCTACTGAACCGATTCGGTTTTAAGTAATAGCTTACTTTTTTAGGGTTCCGTACCCAAATCGTAAAAACAGGACCCCATTACTAAGACTTCGATGTCTGTCTGTTCGTCTGTCTGTCCGTCAGTCCATCTGTCTGTCCGTCTGTCTGTCCGTCTGTTCTGTCCGACTGTCTGTCTCCTGTAACTCAAGAACGATAATAGATATAAAGATAAAATTTTCACTGATTATGCTGTTGTTCCCGATATAGCAACAAATACTAAAAACAAAATAAATTAAATAATTAAGGGGGGCTCCCATACAAAAAACACAATTATTCCCTATTTTTGTTGTATGTAAATGGGCACGGAACACTTCGTGCGCGAGTCCAACTCGCACTTGGCCGATTATTATTTATTCATCAATCATCACTGTTTAAGTCGCAAGTAATCTTCTTAAATTTTTTATATAATATTATACTCAAAAATATAATGTTATTATAAGTAGTCGTTCTAAATTATTTAATAAAAAAATTGACGAAAAAGTAACAAACTATTGACTAGACATTTATAAGATATTTACCTATTCACATTTTCACGATGGATGAAATAGGTGCTTATATTTTGCTTTTCATATCTTTCACGTCGAGTTTTTTCGCATATAAAAGTAATGTTATATGTTTTCGAAGCAAAATGTATGTTGTATGTTAATGTATGACGCGAGCTACTTACTAAGTAATCTGAAACTCTCGTGAGCATTTGTATGATTCATATTCATATTCGATTAAACATCAGTTTACACAGACGAAACGCGACTTTTATACAGAGATTTAAAATTGAACTTTATTTACAAGAAAATACTCATTGCAATAGCGTAAAGGTATGTTCACATTGCAACGTAACGCGACGCAGCGCTGCATTTAAAAAAAAAAGGCATTTAAAAATGGAATAGGCAGCCCAATATCAAGCGCGACAACTCTGTCAATTCAATTTAAACATTATTGTTGTGTTGTGAATAAAGTTCATTTTCAAACTACTAATTTAAATAAAATTCATCTCACTATAAGTAAAAGGGTTCTATATTGAGTACGGAACCATAAAAACCAACAGCAAACAAAATATAGTGACGCATGCTTGCGTGATGCACCAGTTTTATGTGAGACCAGGGTGTCATTTAATCCGCCCACGGAAAAGTTTATTTATAATTTCAAAAACGTTTTAATTTCACAAACTTGTGGGCTGGGGTGGAAAATTTGGTTTTCTCACATGACAATGTTTTTCTTTTATCTAAATTGGACGTGAAATTGAAGGGGAAATGATATCTCGTTTAATTGCATGTAAATAATATATATTTGGTTTTCAAGAAATTTTAGATTATAAAGGTCGTTATATATTTAGCATCATAAAGTTAAAAAAATAATCATCTGGTTACTATAGCATTCTAAAGTGTTTTTTTTCTTTGGGCTGTAATTTACAATGTTTTTATGAATAATTTTCTTTAGCATAATATTGACACTGTGTATATTTTTTTTGTTTGGGTCGGGTCACACTGAATTAAAACAAGATTATGTGCGTGACGTCGCTTGACATTTCAATATTGTATCAATGATATCGCTGCTTCGTGCCTCGTTTTGTCTCGTTATGGTGTCAAAGAATTTTTACATACAACAAAATTTCTGATCTGATTCACAAAATTAAAAAGTTTGCTGGTAAGAGCAACATAGATCCACACTTCCATACATATACGAACTTAACATGAATATTAGTATTTCATAATATTAATAGTCATAATATATATAGTCATCTTTAAAATAATTATATTTAGATCAAATGTTTAGAAATAAAGTCTTTAACCGTATATTAACATCGTAAGGCTTTCATTTAGTAATACACGTCACTTCTTCAATAAAACTGAATATAAAAACCTCAATTGCTTCACTAAAAGGCACTAGCATAGTGTTTTGGGGCCATTACTAAGGTAATTATTAAGTAAACGATACGCAGTTACAAGCCAATTACTATAAACCGTGTAAACGGAGAATAATTACTACGAATAAGTTTCAATTTGCCTCATAATTAATTTTAAAATCAGTTTAATTAAGGCAATTAAATGACCCCTTCAAAACTTACAAATAACAACAAAATTAATCTATCTAATTAAATAAAAGTTACGCACTATACCTTCACAATTAGGGTCAATTCAGAATGCAACGCGACGCGTAGATGAATTTCTAAATTTGTACTGATTTAACAGATCTCAATTGCGTAAGACATCTTGCAAATCTGTCAAATCCATAGAAATTCAAATTTGGAAACGCATATACGCGTTACGTTGCGGTCTGATTTAACCCTCGTAAGGGTGTGTTTCCACTGAAGCGGAGCGGAGCGAAGCTTAGCGGTGCCCGAATTGACCAATCGTGCTATTCGAGCGGAATGACAGCGAAGCGGGGCGAAGATTTCGAGCATGGTGATTGGTCAATTCGGCACCGCTAAGCTCCGCTCCGCTTCAGTGGAACACGGCCTAAGGGTTGATTTATATTCGTCCGTTCGAATGCGCGGTTTAGCCGCTACACCGCGAGATCACAAGTAATTGAATGTAAATGACAGCGCGACTGCACCGTTACATATTTTTTATAAAACAACGGGGCAAAGGAGCAAACGGGTCACATGGTGGAAAGCAGCTACCGTCGCCCATGGGCACTCGCAACATCAGAAGAGCTGCAGGTGCGTTGCCGGCTTTAAGAAGGAATACGTTCTCTTCTTGAAGATTTGCAGGTCGTACAGGTCCGGAAATACTTCTGATGACAGTTCGTTCCAGAGTTTTACAGTGCACGGCAGAAAGTTACGCGAAAAACGCACGTTGGACGACTGCCACTCATCGAGGTGATGAGGATGGTATATTTTTCGTGTGGATCGATGGCGAAAAGTTGCTTGTAATCTCGCAGTGCAGTCGCCATACCACAGACACTCATGACACACACACACACACACACACACACACACACACACACACACACACACACACACACATACACACACACACACACACACACACATACACACAGCACACAAACTAAATTATAGAAAATATAATATATTTATATATTTTATATAATTTAGTTTGTGTATAAATTGTAATATAATTAACACTATTTATTATAGATAAAATTAATTATTTATAAACATGCATAGTGCATATTAAATCACTGTAATGATAAAATGTAATACGAGTACATGTCAGACTGAAAGAGTGGGTCTCTCCTAATACAAGTCGTACTTAATAGGAAAACCCGACCACATTACAAAGATGTTTTAATAAGAATAAAGATTTTTTGATTTTTGATTTTTTGATACCGCGCGTTTGGGCAGATTTATAATATAAACCCAGCTTAATCACTTTACGCACTACCTTCACAATAATTAGGCTTACGTAATAAAACACAGAATCAAACCCTATCTCCCTAATGGGCTTAAAACGGGCTTAAGATAATTCTGGCCGTGGTATTTGCCTTCCAAAATCCTTACCTAAGCCGCTTTAGATAGTTAAGATCTGAACAGTTGATAAAACTACATCGTCCCAAGTTTTCGTCTAATACTCGATTCGAGATCGAAACTGTGTTAATAACTACTCGCTCGCTTCTAGAGACAACTAACAATATAATAAACGACCTCTGTGGCTCAGTTGGTGGGCTGTTGGTAGCTCGAGCCGGGGGTCGCGGGTTCGAATCCCGCCGACGGAACAAAAAGTTTTCAAAGCTCCTGGGTCATGGATGTGTATTAAATATGTGTATCATAATATTATAATAAAAATCTTCAATATTATGTACAGTATAAAAGTATTAAATATATTTCCGTTATCTGGTACCTGTTACACAAGTCCTTCAGGTATTTAGCACGGGGCCAGACTGACGTGGTGTGAAGCGTCCATAGATATTATTATCATAATTAATAGAAACCAAATATTATCATACTACTGTGAATTTGAATTTCTGGAGGGATAATGGTAGTGTTAATTAATCTACTGATCGGTAGGGCTTAGGGCATATTTTCTGTCATCTACGCGGTTTTGAGATCATGAAAGTTGCCCGCATCCTATCATTTCAAAGATTTTTCCTATCATACGAGCACCAAACGCGCGGCCATGTACTAACCGAGAAGTTGATTCCTATGCAAATCGGGGACCTAAGTAGTTTGGTCGCATTACGTAAAACCCAGCCGACAGATCACAATTAACATTGAATTGACATGATCGACCAAATGACGTTGGTCTCTCAAATGCATAGGAATCAATTTCCTCGATGATATATACACACCGGCAAAATTAGCGGAACATAATAAAATTTTATTTTTTTTTGAAAATTAATCGCTGTTTTTTATATATTTATTTATTAATTTAATAATTGATGATTAAAAAATAAAACTTATATAAATTTAAGACAAAAACGTGTAAAATTAAAAAAATCTGCAAAAATCTAAAATTAAAAAAAATCTTTGAAATTTCAGTAGTAAGTTTTTAAGTTAAATTCTTAATTTTTACTTAAGAAATGCCATGTTAACAGCGTGTAATGCCTTCTATGGATCTGAAGAGAGTCTGGATACGCCATTACATGCTTGCATTTTGATTGTCAATCATTTCCTGTGGGATATTCTTCTCCTCCTCCAGTAGCGCCAACTCGAGCTCCTGAACACATTTTGGAGCTGGAGTTTTAATTCGTACCGTTCACCCATTGATGTGCCACACGTTCTCAATCGGATCCACATCCGTAGACCGTGCTGACCTCTCCACCTGGGCTACGCTAGCATCATTTAGGTCATAATGCCCGATTTTTTTACTCTATGGACGCGCAAAAAATTGAAGTTACTTCCTAAAACTGTGTAAAAGGCACAACCTGCAGTTCTAGGATGTCTGTGCTATTGCCCTGTAATGTCAAAGTACCATCATTAACAATCATCAGCTCTGTGCGGGCTCCAAATCATATGCAACCCCAAACCATTACGAAGCCTGCATGATATACCACTGTTTCCGTTAAGTTTGATGGTCTATAGCGTTCCTTACGATTTATCCACATTCTTTATCGCCTGTCAATAAAATTTACACGGAATTTGCTCCCATCACTGTACAGCACACGATTTCACCCACTTGTCAAATTTTGATGTTCACGCGCAAATCTTAGCCTGGCTCTTTGGTGCCCTGTCTCAAGTTTTGGTGCCCTTGCTGGCGCCTTTGAGTTTAATTTAACTTCTTTGAGTCTTCTTCTTACTGTACAATCACTTACAGGTACATCTCGGACCTGTTCCTATAGGTTTCATCTCTGCAAAGCAGTTTAAGGTCGATTTCTTAAGGCTTGTACCCTTACAAAACGGTTATCCTGAACCTTTGCCACCCGATATCTGCCTTGTTCTCGTCTCCGAACGTAAGATCCAGTCTCTCTGTAGCGGTGAAATTTACGATGGACCACGAAAGCCGACACACCTAAGGCCTGACTGACCGAACGGTAGGTGTGACCTTTCTCTATCGTGGTTACTGCTCTAGCTGTCGTAGATGCTATAAAATCCACTAATTTTGTATCTAAGCAATGTGTTCTTCCAAAAACCAAACAATCAAATGAGCTGGCATACCTTGCACCTCGCTAAAAACGCCATTCTTATCAGAAACACTTACAACGTCAATCATCGAAAAACACTTAGTAGGGCATAATTGCAATAAAAATCTGTCAACTTGCCAGTTTTGTTCAATATTTTATTTCATAAATGAGCTTAGAAACTATAAAAAAGGATTTCACACAGCCCGACCCACTTGAATTCAAGTTGTGGCCCTTTTTACTTATGTTCCGCTAATTTTGCCGGTGTGTGTATAAGCAAGACACCTCATTTGTTGTATTATGATACATAATATTACAAACAAATGTAATGCTACTAAGTATAACGTTGAATATCACAAAAAAAGGTTTTAATCCAAAATACATCAAAGATAACCCGGCCGTTTTTGTGTATTTAGAAAACGAAATCTAGATTTTGCTGCACTGCAGTAGCCCACTCAACACAAGAGCTGGTGCAGACTCAAGTATGAAATTCAATAGACAGATGTATGAAATCCAGTGGCTACCCACTATTTTTCTATTCATTCGTTCTTGAATGAATTTGACCGAACTGCGTGTTATAATAAAGGAACGTTCACCTTGCTCGTATATGTATAACGCATTATGACCCAGCATTTAATTGAATTTAGATAGCTTTCATTGTACGTGTGTATGTATCTTTACCTACTACTAATTCTCGCTCAATTCTCTGAATGAATTTTAATCAAACATAAATTCTTAGAGTCCCGAGAAAGGACAAAAGTACTTTTTTGGCAAAACAAAGTTTTAGGCAAGGTTAAAAAAATTAAACAAGTAGAAAATCGTCTTTAAATCAAAGTCATTTCCCCCCAATTTGTCGTATTTAAAATATGTTTGAATATATTTTTGCTATGGATTTCGATGCAGTATTTTTATTTGATAGAGTCATTATAAGTATTATTTTAAAGTTCGTGTTAATGTTTACGCAAACGAAGTCAACGAAGGGCGGGTCAGCCAGTAACACAATAAAACAAGCATTAAACTGCATTTAACATGTTAAAATGTTAACTATCATTAAATCTTCATAATCACCTGACTAAACCAGGGGTGGATTCAATTTGTTCGTAATTGGCAGTGCGAGCTTGTTAATTGTCAATTACACAGGTAAATAGGTCGATACTGCAGTGTTACATAGGCTATTGTTCGCTTAACGAGAATAGCGTATTTGTAAAGGACAAAGGTTTAACTAAAGTAGTTTATACTTAGGCCTTAGGGTCAAATAACATTGCAACGTGACGCAGCGTTTTTAAAGTCATTTAAAATTGGAATAAGCCGCCGGACACATCGAGCAGCAAGTCTAACGAACTACCTTGAATTCTACACCCCGATTTGTTGGATTATTTGCTGGAGTCTTTTGAGTTATGAGTGCTAAGCGGATTTTGATAAAACTTTCAGCTATAAATATGATTGTTTTTACATCTATAGTTTTTATACGTGATTTCCAAATCTTTTTGTGTAGATATTTATTTCACGTGTGGTAACCGTATTTCTTTCTGGAAAAACCATCCTGTCTTTTCCCGGGTCTTACATAATGAAACAAAAGGATATGCTTTCAAATTTATAATATTAAGAATATGGAAGTAAAGATTTCATCAAAGTTCTTGATCGAATCGCCAAACTTAGAGAGATATTTTATATTTTTTTCCACTGCTGAGTGCTGGGCAAAGGCCTCCCCCAAAGACTTCCACTCCTCTCGACCCGATGCAGCTTTAGGCCAGTCTGGCTCGTAATTAAAGATGAAAAGCTCAGACAGAAAATATTATATCATAGAGTTATGTCAAAATCTATACTTTAAGGACATCATTATCTTTTTACGATAAAGTCCTTTCTTTTCCAGATAAAAAAAATCTACACGTGTATGTCTGTTTCTCTGTCCATCTGTCTGTCTGTCTATTTATCTGTCTGTCTGTCTATTTATCTGTCTGTCTGTCTATTTATCTGAATCAAGAATCAAGAGCTTAAAATTTAGTTTGTTATTATTTTTAGCAATATTCCGCGAAATAAAAACAATAACGCGAAATATTGCTAAAAACAATAACAAACTAAATTTTAAGCTATGGATTTCCGCAAAGTAACGCCTGATTCCATTAACCAAGAATCAAGAATCAAGATCATTTATTCACAGAGATTCTATCTGTCTGTTACCTCTTCACGCCTAAACCGCTAAACCGATTTGGCTGAAATTCGGCATGGAGACACTTGGAGTCCCGGGAAAGGACATAGGATACTTTTTGTCCCTGAAAAATGGACGATTCCCGCGCGATAAACGAATTTTGGCGCAACGGAGTTGCGGGCGTTATCTAGTCTTCAATAAATTGCCATCAGAAACTTTAGTTTAAATAAATGTTAATTAATCATTCAAGTACGGCTGTGAGTCTAAATATATTGCGCAAATTCACATGCCAGAAGCTAAACAAGATTACAACACAGCTTGTTATTACTGGTGGAAATACCTAAGCTTGTAATTTCAGCCCCTTTGAGAGGCCAAAATTCATTTGTCGTTGATTACATATCCCGGGATGAGATCAAACAGAATCTATACCAAATTAGATATCCATTGACATGAAAGAAAGAAAATATTTCTTTCTTCTTTGATGATGGTTGTTTTTTGTTCTTTTTAAGTCAATATCAGGTGTGAGGGCAATACTATACCACATTCTATAATATATAGCTATGGCAATATAATATAGGGGGCTTCCTCTGTCATGCGTGTTGGTACCCGCGCGCAGCGATGGTTAGCATGCGGGTGACAATATGGCCGCGCGCGTGTTGCCCGCATGCAGTCATGCGGGAAAAACATCTATGAAATGATAGGATGCGGGTGACTTTCATGTTGACCAGATCCGCGTGCGGGCGAAGACAAGCATGATAGAAAAAGCGTCCTCAAAAAAAGTGTGTCAGCTCCGACGCACGACTGGAGTTTACTCCTTAAGTACGAGTATCTAACCATACGCAAAAAGAGTTTATTCAACTGAAAAATATATATTAATATCATATGAAATCAGATGTTCCGGCAATATTATCTACACCCCTTTCTGCCATTGTTATTTGAAAATACTTTTAGTTCACTTTAGCCAGTATAATGATAAAAATTATAACTTCACAATAACAATATTAATTATTGATATTATATTTATAACAAAAATAGCAATATAAATACATCGACACTGATAGAAATAAACAAGCCCAATAGCATATAGTATTTAGGTAGGTATATAGTCGCCTATACAGCATACCATATGTACGTCTTAATCATAAAGTTAATATACCTATCGGAATATAATATAATATAATATAATATAATATAATATAATATAATATAATATAATATAATATAATATAATATAATATAATATAATATAATATAATATAATATAATATAATATAATATAATATAATATAATATAATATAATATAATATAATATAATATAATATAATATAATATAATATAATATAATATAATATAATATAATATAATATAATATAATATAATATAATATAATATAATATAATATAATATAATATAATATAATATAATATAATATAATATAATATAATATAATATAATATAATATAATATAATATAATATAATATAATATAATATAATATAATATAAATTAGACTTAACCATAATGCAAAAGCAAACAGCCATCTACACCAGTACAATAGTTTCAAAAGTTTTGGGAAGTAATGTGATAACGGGCGAAAGCGAATCCGCAGTACCCTCTCCCTGAAGGCTTCGGGGCGGGACTGTGATGACCGCCAGCGGAAGCTGAGAGAAGCCAAACTTCACTCCGAATAATATAATATAATATTCCGATAGACTTTATGGTCTCAAATTAGAAAGTTGCGCACTAAAGGTGCGCACCAAAAACGTGACACATTTTCGTTACTTGTTAGTACGTTTTAACCCTCAGATTTTTCTCATACCGGGCGCCTTATATATGAAAATCGGTTCTTAAGGAGTAAACTCCAAAAAGTAAATATTGTGTACACTGTAGTCTGTACAAGATTCTGATCTATCAAGGTGGTATGCTCGGTCAACCCTCAGGCCAAAGCCCTGTATTATTTTTAGATGTTCTCATCTCAGACTTTGATGTTTCATAGTCTCACCAGTCTCAGAAATTTCGATAGTGCGATCCAGCCCCCCGAATAAGACGAGTCAAAGTCAGCACCATAATATTATACAAAATAATATAGCATAATTATATACTAATACAAGTTGACGAAAAAAAAAGTTTTGTTGCGGTGTTTATTGGTACACTTATACGAATCAGCTGTATATATTTTGCTTTTGGTAGGGAATCGGTCAACATCTATTTTTTATGAATGATGTAGCTGCCCTTATATTAGTATATTATTATGCTGTATTATTTTGTATAATATTATGGTGCTGACTTTGACTCGTCGTATATAATATTATAAAAAATATTATAATTTCGTCAAAATAAAAGTCTTTTATACTTTTAATTATAATATTTGAAGCACACAAGTTTCGTCTACACATCAACTTGAAAGTTCATCTGTATTCACCTTCATAAAATAATGATACAACATAATAAATGTCAATTTTTATGCATGGTATGATTTACTTTATGAAAATACTTGCTTTGTAGTTCACGTTGAGACTCTTGTCAAAAATATTAAGTTACGACTTTTTAATATGGTTCAAGAGAATCTGCGAGAATAATTGTAGTTATATTGCCATAGTAAAGTTATAATCTTAATATATTATATAATTCTTCTGTTAGTGTGTATGTCACTGAACTTCTCTCAAACGACTGGACCGATTTTGATGAAATTTTTTGTGTGTGTTCAAGGGGATCTGGGAATTGTTTAGATTCACAATTTTGTCCGCTGGACAATGTTTTTTTAATTAATTTTTAATTTATTAGTAGTTGTTGATTTTGGAATGTTTTACATTGGATCCGACAGACGGCGCTACCATCGCAGTGTCAAATTTTAAATAATATTCGAATTCGAATTTTAATTTTAGTCTGTCCCAACAGTTAGCGCTGCGATCAAATTAAAAAAAATACTTTATATACTTAATATGGCAAAGAAACGTTTGCCGGGATACCTAGTTTTTTTATATGTTGTTATTTAGTTGACATAATATACGTATTTATTATTATGTTGAAAATCGAAAGTCAAATGTTTCTTGCGACTCAATAGCTTTGTCCACACTGTGCCTTTTTCTGTTCATCAAGGGCATGCGTTATAGCGCAGTCAATAGCGAACGTGAGGCATGCCCGCGACCAATTATTCCCTCTGAGTTCTGACCGTATCCAAGAAACAAAAATGGCAATGTTGGCGTTGCGTTCGTTGACGCATTCAATTTTGAAACTATGAACTAAAACTAAAAAGAAGATGACGAAAATTGAAGAATAAAGTGCATGGTGTGGACATAGCAGCTAATAAGATGTGTTATTTGATGTTATATCACGATATTGCAACGAAATACTTTCAGTGGTTTAAATGTTACATAATAATTATTTGAAACGAATTAATTACCTTTTTATTATTTGTTTGTAATTTGGCTATAATTATTGTAATTGGTTCTCCATGCTTTACCCCCTGTATCTCATGTAATTATAGCTAACTATTCGTTCACGTCATACAAATAAAAAAACCGCATTAAAATTGGGCCTCCTACAACTACTATACAAACTCATAACACTCCTTTTGCATGCGGTTAAAAAGGTTCTCTTTATAAACACACTTAACATAGCCTTCATATGAGCGAAACAATCGTCCACATGTCACAAGCTTCTAGGTTATCGGACCGACTTTCAATAGCCGTGTTGAGCGCCGTCCTACGCTTCCGACTTACCGTAGATATAGAAAACATAGACCGGTCACACAGACTTACAAGGATGGATTTGATCAACTAAGGAACTGTAATGGACTCTTTAGTTTTAGGTTATCGGACCGACTTTCAATAGCCGTGTTGAGGGCCGTCCTACGCTTCCGACTTACCGTAGATATAGAAAACATAGACCGGCCACACAGACTTACAAGGATGGATTTGATCAACTAAGGTGTTGTTATGAGATGACTATTTAGTTTGAGGTTATCGGACTGACTTTCAATAGCCGTGTTGAGCGCCCTTCTGCCGCTTCCGACTCATTAACTTTTGCTCCTCATGTCAATATCATTTTCCTCTATAATAATATTATGTTATTATACTATACTAGATGACGCCCGCAACTCCGTTGCGCCAAAATTCGTTTGTCGTGTGGGAACCGTACATTTTTCCGCGATAAAAAGTATCATATGTCCTTTCCTGGGCCTCAAAGTATCTCCATACCAAATTTTAACAAAATCTGTTCAGCGATTTCGGCATGAAGAGATAACAGACAGACAGACACACTATGGAAGTATGGATTTATATTATACGTTAAATTCAACGTTTTTGTACGCGCAGTGCTGCGTGTGCTAAGCATGCATGATTGATTACTGTTTGATATTTACAAAGAGATATATAAATCAGTTTGACGACTAGTCACTTGTTTGTTCGATTTTCAGCTCTATTTATAAGCATAACGTTCTATTTACATAGATATATTTTATCGGAAATAACTATCGGTGTGTTTGCTTTCCCGATTTGTCGAAAAATTATTGAGTTGATCTTCAGTAAAGCGAGGTAAAGGAGCACCAAGATTTTATCCATGCTAATATAATAAACGTGAAATTTTGTCTGCCTGTCTGCTGTTACCTCTTTACGCCTAAGCCGCTGAACTGACTTACTGAAATTTGATAATAATTATTATGGAGTTACTTTGAGTCCCTTCAAAGAACATAGGACACTTCCCTGAAAAATCCCTGAAAAAGTACGGTAGGTACTTGCGCGATAAACGAATTTTTGCTCAACGGAGTTGCGGGTAACATCTAGTTCTGTTATAAGTATGACAATGTCCTGTCTATATCATTCTAAGCTCTACATTTACTTACGTCCGTTTCATTTATTATTTAAAAGCGAATGTTTTCCGAAGCCCCATAAAACCCAAAAGGAATGTTTGTTTTTTTAGAACCCTCAATACTCGTACATCAATAAACTGTGTCTACTTCAAAGAAATGGTACCAAAAATAACCAGAATCGATATCAATGCAATTGATTGTTTCCATTATTGTTGCTGTGTCTACTTCAAAGAAATGGTACCAAAAATAACTAGAATCGATATCAATGCAATTGATTGTTTCCATTATTGTTGCTGTGTCTACTTCAAAGAAATGGTACCAAAAATAACTAGAATCGATATCAATGCAATTGATTGTTTCCATTATTGTTGCTGGGCAAGAATCATGATTGCAGTGTAATCTGGTATAATATGGAGATGTAGCTCAAAAACCAGTTGAATAACTTAGCAACGTTGCTCTGCTTGCTCGTTCAGTTCCAAAAGCCTATTGATTCCTTGGTAGATGGCGGACCTATGTAATTTGGTCAGATTATGTCAAGTCATGTTGTTCACGGTGTGTTGGACTTAACGTAACCCGTGAAAGTTACATAGGTCCACCGTCTGCATATGAATCAACTTCTCTGATAGTCATCATCAAAATAACTACGAGAGCCAGTGAAATATAAATAAGCAGTCAATTCTTATTAATTTTCCACTTTATGATAATATTTTATACATGTGGAGATAATCTCGGGAATAAAACGAAATAAAAATGTTCGACATTTTTATCCAGTATAAATCTTTACAATCTTTTTCCCATTTGTGAAGTGTGAACTCGGAGATAAGTGTGAAAATGAACGAATAAAATGTTGAGGTGATAAAATCAATATGGCGATGGTTATATCTCAGACGACGAAGGCGGCGATAGGCGGGATCCTTGCGCTGATGATACTTGGAGCTGTTCTGGTGGTGGGGGCGGCTTTTGGCTGGTTCGACCCCAAGAGGGAGGATGAGGATACGCCGGCGAAGATCAGCGCGCGGCTGCAAGGACGGACGTCGTTTGTTACGCATCGCGCGGTAAGTGTAGATTTAGTTTTTGACTTTTACGGGAGGGTAAATCGCTTTGTCCTAGGCTGGTTTGACCCCAAGAGGGAAGATGTACATACGCCGGCAAGAGCAGCGGTTTTAACGCATTGCGCGGTAAGCGTAGTTTTAGTTTTGAACTTGAGTCAATGCAGACCGCAACGCGACGCCAGCGACGCGTAGATGCATTTCTAAAGTATGGATTTCACAGATTTGCAAGACGTCTCACGCAATTGAAATTTGTCAATTCAGTACAAATTTAGAAACGCATCTACGCATCGCGTTTCGGTATGGGAGGGTAAGGGCCGGGACATAAGAACACAATACGACGTCGTACGACGTTGTGTCGTGTTTTTTTGTCCTGGCCCTAAGTCCGCGCCCCCATCAACATGTCGCGGCGTCGTCAACGTGCCACGTTGTGGCGCCGCACCGTGTCACGGTGCCACGAACGGTGCGCCGCCCCGTGCCCCTATTCATGTTGATTGAAATCTGACAATATTTGCACTACGCGAATTTGATAGATATTTTCATATTATCGTTTAGCGTTGGAACGTAATTTTTGCTGGGATTTCATCCTGAATAGGGGATTGACCGTGCCACGACACGACACCGAGCCATGTTCGATGGGGATGCGCTGTAAATCCCTTTGCGGTAGTATTATTTTTGTTTAGAAGATAAAAAACAAAATAAAGCAATTAATCCTTCGATCGCGGATTTTTGGAAATCTATTGTTATTCTATTGTTGTCGCGGTCACCGGTGTCCTTATGGGGCTTGAAGGGTTAGTATTATTATGATGTGTAGTGGGGCTTTGTTCCCATTTTTGTGACAAAATTCTTCGATTATGTAAGGCTTATTTCTTATTGCAACATTGCAAGGTGTCCCGATGCATTTAGCCAAAGAACAGACATCCCAATACCAGGGACGGCAAGCTGTCAATTCTATGTTTATTTTCTTTTTTTTTTTAGTGAATAATTATGTATGAAGTAGTTATTTAAATTTTGAATGGCACCACATAATATTTCCAGTCACGATGCAATAGAACTTCAATTATTTCGCGATTATAGCAATAAAACTTATAAGTTATAACTTATAACAATTACTCAACATTCAACAATAAGCAGTTACGCCGCTGAGCTGTTAATAAACTTTATTCGCGTGTTGACTGCTGAAGTCTCAACAAGAAATAGATTTTTTAATAAGAATCACGCATAAGTCACGGAACCGATATTGATAAAAATTTGAGATTTTGAGTTTGAGAGAAAGAGAATTTCAGATCTATAAGTTTAGACTTCTGCCTATGATAAAATATATTGTAGGTCTGAAAGTATTATGTATATTCAACTAAATATTACATAAGCAACTTTATTTTGAAGGAGTTTGGCAACGATTATATTATATTGGCATATAAATATAGTAAGTACAGAAGCATTACAAACGCTATGGGCTGTTTAAGGCGCAGCGCAGACGACAGACTATCCGTGACGTACTTTTTATCTGTGGAAATAGAACCTATGCTACGCGCAAAAAGTCCGCATATAACCTAATTATATGCGGACTTTTTGCGCGTCGTGTGCGTTACTGCATATAATTGCATAGGTTCTATTTCCCATAGACTAAAAAGTGCGTCACGGACTCACGGATAGTCTGTCGTTTGCGCTGCGCCTTATAATAAAAAAAAATCATCCAGATCCTTGCTCAAAAATTCCTTCTATTCTCGGAGTTTTAACACTTTTATTGGCTCATCATTCGAAACTGATTACATTTTCCAAGTTTTGATTACGGAACGCAATCATTCCTCGGGACCGGGTCTGAATCACTGAAAGCATTGATTTCACATTTTTCGATACAGATTCGAAGTTTGATAAGCTTCTTTTGAATTTCGGTAATGAATATTCTTCATTACGATATGGATACGATTACGACGAATACGATTCTACAGATAATTCAAGAGTAATAACAGCTATGCAATCGTTTTTATTATTTTAATTTTTTTGTAAAATGGAGTAGGTACGCGGTTATTGGTACTCTTTCAAAAATAAAGAATATCTAAGAATTGGGCTTTATGAATGAAAATATCTACTTTATGTATGCGTTTTATAATGAAAGATATAGCTATAATGTGGAGAAAATACTATAAACAAACTGTTCTCCACGAATACGTAAGCGCAAATTAAAAATCCTTAAAGCGCTTCTAGCCACAGAAATTTCCTTCCGAGATCTACTCTATATCTGTCCTATTCATTAAAACCGGTCCAGAGGTTCTCGCATACAGTTTTTTAAATAAAGAAAAGGGAGCTAATAATTAGAAATGTATAAAATTCGTATGAAAATAAACAAAAATTACTTTAGTTTTAAAAGATTATGCTGTCAATATAACCAGGCTAATTTCAAAAGTATGTCACGCAGTTTCCTTGACCCTTAAACTATGTACCTTTTCGTGTGGTCACATAGACCCTTTGTGCCCCGATTACGATACAAGCTACAATGAAAATATTAGGAGCACACATCCTAACAATACTGCATGACATGCTGTTACGTTGAAAGGGGTCCTTTCAGTACCTACAGGATCAAAGGGGCCCGAAAATAACTCCATTATACTCATATTCCCTTAATGTTATACACAATATAACTGCTACTTACCAGCAAAAAGGTAGAATAGGAATTTCTTCTCTTCAGACTTTCATCATCATCGACTTTTTGTGTCTTGTTACTTTTAGGGCTCAAGCTATTGCTTAGCTCTTATCGTGGGCTTTGAGAGCAGTGACCGAATCAAGAAATTCTGTAACTAAAATAAACCTTCTACTCGTCTAACGTCGTTTCAGGTCTTCAGACTTCGACACGGTGTTTTGTGTGCGTGCGACTAGAGGTTAGGGCGTAGACTAGCTACTAACTGCAATAGCTTTACACGGCAGTCCCTGAGTGCCACAGTTATTGCAAGTTTCATCAAAATCGGTTCAGTAGTTTTTGAGATAGGAAATTTTAATAATTCTTAATTGATGACGTGAGTGGAAGAATCGAACAAGTAACATTTCGTAACATTCGGACAATAACTATTTTTTTCCCTAATTATTTAAATAAAACTTGTAACTTAGCTACTTCATAACCTAGCTAATGTATCTGGCTACACATATAATCCATAGTTTTTCTATTTCAAATAATTTTTCCGGCTCTAAACCCGGCATTTAAGCAAAAAACGGGAAGTTTTTTCATGTTACTTACCTTATTCTTCCACTCACGTCTTGAATTACGTACAAAAATTTGAAGTCGGTTTTATCTTTTTAAAATAAAAAAATATCCACAGCCGAACACATTATAACCTCCTCCTTTTTGGAAGTTGGTAAAGTAAGGGAAATACTATTATTTTGTACCAATTGATTTTATTGTTATCTATATACATACTAGCTGTCCCGGAAAACGTTGCTTTGCCATAATATTATAAAGTATTTCGCTCATATTATTTTATTGAAGTGACTAAATAAAATATATGTCGCCATGGCAACGTCGATCACAAACAATGGACGCCGTCAGTCTCAGGTTCTAATAATTTACTATTATTTATTCAACAAATGCACTTACCAATATATAAAGTACCCAGTAGCCGATTCTCAGACCTACTGAATATGCATATAAAATTTGGTAACAATCAGTAAAGCCGTTTCGGAGGAGTTCGTGGACTAACATTGTGACACGAGAATTTTATCTAAAAGATTATAATAAAACTGTAGAAATGGAAATTCTGTACATTAAAGATATTCAAAAAATAATAAGCGGGGGGTGTTACGACATCGCTATAGAATACAAAACTGTGGTTAGTTTTTTGTCTGTCTGTCTGTCTGTTTGTCTGTCTGTCTGTATGTTTGTTCCACTATCGCACGAAAACTACTGATCCGATTTGAATGCGGTTTTCGCAGATATATTTGTCTTCTTCCAACTTAACATCTGGTCTATAAAAATCACCCCCCTCCCCCCACCCCTTTGTACCAACTGATAAGGTAGAAATACTTTTAATGGCAAAACAACGTTTGCCGGGACAGCTAGTTTAAAAATAAAATTGCATCGTGAGATAGCGTGACGCGATGCATTGTTTTGTAAATGAGCTATTCAAAATTGGAATAAATAGACCAATAACTTGACCAGCAACTCTGTCTCTACGTGTATTTCTATCTCAGTAAATAGAGTTCAATTTTGAAATACTCATTAAAAAAGTATGTTAAAAAGTGTGTGACTTCGTAACTTTGCAAATGAAAATAAAAAATATATATATTTTATTTATAAATCAGTTAAAAATTAACACTATTAGAACATCTACATGAAGCCTATCACCGGTTCGGGAACTAACTCGGCGAGAAGAACCGGCGTAAGAAACTCGCACGCGGCCACCTTTTACCAAAAAGATTGGAAACTTGTTCTTTTTTAAAAGAAATAATATAAAAAAGCCTTGTAATGTGAACTAATCATTGCGGATCACCATCATCATAGTCACGTCTCATCCAGATTTAGATGTCGAATAACTTTCAATCAACACATAATATTATAAAACAATCTAAAGTTTATTAGCTTTTTCGTGACCTCACTCGATTTAACTTATACAAAGTTAAATCGAGTGAGGTCACAAAAAAACCTAATTGGTCTAATTTAGTTCGAACCATGATGTCACTACGGGAGAGTCATTGAATGAGCATGCAATGAAATAAACGGCCTACGGTTATACAGCGCGGTTTTATTTTTATGAATGAACGTTTTTAATGAAAAGTAACCATTTATAACACATAATTTACTCGCTTATCGCTATTTATTTAAGATTGTGAAATGTAAACGATTTATAAAGGTGTAACACGAATCAAAGACATTATCAAGTTTTGGTATTTTTGACCCCCGACAAAACACATAGGGCGTTGTAAGTTTGACGTATCTGTCTGTTTGTCTGTCTGTGTGTATCTATCCGTGGCTTCGTAGCATCCAAACAGGTGGACCGATTTAGATCTAGTTATTTTTTGGAGTTTACTCCTTAAGAATCGATTTTCATATATAAGGCGCCCAGTATGAGAAAAATCCGAGGGGTAAAAACCTACTAACAAGTAACGAAAATGTGTCTCGTTTTTGGTGTGCACCTTTAGTGCGCAACTTTCTAATTTGGCTGTGAGTGTATTAAGACCATAAAGGTAATATACCTATCGGAATATAATATTATATAAAATAATATATATAAATAATAATTATATAATTATATTATATTATTATATTATTATATTATTTTATATATATAGTAGAGTAAACTCCAGCCGTGCGTCGGAGCTGACACACTTTTTTTTTGTTTTCTTGAGACTTAAAGAATTGTGATTTTGAATTACTCTTTTTAAGGATCTCTTTCATACAGAAATGTAATGGAACACGCGATTATCAATAATTTAGCATGAAAAAATTCAATATTTCAAGTGGCACGCAATTTTACATTCCTTATTATTATTTTTAACAAAAAATTAAAACCGACTTCCAAGGTAAAAAAAAAAAAAACAATAATAACATTAATATGAACTAAAAAGTATTAAATAATTTTTACTGTCTAATAGTGCCTTTTTCCGAATTCGGCTAAACCTCAACTATTTCTGTACTCAATCTTCATTATTTTGAAGTCGGTACCAGATAGCTTAATCTTCAGTCCTCTGACAGAATATTTGAAACTTTTGGAACTGGCACCGACTTCAAAATTATGGAGAGCCCCAAGCAGTCACCGGCGATTGCGATAACAATAGAAAGGCTATTGTGTCTCGTTTTTCCACGATCGAAAGATCTATCAGATAAAAAATTGTACCAACTTGCATAGGATGTAGCGTAGCTACTCATAATATTTAATATTATCATAATTATTGACAGCTGTTCTTGTAATCAAGAATTCAAATCGATAGGTACTTAGTGCACCATCTATCAATTAATAAGTATAACTAATTAAAAAGACACTTAATGACTTTGTTTTGTTTAAATGCTCTTTTTAAAATAACTTTATTTTAATTCTATTTATCTATTAAAATTTTATGAAGTAGTTGGTAAAGTATTCGATATTCTGTCGTCTGCCGCCACGCGGCGCGTGGCGGCGCGACGACGCCGACCGTCGTGTATTAAAAACAAACAGGTGTTGTTATACAGTACATAATTATTATTATTAGTATATCCATACCTATGCCTTGTACTATTACCTATTCTGTGCCATGAGACATTGGTGGCCTTAACACGACGTGGTAATAATGATGATGATGACGATGATGATGATGATGATTATGATGATGAATATGAATTGCATAGTAGTTTATGCTTTCTGTTCTTAAAACAACGCCGAAACTCCCAAACGTGTATCTATAAGGAGTCAGGAGTTCTCTCAGCATCTTCGAAACCATGGTATACCATGACCCAATATTTGACTTTTTGGTAGCGTATTCTTAGTACACTTCACATATAACCAAAATCACCATATATTTCCATATAAATTTCGAGGAGTTCCCTCGATTACTCATAGATCCCATCATCAAGTCACCACTTTTGTGAACATGGTACCGAATTGGAGTGAAACCTAATACAACAAAACAAAAATTTCGAAAATCGGTTCACAAACGGCGGAGTAATCGTTGAACATACAAAAATAAAAAATAAAAATATCCACAGCCGAACATATTACCTCCTCGTTTTTTGGAAGTCGGTTAAAAAGTTAAACATCCCCAAGTCCCCAACAAAACGAACTTTGTTAAGTCAGTCTTAAAGGTGTAATTTTAAAAGTGCAGACTATACTATTTCTGTTGAAACATATTATATTTTACTTTTAGAATAAAATAATCATCATAATGATTTTACACCTAACCTAATAATTTGCTTGACGAAAACTTTACTAAGAAATAAAAACTAAAATTAATTAAAAGTAAAAATATTTAAAAACAAATACAGCAATGAGTTTTTAGATACTATATTGCAATTTGTGGGCAAATTTAATAGAATTTTATTCAGCAGCCAGACATACACACTACTCAGACAACAAAGCTAAGTTAATATGATACAACCTTTATCAAGTTTCTTACATTTTCTTGCCAAAATTACAGTACCTTATAAATATAAAGCAAGTTCTTTGATGTGATTCTTTATGCATTCTTCACAAGGCAAAATATGAGTTCTGACTAAATTATGAAGACAATCACCCCGACACATACGTTATTTTAAGAATCGACCCTTAAATTGCTGCAATTTCATTAAATAAAGTTCATTTTTTAACTCTTCTTTACGTGACGGAATATAATTTGAAACCGTAAAAGTAGTTGAAAATCAAAAGTTTTCGTCTAATACTAAATCTATAATAATAATAATATCTATGGACGCTTCACACCACGTCAGTCTGGCCCCGTGCTAAGTACCTGAAGGACTTGTGTTACAGGTACCAGACAACGGAAATATATTTAATACTTTTTATACTATACATATATTTAAGATTTTTATTATATTATGATACACATATTTAATATACATCCATGACCCAGGAACTTTATAAACTTTTTGTTCCGTCGGCGGGCCTCGAACCCCGGCTTGAGCTACCAACGCGCTCACCAGTGCGCCACGGAGGTCGTCAAGTCGCATTAAAAAACAAAGTAGCTTTTTCCCCACATGTCCCTTTGTTCCCTTTAATCTTTAAAACTAAGCAACGAATTTTGATGATTCTTTCAGTGTTAGATAGCCTATTTATTGAGGAAGGCTACATTTTATCACACTAAGACTAGTAGGAGCGTAGAAATAGAGGAAAATATTGTGGAAAAAACGGGGAAAATTATTTGAAAGGGCTAACTTGAACGCTCTAATCTCAGGAACTATTGGTTCGATTTAAAAAATTATTTCAGTGTTAGATAGATATTAATTACTTAGGAAGGCTATAAGCTATAATTTATCATACTAAGACTAATAGGAGAATGTGGAAAAAACGGGGAAATTATTTAATTATTTGAAAGGGCTTATCTCGCGAACTACTGAAGCAATTTTTATGTTACTTATCACAGATAACAAGTAGACCACGTGAAAGATCATAGGCTATAAATTTTAATCATTTTATCAGTGACTATAATATATTTTATACCCGTGCGATGCCGGGGCGGGTCGCTAGTAAAAGAATAAAATCCATACTTCCATACTAATAATATTATAAATATGCGATAGTGTGCCTGTCGTAAATGTTTGCATGTTATTGTTTAGCTAAAAGTGTCAGAACTATTACTTTGTAAACATCTTGTATTCTAAACACAACAACCACCACTTCTACTGCAAATAAAGAACTGATTACTGACTACTGTCTGTCTATGTGTCTGTCTGTTGCCCATTTACGCCCAAACCACTGAACCGATTTTATAGGACATAGAGATACTTTGAGCCCCGGGAAAGGACAAAGGATACTTTTTATCCTGGAAAAATTTACGGTTCCCGCGCGATAAATGAATTTTGGCGCAACGGAGTTGCGGGCGTCATGTTATATCGTTGGATTATAAATCCCAGCCCAAGTGAGCGGTAAAACTAACGGTAGTAAATGCCTCCGTGTTCTAGTGGTATAGAGCGCGGCTTGACTCGGAGGTCGTGAGTTCGATTCCCGCGTTGGAAACATGTTATTTCCAAGTTTGGTTAGGACAATGCAGGCTGATCACCTGATTGTCTGACAAGTAAGATGATCCATGCGTCGGATGGGCATGTAAAAAGTCGGTCCTGCGTCTGTCAATCTCTCGCCAGTCGTGTCGGTCTGCCGTCCCACTGGGTTATGAGAGTAAAGGAATAGAGAGTGCTCTTAACTGCGCACATACTTGGGCACTATAAAATTACTCCTGCGTAGCTGGCCTGGTTTCAATGAAACATGTTATTTCCAAGTTTGGTTAGGACAATGCAGGCTGATCACCTGATTGTCTGACAAGTAAGATGATCCATGCGTCGGATGAGCATGTAAAAAGTCGGTCCTGCGTCTGTCAATCTCTCGCCAGTCGTGTCGGTCTGCCGTCCCACTGGGTTATGAGAGTAAAGGAATAGAGAGTGCTCTTAACTGCGCACACACTTGGGCACTATAAAATTACTCCTGCGTAGCTGGCCTGGTTTCAATGAAACCAGCCACCGTCACCGAAACCGGTGTGGGAGCTGTTAAAACTAGTGATGATGATGAATACATATTAAAAAGTGGAATGTTTCGTAACATCCCCGCTCATGTTCCACACTTAACGTTCCCACTTTGTGCGAAAGTGGGCCATTAGACAGAAAGCTGTTACATGGAAAAAAATCCTTAGTTCTGTTATTTATTTCGCTGGAAGATGATTATACGTTAGTGTGGGTAATGTTTGTTGATTAATCAAAGTTATTATGAGACCTTCATATTTATGAAATAGATTAAGAAAGAGTATTGAAGAGTACTGTACTTACACTACTTACATACTAAGTATAAATTAGTTTAAGCTATCATTATTTTCCACCTTTTTGATAAAAGGTGGACCCGTGCGAGTTTTTTACGCCGGTTCCTCTCGCCGGATTAGTTCCCGAACCGGTGGTAGGCCTTATGTAGACACGACGTTCTAAAAGTGTTAACTTTGTTAACTAACTTAGAAATAAATATTTTGATTTTCATTTTGAACAAACATAATAAATTAGTATATATTAGATGACGCTCGCAACTATTATAAGCTAAATTTAGTTTATCGCGCGGGAACCATACATTTTTCAGGGTCAAAATTATTCTATGTCCTTTCCCGGGACTCAAAGTGTCTCCGTACCTTTCAGCAAATTTGGTTCAGCCGTTTAGGCGTGAAGAGGTAACAGATAGACCGACAGCAACACATTTCGCATTTATAATATTAGTATTGATTTATTCCAAATATTACTTTGATCGACAAAACAATTTATAGTTTCACTGTAATATTATAATATTAATATAGCTACACATTATAGACGTTATACCAGCCATTTATTTAAAAGAAGATTAGTAATTAAAAATCACTTTATTTGTTTGGTGCTTAATATTTAAACTTAATTGAAATCACAATGTTACCAGCTGTTATTATTAATTAACAATAGATTCAAACATTTAAAGGGATTTACATAACATTTCATAGTAAAATAAAATAAAATAAAATATTGTAAACGAGCTTTTGCCCGCGGCTTCGCTCGCGTTAAGAAGTGTTATAATATTATACAAACTTTCATCCCCTATTTTAACCCCTTGGGGTAGAATTGATCAAAATCCTTTCTTTGCGGATCCTACGTCACAACATCTACCTGCATGACAAATTTCAGCCAGATCCGTCCAGTGGTTTGGGCTGTGCGTTGATAGATCACCATGTCAGTGAGTCACCTTTGAGTTTTATATATTTAGACTAGCTGTCCCGACAAACGTTTCTTTGCCATATTATATAAAGTACTAGCTGTCCCGGCAAATGTTTCTTTGCCATATTAAATACAGTAGGTATATCGCCCGTATTATTTTATTGAATTAGTGACTAAATAAGTATGTCAGCATGGCAACGTCCATCGCTATCCCGTGAACCGCGTCGCATAAACAATGGTCGCTCTTTATAGACAAATAATTTGCAATAAAATAAAATTGCGACTATAATTAAAGATCTAAGCTATCCTATTTCTCTCAAGTTGGAATAAAGCACACATTTAAAAAAAGAAACATTAAAATCGGTTAAGTAGTTTAGGAATCCATCGCGGACAAACATCGTGACAGGAGATTTATATATATTTAGATAAAAAGTATAATATACATCGGCTTAAGAAAATTTGAGAATCATTCAATTACAGATAGAGACCCCAGAGTTTTAGCGAACAAAGAAATATAATAAGTAAAAGCTTTTAAAAGCTAATGAAGAGAGACGGTGGAAACACACCTTTAAAATGACGCCATATTATTATTTGCGAACAAGTCGTGCGAATTATGAGTAATTCATTTCACAGATATTATGTTCGCTTTCTGGAAATATTTTATCATTCATGTAACCTTTAAACTTCTAGATATACTGTACTCGGCGAAACATGGCCTTAGTGGTCATTGACACCCTGTCAAATACTTGTCATTTTCTATACAAAGCCGCGATTGACAACATCTGACACTTCATTGTCATTCGCGGTTTATATAGAAAATGTCAAGTTTTTGACAGGGAGCCAATGACCGCTACCGCCATGTTTCGCCCAGTATAGTAAATAGACGTCATAGACACACTAGGTCAAACGGTCAAATTTTCATCAATCTGATCCATCAATCTGATTGACGGAATATTGATGGTTATAAAAAGTCCATATTAAAAATACGATCAATCCGTCAATCCGTGGGTTAGACGATCAAATTTTCGTCAATCTTTACCGGATTGATGGATCAGATTGATGAAAATTTGACCGTGTAACCTACGACACTTATGGCCTGTTTCACCGCTTCCTGATAAGGTGCCCGATAGGGTTATTTGACAGATTTTCCATACTCCATCTGTCAAATTAAGTGGTAGATAGCCTTATCAGGAAGCGGTGAAACAGGCCCTTACTATTCTTCCATATCATCACTTATTATTCAATTATCCATACTAATTACTAAAATTATAAACGGGAAAGTGTGCCTGCCTATCTGTCTGTTTTCTCTTCACGCCCAAACCGATGAAAATATTTTTCTGGAATTCGTTATGGAGATACTTTTAGTGCCGGGAAAGGACTTAGGTTTTTATCTCGGGAAAATGTACGGTTCCCGGTTTGGGGCAACGGAGTTGCGGGCACCATCTATACTCTAAGACCTAAGTCTATGTATATTATACTACTAGATCATCGCGCGAATAGAACTCGTTTATCGCGCGGGAACCGTACATTTTCCCGGGATAAAAAGTATCCTATGTCCTTTCCCGGCACTCAAAGTATCTCCATACCAAATTATTAGCAAAATCGGTTCAGCGGTTTTGGCGTGAAGAGGTAACAGACAGACAGACAGACAGACAGACAGACAGACAGACACACTTTCGCATTTATAATATTAGTATGGACTAGTATGGATTACTAATGCAAAGACCTGTCCGTCCGTAAGTCTGTCTGTCTGTATGTTGTACCTATAAACCGAATTCCTGTATAGAAATACTTTCGAGTCCTGGGAAAGGGACAAAAATACGACGGGATAAATTCCGAAAAAATGTACGGTGCCCGCGCAATATACGAATTTTGGCGCAACGAAGTTGCGGGCGACATCCAGGCTTACATTAACCAGTACGTAGAACATTATTATCTCTCGCGTAGATAATATTTTTAATTATATTATAGTACAGAAAAGAGGAAAGAATTCTTTGAAGGAATACTTGGAATACTTTCTTTGTAGTTAACGAGTTAGAAAGTTCGAGCTCAGTTCCTTTGTTGGGTTACATTGAAATAAGCTAAATTTTATAAAGTTTTTTGCAGTTTTGCGCTAGAGAAATATTTATTGTCACAAATAATATAATGTAGTTGAAAAGGTACATAAACGAAAATTGGAAAAAATATTTTTTATCACATTATGGCCCAATTTCACCATCGTCTGTTAGTGTTAACAGCTTGTTAAAATGTCTTAATATCTTCTCTTTCATTTATATGAAAAACTAAAGAGTTAACATGATACTAATTCGAGCAACTTTAACAGTCGTTGGTGAAATTGTGCCTAAATATTATAAAATTCATTTAAACAAGAAGCATTTTTTACATGCTGATAAAATATAATACCAGATGACGCCCGCAACTCTGTTGCGTCAAAATTCGTTTATCACGCGGGAAACCTACATTTTTCCGGGATTAAAAGTGTACTATGTCCTTTCCCGGGACTCACTTTAGCTCTGTACCAAATTTGGGCAAAATCGGTTCAGCGGTTTTGGTCGGAAGAGGTTACAGACAGACAGATAGACAATTACTTCATTAACATCTCACAAATACAGTAAAGTCACATTTAACATCCAAATGAATTTACGAAAGTAGGAAGTATAAAGGCAGTTAGCGGGCCTTTATAGTATATAATGACCGTCTAGGGTTGGTATCGAGGCGTGCCTTCAATCTAATTGTCAAGTAAACCTTCAGTTTTTTTTTACACTTTTTGCACACATAAAGGTACTGAGGTGGGCTTAATGCCTTTAGGCAGTTTTATTGAACAGCTGTTTACTTGACAATTAGATTGAAGGCACGCCTCGATACCAACCCTAGACGGTCATTATTATGGCGCAATACGTAATATTGCACAATCAAATTTATCGTCTAGGACAGCGATCGGCAACCTTTTGGCAGGCAAGGGCCACAAGATGGCAAAACAAACTAAAGGCGGGCTGCAGACCTTATACTCGTATTAGCCCTAGTAGCTCAATATACCTACACACATTGAAAGAAAATAATTAAAAATGACACAAACAGCTACGTACTTAAGTGTCAATAACTACTGGCAGTATTAGAAAACATTGTTTTTGATACACATAATTTATTCACAAAACATTCACGGGCCGCTAGTAAGACATATGCGGGCCGCGTGTTGTCGACACTGGTCTAGGAGCCCGCTTACAGTAAACTCCATGTACTGTTACAACTTACAACACAACCACCATTAATCGAACACAAAATCAAAGTCCGTTACAATCAATCCGAAGACAATCAAAAAGGTAACAAAATATTTTATAAAGGAAATGTCCAATGTACGGTTCACGTGACTACAATCATTAGCATTTTGATAATATGTATGTTGTACGTTTGTGTATGCATTTAGTGATATACAGGGTGTAACAAAACAAAGAAACAATACTTCAGGGTATGTTTAATAATAATATCTATGGACGCTTCACACCACGTCAGTCTGGCCCCGTGCTAAGTACCTGAAGGACTTGTGTTACAGGTACCAGACAACGGAAATATATTTAATTTATTTATTTAATGTTAGAAAAAATAGAATTAATGCAGAAATATATTATTATACATATATTTAAGATTTTTATTATATCATACATAATATATTATGTATATTTAATATACATCCAAGACCAAACAAGACCATCCAAGACATTGAAAACTTTTTGTTCCGTCGGCGGGATTCGAACCCGCGACCCCCGGCTTGCGCTATCGACGACGCGCCATCAGCTGAGCCACAGAGGTCGTGTATGTGTCCATTATATAGAGTCAACTGTGAAAGTAGCAGCGCTGACAGAGCTGCGTCATGAGTTTGCCCATACAAAATTTAAAAAAAAGTTACTCTTTCATTGCTGCTTCTTTAGCAGTGAAGTCTCTCTCTCTGAATCACTCATCCTAAAATATTATAACTTTGTTTTGTTACACCCTGTATATTTTAGGTCGTTTAAATAAAGTCCCTGGTTTTAATTAACACAAAGCGTGATTTCAAGGAATTTAATATTTAAATTAAACTAAACGCTGTTTAACTGAATTATTGTAAGGCATACGCGTTTTGCTAACGTTAAAAATGTGTTCTGTTTTAAGGACTTTGCTTGTAAAAAGTAGTTGTTGCCCGCGAATCATATTTAGTGCGGTAACTGTACATTATTCCGCGACAATGCGTAGATTTCGTCCGAGTAATAGAAAATTCTGAACAAATTCATAGCAATTATAGCATCACCATACTTTCATCTCGATAAGTCGATTATAGCGAGCGACATAAAGTGGTAAAGGATAGACCGAAAGACATAATTTCTCATTTATAATATAGTTACGGATTTAATATTCAATCTAGAAACGTATCGAATTTCTATGCGAGAAACTCACAATGCGTAGCTTACGGAATACTATAAACCTCAACACGATTATATGGTCGCTGTTAAGCAACTTGTGTGTTACCCTACAAAAAATGGTTGAGTTATGAATGCAGATCTGAAATTGTTTATTTTGAAAGTACAAAACTACACTCAAAACACAATACGTAAAATTTATTTTGTAGGATGATACACAAATTAACACTGTACACTGTACACATTAATAATATTAACATGGTCGCATGGGTACGCAGTTATGGTAAATTTAATTGTTCTTTAATCATAATAATATTATGAAATAAGAAATGTGCGCAACCAAAGTCATACATTCTGGTTTTGCCAATCCGAATCTTGTACTTTATTTACTCGACTTGTGCTGGTACATAATATATGTTCTTGCACGTACAATGAAATTAATGCCTATTAGCGTTTTATATTATTATGCAAAACTTCTGCTTTTTATTCACATTACATACGCTCCCTATAGTTCCTGCACGTTCCCTATTGGGAACAATTTTTTTGTTCCATTTGCGGCTTGTTAGCGTGTTTGAACAAACTTTGCGCCGATTGTAGTATAACTGCTGTAAACAATAGAGCAATTAAAACTGCGCCGTAGTTCCAGAGATATCTCGTAAAGACAAACAAAAACGTGTTTTATAATAATATTCGGGTTCAATTTAGTACAGTTTGGCTTAACTTTGGTTATTAAGACCCAGATTCCGGAATTGTAACATATTTATCCATACCATTTTTTAAATGAATTTATTTCACTCTGTTTCTTGATTTACTGAATATACCTCACGACCATAAATTATACTTGAAGTGACCTTATAAATTCTGATAATATGTTTTTTTTTTCAGGTAAATCCAGATGAGAACAGGCTACCAGTGATATCACATTCGTCTCCATGTAAGTTGAAATATAATAAATAAATTATGCCCTATCAATCCAGAATTTACATTGATATTCCGTAGAGGATCTACGCCGTAGACTCTACGTAGAGTAGCTACAACGTAGCCCTCAGCGTAGAGGCTCGATAGCGTGATTTTACATGTAGTCTCTATATGCGAAAGGTATACGCCGTGGCCTCTCCGTAGGGCAGCTACAACGTAGTCTTATAGTAGTCTGTAGAGGATCGATAGCGTGATTTTATACTCTACAATCTACATAAAGTGTGTACAACGTATTATCTACCTAAAAGGTCTACGCCGTAGACTTCTCGTAGGTTGTCTACACGGTAGACTTTTCGTAGACAGTCTTCAAAGTACTCGCTGTAGAGTACATTGAAGACTACTTGGATAATGTAGTCTTTATAATATAATGTAGTAATAAAATATTAACAATGCAGTGAGAATAATTGGGTTGATTTTTGTATATTTTAGATAAAAATTTGATCTAAACAAAAATCATTAATCCTACTAACAAAACAACTAATTTAATATAAGGCTGGCCGCACACATACATTCGGCACACGATTTCCGATTTCGTTTTCTATAATCGGAAATCCGGATGCATAGAATCAGTAGAAATTGCTTTAACTAACGCACACGTTCGCTTTTTTCCGAACGGGACAAATTCTGCAGATACGTTTCGAATGTAAGCCAGCGTGTTCACAAATGAAGAAAAACGAACTTTTGCGTTAGTCTTACGGAATTCCAAATCAAAATTCCGCATTAGGAAATCGACGAAAACGTGTATATTATGCAGCTAGCCTTTTTGTTAGAATTACACTAAACATTATATTATTTTGTACTCAATAACCAGCGAATAAATTACCTTATCCATAATGTTGCCTACCCTGTTGGCAAAGTTATGGAAATTGGTTCTACATTCTTTAATCTTTTTCCAGTCAGCCTGAAAGGAGAAAAAGTCAATACTGTAAGTATAAATTATTAATACTTGTTGTTTTTCGAATACATCAACAAAGATTTTCGTATTGGGAACCCGTATTTTAGGATTACGTAAGATTACAAGCGTGTTAACATGGATAATGTTATGTTTTGGGTCAAACATTCTTTATACAGTAATGCATAAAGAAGATGCGTATATTATATTATAATTTCTAAACGAATTTAATTTTTTTATATAATTTACCTATATTAGACACGTACTTGAGTCAATAATAATTATTTATTTATCTAATACTACCTTATACTCTTTTGATTATTTTGATTATTTTACAGTTAGACATCTGACCTTTCATCAAAATCATTTTGTTAGACTATGTGAAGTCAATGTTAGTCGTGATCTGTCGACTAGAATTGAAATAATTCAATTTTCGAAGTCCTATGTATAATTAGCGCAATGTAGTATCGGAGAAAAATATACAAAGGTCAACGTGAGTAACGAAGGTCAACTGTAGATAGTTGAGCAATGAGCAGTCAACTATCTACAGTTGACCTACGTTATTTGGTCGGGTTATATCAAGCCCATTCATCCAAGGATAACGTAAACTGTAAACATAACCCGACCAAAAGTATGCAGGTCACCTATCTACCAATAAATTTCTTCGACTGTACGTACTACCTGATAGTTCTCATGATTATGCATAATAACCCCTAATAATACCAAAGTCTTTACAACTTATGCTGTTAACGGTTAACTGCAGGTCAACTTCCAAGTTAATGAGTATAAAGTTAAGCTTTCTCGGAAGTACTTGCTAAGGTTGCTGCTATAAAATGAGCATTATGCTGTTTTTATCATCGACATTATTTTTATTCTTGTTATCGTCATCACTGTTTTCATCTTAATCAGCATCGTCATCATTATTATCAATTTATTAGGAAATAATATTATCACCAATCATGATATTAATCTTTCAAGCCCCATAAGAGCACCGGTGATCGCGACAACATTATAATACAATAGCATTTCCAAGAATCCGCCATCGAAAGATTAATAAAATCATCGTGGGTTATGATTCAGTACTTACACTGATGCCAATATCTTTCTATATTATGTACACAATATTTTAAAAATACCTTTCTGAATCTGTTGTGTGATTGTAAAAATAATTATATTCTTATTCTTAAATAGTGCACCAGGGTATCCCAAATTTTTAAGATAAGAGTACACTAAACAATAGTACCTTGCAATTTACGAAACCACGATTCTTGGAGTAGTAAATACAAAATATACAAATTCTTTATTCGCGTAACTTACTCGTAGTACGTTATTTGAAAACTATCCGCTCAAATAATTTTGGTGGAATTCTAACGATTTTTTCACTAGATTTTCTAAAACCGCCTGAGGAATCTCTGATCTTCGCAGCCTAGGGGTATTTTAATTTTATGCTCACATATTTAATTTTCTCCACATAACATATTACATACTTCATAAATAACCCTAATACAGCAGTTTCTCAAGGGTAATAAGGTTCCGTATAAATTATGGATGAAGGGTTCACCTAACGTCGCGTTGTTTTGTCTTAAGGTGACATTCCGATCCATACCGCAAGCGATCGACGAAAATTCAAATAAAAGGCCATTTTATGGCAGGTTTTAATTTGCCCTAAGCCATTAGAATGCAGCGGTGGCATGGGTCCCTAGACTAATTTCGGTAAACAATTAAATCTATAGCCTAGGGGACCTAGGTCATTATTATTATTATTATTATTATTATTGTTATTGACCCACTATGTCCCACTGCTGGGCAAAGGCCTCCTCTCTTTTCTTTCACAATTTGCGATCTCGTGCTGTTACCGGCCACTCTTTGTCGAACGCATCCAGTTCGTCGCGCCACCTTTTTTTGGGTCGGCCTCTATTACGCCGACCAGTCGGTAGCCACTCCGAAACTAGATGCGCCCATATATCCGGGTGCATACGGAAGACGTGCCCTGCCCAGCTCCACTTTAGACTAGCTGCCTTCCTGCCTACGTCAACGAGGTCATAAAGTGGCATTTTATTTTAATTTTTGTCTGTCGCGATCGCTTGTCGCTTCGATCGGAACGGTACCTTTATCGCTTTTTTGGTCCGGATGTAAGATTGTTGGCTGATTCAACTTACTTTCATCCGTTGAACAAATTACATTATAAAATATTCACTCCCCAGGAATTTCATTTAAATAATATTCTCGTGCAAAGTTTGAGTTCTTTTAAAATTAGAATACTACTTAAGGACTATGTGACTTTACATTTAAAAATATTGTTCATAAAACACATTGAAATAAGTTGTAGCAAATCTAGAAATGAATGATAGCCTCTTTATTTTACAGATATGAATGTTAGATTTGTATAACATTTTGTGGTTTTTCAAAAAATGTACTTTTAAAGTATTTTATATAATATCTATTTTGACCCCTTAAGACTCAATTCACGACTATTGTAATACAACTATATTGTTAAGCACATCACATTATAAGCATTACGTCATCATTATCCGTATAACCATCATTGTCATAATCACTCAAGTTATCTAATTTATTAAAACACACAAAAACACTGAAATCAAAAACTACTCGCCATTTTATATGCCGAAAGTGTAACATTTCAGCTTATTGTAGGAGCAGGATTTCAAGTCAGGTCTGAGCATACCTAGGAAATGACATATCATAATGGCCCATGTTAGACTAAAGATGGGCGTACACACTTGATAAAAAATTATCTATTATATTTTTCTGACAATACTGATAATTTAAAAAAAGAGGATTAAAATATTCAAAAGTTACAGACCGTAGCCTTTACAAGAAAATATTTTCGAAAGGAAGCTTTCTTAATACACTTACTTGAATCTCACTGAGTGCCAAAATCAGTATTTGGCAAACAAATAGCTCCTAGAATATCAGGCAAAATATGGGTGTTTCAAACTATTATAAATCCTATTATTAGCAGTACTTAACATACCATCAATACAAAACAATTACATTAATACCGACAGATATCAACAAGACCTTGGCTAGACAACATACTGAGTTCGAATCTTGAGTGATTGGCAATTAAATTTTTAAATAAATACATACGGTACATACCTCTATCTATTGTGTTAGTGTACATACACTAACACAATAGGCAGAACAAGGTATGTGTGACTCATAAATGGCTTGAATTAGCACAACAAAACTGTTACAATTGGTTATATTTTTATTTAGAAACGTGTAAAAATGTAGATTAAGGCGACGCCTTGATAATTTGGCTGTAGCGATATCGATTTTTCTCAGCAATGACTAAAACTAAGATTTTAAAGTTCATTGTCAGTAGTCATCATGTCTTTGTCTTTGAGTTACCCATAGCATAACACGAGTCAATTTTTATAACACAGAAAAATCAATCAAAAATACCTCTGTAAAAAAGGGATTCTAATTTTACCTAGAGAGAAGAGTGATTTAAGCAAAATTTGTACATAGATTGGTTCAAGCATACACTTTAATTTGCCCATAGTGTTCCATTTCTTTGGCCTCTCATAGATAACAAGCAATCTAAAACATATTCCAACACGGTTTTTACTTTAACGCGGCGTCACCTTAACATTGATTCATCATCAAGAATAAAATTCTAATACAGTGAAGCGTCTAGAATCATTATTCCTACATTCATACAGCTCATACTCAGCACTGGAATTCATTACTCCTATAAGTACTGTATTTTTCTGAATGACGACTATAAATTATTATAGTAGCGTTGCGTCTTTCTTCAATATCATTTCGTATCGTAGCTTTTCTTTATCCGTACCTCAGTGCGTACACCTCTAGACATGTTCCAGGCAAAATAAATAGCGCATGTGTACAGAAGATTGGTCCCCGTAACATCGCTATATGAGTTTCATAGAAAAAGTTTCTATTTGACCGCAGCTTAAAGTGTAACAACCCTTTTATTACGTTAGTACGAAATGTGGTACTGGCTATGTTTTATAAAGTTTCGTAATTATTAATCCAATGCTGCTCAAAATTTTAAAACCTACTCATAAAATATTATGCTTGAATGTAGCATTGGAAGTGGTCCTGGGCCCATAACCTAAAGAAACACGTAACACGTTGGTTTTCCGTAATGGATTGATTTTTTTGACAAAATATATTATAATGGAATATATATTATTATACGTGATAAAAATATATATTATTATACGTGATAAAAACCATAGACATTATACACAGTGACATAATAATATCTTGCTGACTTTATATTATTTAACAAGAAAATTAATGGGTTGAACAATGAATAATTTTTGTGTCATGAACTATATTCTATAGCTAAAAATATTAGTTACATTTCATTACGAGACGAGTATCAAATTCATACATAATATTTTGACTTTACAAAGTTTTGTGACTCGTTTCGACGTTTCAACTATAAATCGTTTTAAAAATCCACCAAACCGAAATATGAAATATAGAATGGCACAAACCTCTTCCAAACTTTTCAATCGAAACTTCGCTTCTCATTCTCGAGTTAGGAATTAAGTTTGAGCTTTTCCTTGACTTTAGAAAACTGAGTTTCCTAGCGGATTGTTATATTTACCACTTACATTTGAGACACTATTTATAGCGAGAAAGTTTATTCGTTTGTAAAAACAGTAAAAAACAAACCTTCAGTTAACAAAAATGTCTAATCGTTATATTTTATAATATTTTATTCAAGCTATGTCCGATTTGTGATGTTTTTTAAGTTTTAAATTATTTATTGGTAAATGCGTAAAGGTAGAGTAGACAAAAAAATCCAGTAAAGAAAGAAAACCAGAAAAACTGGGTATTAAATTATAATTATAACATAATAATATTATAAATAAAATTAATAAAACTCATATTTTTTTCAAATGAGCAAAATTAAAAAAAAAATGGACAATCCCCATTGGACTTATTTATTGCTGAGTGTTTAGCTGTCCGTCCAACGATAGCAACAGCAGGAGCCACAGAACACCAGGCGCTGTAGTGCTCGTAAGTCGCTACAGAGTTACGCCTGAGTGGTGTCCTTTTTGGCACATAGGGCATTGTACTACCTACCATTCCCATGTAATACAACTGTAATACATGTACTTACTGCTTTATTTCAAGTTCTATTTATTGTTGTTTCTCACTGTATGTGTCCGGTTATATTCGTGTTGTATTGTTATGTTTTAATGTTTGTATAAATTCTAATTATTGATGTTGTAGTGTAATGTCCTATTTAGTCAAATAAACTTTTATTTATTTATTTATTTATTTTTTTTTTTTGCCACAGATTGCCAGCGCCGGGCAGTGTAGATGTAGTGTCAACGACCTTTCACAAATTTTGGAGGCCCTGCCAGAATTAAAGGGACCCCCGGGGCCTCAAGGTCCTACAGGTGCAGACGGCACAACCGGGGCCCCAGGCAAAACGGTAAACTCTCGTTTCTAACTTATAATTGACTTCTAATTTTAAATTACTTCTACATTCTTTTTTTGGGATGACATGCTTAAAAAAATTAAAGCGTGTGTTCCGAAATATGCTGGCAAGCATGCAATGTAATACCTAGTATGCTGGCAGGTGCTCATAATGTCATCCGACGCCATATTGTACTAAGCCCAACTGGTAAGGTAAGATAAGTGTGACGCATTATTAATGTATGCAAAAATGCAATATTGACATCCCAACTAAGTCATATACGCCAATACACTTATAGTTTGTAACGAATCAATAGAGTGACGTCGATATGACGTTATGAGTACTTATCAGTAGGTTGTGTTTCGGAACACACCCAATGAAGAGCTTTTAACATGCATTTCCTTACACAATTTTAAAAGGCCTTTTTGTCCAGGGTCAAATGGGAGATCCAGGCCCCCCAGGATCTCCTGGTCAGAAAGGCGACCGAGGGGAGAGAGGCGAGTTTGGTGCCCCAGGTGTCGAGGGGCAACCGGGCCCAAAAGGGGAACCGGGGCTAGATGGTACCCCGGGATTACAGGGGCCAGTTGGCCCGCCTGGACCACCTGGAGTGGTAGCTTCGGCTCTTATAGTAAGTGACTTGATATCTAGTAATATATCGCACAGTGTGATAAAAACCTCGATTTTGTTTCACCGCGTTTTTCTTTCAAAATACTATAGTTGTTAGCTATATAAATGTCGCAGGGAAAAGAGGATATCAGGGATTTCACAATATCCCTAGGGATATCACGAACTCCCGGTAGATGCCGAATATTTTTGTTTGTTACGTCTTCTTACTAAAAATATCTAGTGATATGTCATTTCACTAAACTAAATCTAGTGAAATGTCAGAAATGCGGATACCGCCGAATAAAAATTGAGCCACTCATTTCTCTCGCTCGCTCTAGTTCCCACACGTGACACGGGCACTAGTGGGAGTGAAACAAATGCGTCGCTCGAGCTGGCGTGGCTCGTCTAGCCTGGAGACAGACATACATACTAACCCTTTGGGTACGGAACCGTAAGAACTAGGATAATCGAAAAGCTGGAGTACCTGTAGTACCTGTGCCTGTACAAGAGCCTAACCAAACTAGTTATCGACATGCCACCTTTACAAAAAATATTCAACTTGGTCGGCCGCTTCATTTGAGGTCAAAAATCAAAGGTCTGAAGTATCTGATGAAGAACCCTCAGCTGGTTTCAACTGTATGATTCAGGGATATGGTGATGCCCCCTCAAATCTACTATAGTTGCACTACACGTGTGATAATAATAATAATAACTCCCATTCTGGTTTTGGTGACGGTGGCCGGTTTCATTGAAACCAGGCCAAGAGTAATTTTATAGTGCCCAAGTGTGTGTGCGAGTAAAGGAATATAGAGATTGCTCTTGTGTACACAAGAGCAATCTCTATATTCCTTTACTCGCAAAACCCGGTGGGACGGAAGACTGACACGACCGGCGAGAGATCAGGCGCAGGACCGACTTTTTACATGCCCATCCGACGCATGGATCATCTAACATCTTACTTGTCAGATTCAGATGTAAGATGATCTTATCAAAGTACCCGTGTCTACTGTGTATACTTTTTTTTTTTTTTTAGTATCGTCCCCCTAATATTATCAGGGCTATTTATTTTCTATTTGTCTATAAACACAATTTGTCTAATTAGCCCGTTAATTATGTTCAATAATATAATTTGTACAATATTATGATATCCAATATAAAATATAATTAACATTAAATTCCAATATACAATAAAATGATTCCACTAAAATAAACAAATAAAATACCTACAATTAAAATGTCAAAATAGTAAAACAACGGCACAAATATTATAAAACAAAAAGAACGGAGACTATTCTAATATCACAGCTTAAAATTAGAACCTAATTGTTATTATCACACAAAATACTACTGTTACGCTTGTTCACTACACCCACGATCGTTCTGTGCACTGTGTATACTAGAGCAAGCGAGAGAAATGCGTGGCTTGATTTTTATTCGGCGGTGTCCGCTTTTCTGACGTTTCACTAGATTTAGTTTAGTGAAATGACATATCACTAGATATTTTTAGTAAGAAGACGTAACAAACAAGAATATTCGGCATCTACCGGGAGTTCGTGATATCCCTAGGGATATCGTGAAATCCCTGATATCTACTTTTCCCTGCGACATAAACATTAGAGTAAAACTCCGAGATTGATATTCTTTGTAGTTATTTTTTTAAAGAGTGTGAAAGTTGGCTTTTTCCGGGTCAAAAAATTGCATAAAAATTTATTAAAAAAAAACTAATCGAGTAACATTAATTTTGTTTATACTAATTGAACAAGCACTTAATTAATTAACAAGCAATTAATTAACCTACTGTGATCAAGTAGGGAGATATATATTATTATTTATTTAATAATTTTAGTTTTTCATTTTTAATTTCGCGATTAGATCGAATTAGAAAAAGTTTTAAGCATGAAACGATAGTGTGAGTAATCCTTTATCAATGTTATTAAAAATCACTTTCTAATAACCTCTGTGTCAGAAGTTATATCCAATTTAAAAATTTTTAAATAAAAATTCGGATTTTTTGTACCTCGGGTTGTCACTAAAGGTCTCTTGTTTGATTTATCCGGTTGATACGCAAATTCGCAATCAATATCCTATACGAAAAATATCAAGATTACGTTTAGGTAGGTCTAATAATAAAAAATCTAAGAAGTGAAAAAATATAACGTAAACTAATGATTTTATATGCCCAAACAGTATCTAATCAGGAATTACCTTGTGATGTAGTCGGGGAAAATAAAATATCAATTTTAGTGAAAACCCTAGGTATAAAAAAATCCGAATTTTTATTAAAAAAATTGAATTGGATATAACTTCTCACACAGAGGTTATTAGAGTGTGATTTTTAATAACATTGATAAAGGATTACTCACACTATCGTTTCATGCTTGAAACTTTTTCTAACTCGATCTAATCGCGAACTTAAAAGACGGTTGGAGAGTAGTGTTTTGTGTCGAACTCGAACTCGAATTCGACTCAAACTCGACTCGAACTGGACTCGAACTCGACTCGAACTCGACTAAAACTCGACTCGAACTCGGTTGTCTGTAAAGTCGGTTTACTGACGATAGTTGAACGTGACAACGTGCCTTAAATGGAACGCCTCAGAGAGAGGTAACGCCGCATATTGCGTCATGCAGCTCATATCGAATTATAAGACGTTGTCACGTCAAAAATGAAAAACTAAAATTATTAAATAAATAAATATCTCCCTACTTGATCACAGTAGGTTAACCAAATTTGGAGAAAAAGTAAAGTATTAAGCGCTTGTTCAATTGGTATAAACAAAGTTAATGTTACTTGATTAGTTTTTTTTTTATTAATTTTTATGCAAATTTTTGACCCGGAAAAACTCCAACTTTGACACTCTTTAAAAAAATAACTACAAAGAATATCGATCTCGGTGTTTTACTCTAATGTTTATATAGTATTTTGAAAGAAAAACGCGGTGAAACAAAATCGAGGTTTTTATCACACTGTGTATCGCCTCTGTGATCTAGTGGTATAGAGCGCGGCTCTTGACTCGGAGGTCGTGGGTTCGATTCCCGCGTTGGAAACATAATTATTGTTATTTCCAAGTTTGTTTAGGACAATGCAGGCTGATCACCCGATTGTCTGACAAGTAAGATGATCCATGCGTCGGATGGGCATGTAAAAAGTCGGTCCTGCGCTAGTCGTGTCGGTCGTCCGTTCCACTGGGTTATGAGAGTAAAGGAATAGAGAGTGCTCTTGTGTACTGCGCAGACACTTGGGCACTATAAAATTACTCCTGCGTAGCTGGCCTGGTTTCAATGAAACTGACCACCGTCACCGAAACCTGTGTGTCAGCTATTCTATTGTTATCTAGTAATATTGTAAATACGAAAATGTGTCTGTCCGTTACACGCTAAAACTGTGCTATGTACCCCTGATCTAATTTCTATGGGTTTAGAGATACTTTTAGCAGTTGTATCTTGTGTTACGTTATTTACGATTATTAATTACGTTAGTTACGATTATTTTAATGGCGGAAAACTGTACACATGTGTGAACGAATTTTAGCGCAATTTACGGGAAATATCTAGTTACTATATTGAATAAGCTTTCACAATAAGTTCAAATTTTAACACTGCAGTACACGCGCTCCATTTTTTACATGATAACTCGCGTGGCCTACGATGGTAGGCCATCTAAAAATCTTAATTTTTATCTAGTAATATTGTAAATACGAAAATGTGTCTGTCTGTTACACGCTAAAACTGTGCTATGTACCCCTGATCTAATTTCTATGGGTTTAGAGATACTTTTAGCGGTTGTATCTTGTGTTACGTTATTTACGATTATTAATTACGTTAGTTACGATTATTTTAATGGCGGAAAACTGTACACATGTGTGAACGAATTTTAGCGCAATTTACGGGAAATATCTAGTTACTATATTGAATAAGCTTTCACAATAAGTTCAAATTTTAACACTGCGTACTGCGCCCCATTTTTTACATGAGAACTCGCGTGGCCTACGATGGTAGGCCATCTAAAAATCTTAATTGTTTTCATAATAATTATTATTTAATTAAAATCACAAATAAAATCAAAAATATTATTTAATAACTTACTTTTATAATCAAAAACTATTTAATTAATTATTAAATTAGTGAAAAATCATCAAATTTGTGAATTTCTATGAAAATGTGACAAAAATAGTACTGATGAAATCAAACATGTGTATTCCTTACGTGAAACTAAAATAAGTTAGACTTTTGTTTGTTTTATGCTATTCAAGATTTGATCCTACTTACAAGTCAGAATAAAACCAGAAATTACAAATCTATTACCACTTTCTTGGTGATCAAATTTGAGCAAATATGCAGCGTTGACATTGCCCCATACGTCTTATCAGTAGGGCTAAATCGTGTTGGATTCCTAAAAAATCTTGAGCTTTACTACATAAAATAGTTTAAGGTTATTTCTTCTATTTAGAAACTTAATTATTTTTAAATTTTGATAATTTTTTTCTAAGAATAAACGACCCTAAACTTCAGAAGTCACCGAATTAGCTCATTTTCATACAAGTGTAATTCAATTCAATATTTGTCACTTGTTACTCTTGATCGCTTACTTAGTTACAGCAGCCAACTTAGATCATAATTTTCCATTTCAAAATTCACATCAAAAGCCTGACGAGGAAATAAGACAACCGGAACTGATGGCACTAAGTTTTCATTGTGAAAACTACAAAATAGTTTATTTATTGATTAATTAAATACTTAACACTAGTTAAAAGTGTAATTTTTTTTTTAATTTTTTAATCATATTTTTACAATTTGGTGAGATTCCCTAAGTTCCTAGTTAATCATAACATGGTTACGACGTCAATCTGTACACTATATCTTATTAAAACATTAAATTTTAGTGTATGTAATCAAATTATCATAAATGTATTTTAGTATGAATGCATAAAATATACAATCATAAACAATAAAAACGTTATAAATCAATAATTAAAAAAAAAACATACATGGTTTAATTTAGTACACCAATACTCGCGCGGACTACTATGGTAGTCCAGATTTTTGATACTAAATATCTATAATTTCAATCGAGTTTCAGTTCAGAGGAGGTACTGAGGTTTTGTCAAATTTATCAAACGAGGATTACCTGGAATGGCAAGTTTCTAGCGAGCTTTACGGAAAAAATATCGCTGAAAAAGTGAGCCTGGTCTACCATGGTAGTCCACGCGTGTACTGCAGTGTTAAATACCCCAGGGTAAAAATTAAGACCCAATTTGTACACTCAATTACTCCACGCTTATAAAACTGCTCTGTAACAAACTGTATGAGTATAATTGGGTCTTAAATCAAAACTGCAGTTCGCTTAAGATAAACCAGCCAGTCGGATGATTCGATAAGCGCTGCTAAGTCTACGGGACGAGAAATCTTTTAATTTAACTTACTTCAATAAGCCTTGACCTATTAAAAATTAAACACTGAATAAGAAAGTTTTGTAATAAGTAGCTTAATAGTTAAATAGGTAAATTGACAGTTCGTTGACTTTATTTATATGCACTTTAACTTTTATTTCGACATGTTTTTAACATAAGTAAGTTTACATAATAAATACAATGTTACATGCATAAAGTTTACTTTTACCAAACGACTTGGCAATGCATGAACATAATACAAAATTAAAATGTGAAATAGCGTGACCGCACTTGACATTTCAATTCTGTTTTGCTATAGTCGACGCGCCGTGCCTAGTCTTATTTCATTGTGAACTGACCCAAGTCATAAGATTGCCGTGGAAGAGTGCGGTTGGTTATAAATACCAACCGCACATTTAAAAGTCGGTAAAATTACATTAGAAATAATATTAAACCAGCTCACGAGCTCGCCAAAAGTGTTTTTAATAACATTGCTCATGTTAACTTTGAAAGCATTTCCAGTGATTCTTTATTCATCACAAGGGAACCAGCATTTGCATACTACATAATCACATACGAAGTTATTTCTTTTTGAGAATATTATATTAGTTTTTACCGGGAATCGCGCGTCGATTTCAATTTGAATTTCAAATTTTATTACATTCATAATTACCTCCTGGCGAAGTGTAATAAAAAAGTTGATACTTTAGATTGGGAAACTTTTAATAATGGTTAAAAGAAGGAAGGAAGAAAGGCTGTAAGGCATGCATAGTATGTGTATACTCACTCAATTATTTACAGGTTTTGGTTTATTTCGCGTACTATTACTAAAAACAATAATACACTGATTTCAAGCTATAGATTTTCGCAAAGTAACACAGATTCTATGAACTTTTAATAAACCAAGTATATGGACGGTAGTTAAGACACCGAAAGCTGTACAATGAAAGAGTATAATAAAATATGCGATCGTTATGTCGACAACCCTTGCTTTTATCTCAAAACGGTGTCCCATCTTACCCTAACGTCCCCTAAAACATTTTAATATTGAATCATGGCTGGTAAAAGGTTAGCTATAAGCGAACCCAATTCAAAAATATAAAATTAGCCGTGATGAAACCCTCATAAGCAATTTATTACAAGTATTTCGACCTTCCGACCACCTTTTGATAAAATAGGTAGGGATTTAATAAATTTTATGCACAGGAAACTACTGGGTTGTACGGAAATGGCGATCGTGGAATCCAGGGGCCTCCCGGAGAACGAGGGCCCATGGGTCTACCGGGGCCCCAAGGAGAGAGGGGGTACCAGGGAAATAAGGGCGAGAAAGGGTTACACGGATCTAAGGGCGACAAAGGAGAGCGAGTAAGTAAAACGCTGACACATTTTAATTGATTGTGACAAGTGGAATCCGAAAAATTTATTCAGGCAAATGGTGAACCTATGTCATTTATTCGGTCAAGTCAATGTTAGTTGTGACATTACAATGTAACTGAGCTTGACATAACATAAGACTATCTTCCTATGATACGATTTCCCTGACTGTGTATAGGTTAAATTCTAGGTATCTACACGTCTAGTAACCTACTTGGCTTGGTTATTGGACTAAGCACTAATATTATCTGGAGGGCACATAGATCAATATCCTAATGTAAATATTTGGTTTCCACTATAAACAAACATAATCTGTAATTACTACTATGGAGGGCTATTATCGAAAGTAATTTCGTATAAGCCTATATAAATAATTCACTAACATCGACCAAGGACAAAAAAGTTTCATGGAAATGAAAAAATAGTAATACTCAAGAGCCTCAGTCAACTTACATAAACTGTCAGACTCGTCAAAAAGTAGGCCGTCACAAGAAAAAAACTCAATAAATCCCGAATCACCCTTAGCTTGTAGGTATCAAAGTGGAAAACAAACTCCGTAACGAAATAACCGTTTGACCCTTGTCCGTTAGCATATAACTACATTACAGGGGTACGTTGGCCTTCGGGGGCCCCACGGTGCGAAAGGCGAGCGGGGCCCCGCCGGCCGAGACGGGATACCTGGCCTGCCAGGCCAAAATGGCCGGCCCGCGGAAAAAGGAGAAAAAGGTAACGAAGTCCGCCATCAAATTTTATGATTCTCCATATTTATGTTCAGGGAACGCGTTTATAAGAATTTAAGGCTTCATATCAGCCGTTCGGAAAATTTTTACTTCTTTCCTTAACCCTCAATAAAACAGATTTAGTATTTCAGGTATAGATCTCGCATTATGTTTTATAGTTACATTAAATATTGCGCACCCTAGCAGTAAAAGGCTTAAGTGTTTCCTGTTTTATTTTCCCGAACAAGGGGATCAAGTTTTAACACCATTTGTAGAATTGTTTCTTTTTTTAGAAACAATAAAATATATTTTTTCATTTCAATTGTTTGAAAAATGTTCAAGACTTCGACAAAGCGACATTATCCACTCGAAAGAATACAACGCCCACCTAAAGGAGGTAGCTAGATTTTATTTAGAAATTCATAAAAGACTCTTACGAGGATTTTAATTTTAAATAAGTGTCACTTCACCTCACTCGAGACGAGGTAAAATCTTAAAAAGGTTCTCGTGTAATAAGCACCTTAAATGCACGTAAATAACGGTTTTTAATTAAATGTATGTCATTAGCGAAATTCTGTTTTAGGGGCCCAAGGTCTGTCGGGGCCTCCGGGGCCCCCAGGTGGGGCCCAGGCCGAAAACTTAATTACAACTGACGTCGCCCGCACAGGTAAAGTAAAATCAAGATAAGTACACTATTTAATTATGTTTGGGGATGTTTTGTTTATGTTCGGCGATAAACAAGGATTTCCGCGATTAATTTTCATAAAATTTAGGGCCGGCGCGGGCTATTTATTAAACGGCGTTGGATGTTGGCCGCTAATTGTTCACGGAGCTTAGCATGGTCACCATAGAAAGGTTTATTTTTACGGTAAAGTAGTAGTGATGGATTAACAAAGGATGCCAGTTTGTCCGCAAAAACTGACAGAGATTCTATCCTTTCGGATTTCTACTGTGGCCACTCAGCTTGTTGGTGACTTTCCGATCTTTGCCACAAGCGCGACCGACAAAAATTAAAATAAAATGCCACTTTAGGACCTAGTTCATAGGTTTCATTATCTACTGACATTGGTCTAGTGACCTATGCTGCTGCTGCTTTGTAGTATCATATAGCAAAATAAACCTATAGCCCAGGGGTTCCCAATCTTTTTCAGCCTGCAGCGCACTTACAAGTCAATATTTTGTCACGGCGACCTACTCTACCTAGCAATTACAAAAATATACATAAATAAATAATATGTAACACCTTTATTAATTATAGTTAGATTAAGCAAGTAAATAATAATAAACAAAATATATGTAATCATCTGCCTTCTTTGTTTAATAAATTAATAATTCATATTATATTTTTTTTATAATATATTTTGTGGTTATGGATAATGATGGAGTATCGACTCACGGCACTCGGCGCCCCTGTTGCCTTTCCACGGCGCACGGTTTGGGAACCCCTGCCCTATGTCAAAAAGTGACATTTCAATTTAAAATTTTGTCAGTCGCGCTCGCTTGCCGCGTTTATCAGAACAGTATTTTTAGAGGGATGAGTATGAGTAGAGGGATGAGGGTTGCTGTAGAGTGTAGACGTGCCTTTAACGATGTTGATTACTAAACTAAAGCAATATGAATTATACTTACCACTTGGTTTGTTTTTTGTATGTAGATTATAAACTGTTAGGTCTATATTTTGATCATAAGTTATTTACAACTTTGCGGTGACATCATATTATAATTATTATTTTAACAGATATTTTGATAAACACAACACAGAGGTGTTTGCTATATCAAATTAGTATATTCCGAAATCCGAAACAACCGAGATTGTAAAGAGTAAACGAAATTTTGGGATATTTTCAAGTTTTCCTTTCATTTTCCTCACGCACCCTGGCAAATGTTGTATAAGCGACCCACGTTGCGTCGTTAAGGTGAATTGAAATTGCTGGATTAGAAGATCAAACCTCCACAAATACGATATCACAGTTTAAATTATACACAGTACGCCATCTATAATATACTACCGCATCGGGCGAACACACAGATGTAATACGAGCTTTTTCCCGCGGCTTCGCTCGCGTTAAGAAGTATTATTTTAAACAAACTTTCATCCCCTATTTTAACCCTTTCGGGTTGGAATTTATCAAAATCCTTTCATAGCGGATGCCTACATCATAATATCTACCTGCATGCCAAATTTCAGCCCGATCCGTCTAGTGGTTTTGGCTGTGCGTTGATAGATCACCATGTCAGTTAGTCACCTTTGAGTTTTATAGATATAGATAGTTACAGATACCTCTAAGAGCACTATTGCAATACAAATTATTTGTTTGCATATCCATAAGATACAGCTATACAAATCGCAATATCTTGAGACTATTGTTTAACTTGTTGTTAAAAAAAAGCAGTTCATAAACCAGTGCACTTTCGAAAAACGATAAAATATCATAAATAAGAGATCATAATATCATTGCAGTAACGCGCTTAAAACCTCATCCAGGTTTCATGGTTTCATCACCATCGAGGTTCCAAATTTTAGGCTACTGTGTTTATTTGCACTATGACGCTATTTTACATCAGAATCGAAATCTTTATGCCGACGGTATAGGGGTCAATATTGTTGAAACTAAATTGCATTTTCATATCCTAGCATGTTACTAAAATATAATGACGTATACTCTCATTCGAAAAATAAGGCAGTGTGATATTTACTTGGGCCTGTCCACATCTCCACGACACGTCATCGTCAACGTGGAAAGGTGCGGTAACGTGGCACGGTACGTTGCCGTGACGTGTAACGTTAACGTAAAGTAAAATGCACATAGCAACATTGTACGTCGCCACTCGCCATGTCTAGTAAAACTGTTACATTCTTCGCTACTGATCTAGATGTGGACCGCACAATAATGTTTTTGCTATTGTTAGGAACGGAGAAAGAGAAGAAAAAAGACGTGCATTTTTACGTTACCTTGACGTAAATTTACACGTCACGTCAACGTAACGTGCCACGCTACCGCACCGTTCCACGTTAACGACGTCGTTACTTAGAAATGTGGACAGGCCCTTAGTTAAACATAAAACTGAATATTTCAAATTAAAACTAGTTTACTTCAAAGGATATAATTTGTCATTGCCTATTCCTATTTAAAATATTTATAAGCTATGTCCACATTATGCAATTTCATCTTCAATTTTCGTCATCTTCTTTTTATTCAACTTTCGTTTAATTGCATATATTCAATAATTGACGCATTCAGTTATTGAATATATGCATTCAATAATTGAATGCGTCAAAATCCTCCCGCGTTGAAAGTGTCATAGCGAGCGCTCTGCGCTACGATTTCAATGCGCGTCACGGGCATGCCTCAAGTTCGCTGTTGACTGCGCTATAACGCATGCCCTCGATGAATAAAAAAGGCCCAGTGTGGACAAAACTATTGGCTAACCTGCCTACGCAATTTAATCGTAGTCACTTTAGTGATAATTTTTGCAAGTTTCAGTCTGTTTGTAATAGAAATAGAGATATTAACACCAAAATTTTACTTTAATTTTTCAATTGTAATTTTCTTAACAAATTAATGTTATTAATTAATAATTACTACTTAAGTAATCATTAAAGCTCTCAAGACGCGTGTTTAACTTTTGAATTTCCAATTTGACATTACGCGAACAGACTAAGGGCCAGGCCACAACAATGCGTTGTGGCGTCGCATCGCAAAAAAAGACCGAAAAGCAATATAGTTTTTGCCTGGCCCATTATAGTGATAATAGCATACTAAATACTTATTTTATACACATTTCCAACTCCGCTATAGATGTATGAATACAGCAATAATGACTACCGGTTCCGGGCGCGGAAATCTTGACCCTTTTGAAGGGCATAATGTATTTTGGCCCTTATAATGGCATATATTTTATACCTTAGGAATCTTGTGGTAATAAACAAGTAATATAGAATACATGTTTAGTAAACGTTAAACATAAGTTCCATATGAGGTTCATTTTTAAAATGTTGCCCGCAAACTATTCAGTGGGAACCGTTAATTTATTTGGTATTAATCAAAAGTATTATAATTCCTTGAATATGGCTTATTTTTCATCAGTCGTGCCAAGCTTTATCAAATTGGTTCAGTGGTTTTGATGCAACAAATATAATATTATGTTACTTCTTAATGCTGGTATAGCAAAAGTGTGGCTACTCCACTCGGTCAAAGTAAATACTGGGACACTCTCTTCACGACAAAAGGACATTGTCTCAATAATGGCCTCCTAATGAAGTTTGTTCAGAATAAGCAGTTGGGTGTAACCAAATAGAATTTGTGAGTAAATAATGAACTTAGCGTTATTTGGGTCAGGAGTCGTAAATTATTAACGCATTAGTTTTGTTCCAACTACAAATTACTATTATAAAGTTGAGGTTAGAAAAACGTTTGAGTTGTTTATATGAATACTTTGGAAGTGTTTTGAAAGTACTTAATGTTATTGCCATACAATTGCCTCTTTAATCAATGGGTATTCGTTTCGTTTTCCTATAATGGTTATCGACGTTATGGTCAACGTGAACTATTTACATTACAGCGTTGCATTCATGATGATGATCATGGTTAATAATGTGGACCAACGTAGAGCCGTCTCTACGTTGACAAAACTTCAACGTAGAGTCCGCTCTAAGGCTGTGTTTCCACCAGAGCTGAGCGGAGCTGTCTTGCGAGGAATGTGTTTTTGAGAACCAATAGCATCGCCGCGCTGAGCGATGTCATGACAAAGTCATGTCAATGAAGCGATTCTATTGGTTTTCAAAAACACATTCCTCGCAACACAGCTCCGCTCAGCTCAGTCTAAAGATGCGATACTATCCTCGCTTGTCTTAAACGCGTATTATTACAATTACTACTATCATTGCTACAGTCTTGAACGTTGAAATTATATTATTTCCATCATTAGCTTGATAATAAACACCACCTCTGAATAAAGTGCAATATGGTTCTTGAAAAAGTTGAAAATTTTAAACGATATTTGTCTTCAGGGAAAATGAAGGCTTTCTTTATACTATACTATACTCGGCGAAACATGGCGGAGCGGTCATTGACTTCCTGTCAAAAACTTGTCATTTTCTATACAAAGCTGCGATTGACAACACCTGACACTTCACTATCAATCGCGGTTTTTTGGGAGGGAGTCAATTATGGCTGGTTTACACGTATTAAGTAGATAAGTAGTTAACTAAATTTTAACTTAATTTTAAGTTACTTATTGCATGTAAACACACAATTTAGTAGCAAGTAGTAAGTTAAAATTTAGTTAAGTACTAAACAAGGAAATTAGAATTTTGACTATTTTCTGTAAAGTTGGCAGGCGGCGCTTGTCACTTGACAAATTTCCGGCAGGCACTTCAAATTAAGTTAAAATTTAGTTACTACTTATCTACTTAATACGTGTAAACCAGCCATAATTGACTCCCTCCCAAAAAACCGCGATTGAGAGTGAAGTGTCAGGTGTTGTCAATCGCAGCTTTGTATAGAAAATGACACGTTTTTGACAGGGAGTCTATGACCGCTACCACCATGTTTCGCCGAGTACAGTATAGATGTCCCGGTGGACTTCGTATCACTTCCCTCCCAATATAAATCTTCCCTGGACTTCCGCGAATATTTCAAGACTAAAACCTGCCAAATTGGCCCAGCCATTCTCAGGCTTTAGCGACCAAACAAAATTACAAAATTTTATCTATATAGATATTATTATGTGGTGCGAATGTCCATATTTTTATTCACACTGACTAAAACTTATCCCACAATCCCAAAAAGAGCGTAAAGTTCCTTTCGCAAACTTCGACTATGAGTCTATTACTTTTACGACGAAGGCTGAATTACTCGAGTAGGCATTGTTCTTTTTATGCCGATTGAAGTATAAAAGTTTTCCCTCGATGTCTATAAACAAAATGGCGGCACGGGGGAACACTGGAATCAACATCCCAACATTTGTTATCTAACATCCGATGATTTAATTTTTCAAGTCTTTGAAGTGTGTATTATTTACCGAGAAATGAGAGTAATATGTCGCGAAATGTACCTTTGGTATTTGTCTGAAGAATTGAATTTGTGGATGTATCTACTTACATAAAACATAATATAACAAGTTGGATTTCCATACAAAAATACATTTTATGTTCTCCTAACTTGACTTACTCTAAGTGCCGTACTCAGAGACGAATGTCGGAAGCCGGAAGTTAGGACATAGAACACAATTTTAACCTGTTCATCCTGTCAGATTTGAACCCACACGATAGTATTGATGTCATCATGTCACCACATAGTTGTGTGGATGGTTGTCTCCTTATCTTTACTAACCCACAAAAATATTATGTGAGACGTACTGCTTAGAGTCTCATTATATTTTAAAAGGTTGGTATCTAGTAAGGTACAAAGAATACCAGTAGCGTGGGGTCCGGTTCCTCTAACTCCACTTCCGTTCTTTACATTCAGTTACCTCCTACAATAATATTATGTAGAAAAGATGTAGATTTTCACATCATCTTAATTTCTACATAATATTACATACTAATAATCAGCTTTCGCCACTGAAGTATGCCTACAAACTTTGTTTAACATAATATTGTAATTAATAATTCATGATTTCGGCAAATACAAGGGGAATAAAACGCTAACAGCCTGTATTACGTTAACATTAATAAACTTGTTTTATGGTTTAGGCCCAATTTCATCAACGATTGTTAAAGTTAATGCTCGAATTAGTATCACGTTATCTCTTTCGTTTTTCATATGAATGAAAGAGAAGACATGACATTTTAGCAAGCTGTTAACACTAATAGACGTTGGTGAAACTGGGTCTTAATATATTTCCATCGCAGGGCCGCGGGAACTTCTCAAACTGAAGGGCGACAGAGGGGAGAGAGGAGAGAAGGTAAGTTCATACTGAGTATGTAACGAAACGAGATGCGACGCAACGCGGCATCAATTTAGCAATTGAAAATCGAACTCTATTGACTTTACTATCAGTATATCATAATAAATCACCAGTAGATAGCAGATCTACTGGTGATTTATTATGATCTATGATCTGATTATAATATTATTATCGTCACGTTTTGGTTTGAACTGGAGCCCAATTATTGTCAAGCGTCGCTTCACGCATGTCGTTTCGACCACAGGCTTCATTCGAGTGCGCTGCACAAATCAAAAAAATTAAAATAAAAATTGTTTTATTTCTGGGTAGATTAAAAAAAATGCTTTCAAAATGTTGATACGGTGCCTACCACCGGTTCGGACATGCTATCTAATGCGCGGTCGAGTGAGACGGCCTGCGATCGGAATGACCACGGAATGACCAAAAGAATCAGGCCTCTGATCCTGAATTCAGAAATAATTTTCACGAATAATTGTCTAGGATTCTTTGTAGCACAACGAATTCAACATTCCCTTTTAGATCTAGATTATGACACTCCCTAATTCCTCGTTTAAAAGCCTGAGGTGCGCCATAAAAGTCGTCACCGTATGTTTTAAGTTAATAAAGGCGATGCTATAAATGAGATTATGCTTATTTATACTGAAGCCGTAACTTTGCTATTAATTCTGCGCATAAAAAGTCATAAACAGAAATGAAACACATTTGTTATAAAGGCGTGTCGCAGCGACACGTTATAAAAGGTAAAAATAATTTTTATGGCCCTTATTTTATGTTCTATTTTGCTGTAACATAAGTATCGTATAGAGCATCGAATGATTAGATAGGCAAGCTCAGATACATTTTAAAATCCGAATATTTTATTGATGTCCTAATTTTTATTTTCATTAGGGAGAAAAAGGAACGCGAGGTATGGAAGGACCGCAGGGTTTTCCTGGAACTGATGGGAAACCTGGTGAGCGTGGAGACGTGGGGCCATCCGGCCTACCCGGAGTCCAGGGGCCCCAGGGACTCTCGGGGCTCAAAGGCGACAAAGGAGAGGCGGGGCCCCCCGGACCGGTTGCGTTTTCGAAAGACGAAGCTGCAGTTATGACTAAGGTATTTTAATAATATATTAATTTACTAGATGACGCCCGCAACTCCGTTGCGACAAAATTCGTTTATCGCGCGGAAACCGTACATTTTCCGGGGATAAAAACTATCCTATGTCCTTTCTCGGGACTCAAAGTAGGGTAGACTGGGTACGGATGTGACAATTTTGGTTTGGAGGCCAATAATTTTGTTAGTTTTACAGTTAGCTTTGAAAATTTTGTCACAAACCATAGTTTATTTATTTGGCTACATAAAATACCATTATATCATGCCAAAATATGATGTATTAGTGACGGAATCAAATTTTAACGAAAGAGGGAACTTGTCACAACCGACCACAACCCAAGGTCGGTTGTGATAGTGGTTGGGGTCAGTGGTGACATCTACAAAAAATTGTTGATATAATTTTTATTTCAATAAAATTGTACCATAAAACACCATAAACATTATTCTAAACAAATTCATCGAGCGTATCAAAACATATTCTATTTTGAAACATATTTATCGACCAAAACAACGACATCCGATTAATTTGATGAATTTCGCCGTTCTCTGTAAATAAGTCCTATATTTGACATTTTCGTAAGTATTTTCGTATTGACTGATAATATTCTGCGCTCGTTTGGCCTTTTGTAAGCGTTTTTAGGACATCTAAGAAAAAAGATAGGATAAATATATGTCACAACCGTACCCATAAGATTTGTCACAACCGTACCCAACACAGAATTTCAATTATTAAACAATCGCCACGAATCGGCTAAACGATCTACGTAACAAATAATTACTCGCAGTTAACTACTAATGATCAACTTATCACAAGAAAATAAGCGACAGGTTATTTGTATACAAAAAATAGTAAACATAAAAATAAACCAAGCGAGAAAACCTACTTTTGACTATTAAAAAGCAATGTAGGCCCCTGATAACGCTATCGTCAAGTGCTGGCAAAAGCAATGCTAGGAGAAGCATTTAGACTTGCAAGACGCGTCTTTCTCTCTTAGTACCCATCCCCATATTCCGTATAGTTTCGCTGTTATGACGACTGTCACAACCGTAACCTGGCACAAACGTACCCAGTCTAAACTATGTCCATACCAAATTTTAGCAAAATCGGTTCAGCAATTTGGGCGTGAAGAGGTAACAGACAGACAGACAGAAAGATAGACAGACACACTTTCTTTATAATATTAGTATGGATTAGTGACAAATGACAATCCTAAAAGTTTGTATTTTTCAACACTTTAAAAAAATATATACATGAGATAATTTATAAAATTCTAAATATATTTTTCACGAAATGTAATTTGGTTTGTAAAATATCTAAGCGGAAAGTTAGAACTTTTCGCAAGTGCTCGCATTCAGAAAAATGTTTTAATAAATTTTAAAACGTAAAGCTATAATAATTATTCTCATCGCAACAAAAATCTAATTTACGCGGATAACGCTGAGATAAGCTTACCAGGGTAATAAAGGAAACCAGGACATAAATTGGTCAGGAACGTTAATTTTATCTTATCCCTTAATTTGTATTCAAACTACGCCAATGAACTATCCAAAATTGCCAAAATCCAATAAATAATCTAAAACTCAATTAGGGTCATAGAATAAACATTAAACAGGACGACTAATTCGAAGACTCGAGTGAAATTTCTGATGTGAATCAAGTAGTTAATAGTGGCAGTTGTGACTTGAATCGCCAATCGATGAAATCAATAAAGTCCTGGAAAACCGGTCTAGAGTCTAGACTGGAAAACATTTTTCAATAAAATTATAAGGCTCGGAAAATTTCTAAATTAAGATACGGTCCTGATAAAATCCAAACTTTACTAATATTTGAGGTAGAAGAAATTATATTAGTAATTCTATTTCAGTGAATTTCTCGGAAATTCAATTATTATATAACATTTTAGGGGGAAAAGGGCGAAACTGGTCCGCGAGGAAAACGCGGACATCCGGGTCCTCCGGGGCCTCGTGGGGCACCGGGGTTACCGGGGCCCCCGGGGACACCAGGCACAGATGGACCTTCAGGAGACATAGGACTGCCCGGATGGACGGTAAGAATATTTTTAAAAAACTACATAAGTTTTTTTACAAACTGTATTTTCGAGCAACAGCAAACTTTATCGTTTATTTTAATCCAACCGTTTAAATTCAAAATGCGTATAATATCTTTAATAGGGCCCGCCGGGTGCCGTAGGTCAGCCCGGACCTCCGGGACAAAAAGGTGAAAAGGGCGACTCCGGGATAACCTCGACGGACCTAGAAAAGGTAAATTGGCAGATCGTACGAGCATTTGGCGGCCGCGCAATAAATTACAGCTGGTACTTTGTTAACAGATAAAAGGGGAGAAGGGTGACCGCGGTTTCGACGGGGCCCCGGGGCCGACGGGTAGAGAAGGCCCCCGCGGGCCGCCGGGGCCGCAGGGTCCACCGGCTCCTAATATGCAGTACCTACCTGTCCCCGGTCCACCGGGGCCCCCAGGTCCACCGGGGCCCCCGGGATACGCTAACGAGGTTCCATTCGACACGTTGACGGATAGCCCCGGGACCAAACGCGAGCCGGGATCAGGTGTGTAATCTCTGTTGTTACAAAACTCATCAAACACCCGCAATTCTTTTTTTTAAGCTTTAATAAATACTCCTTGTTACAATAATGGTGCCTCCCACACCGCCGTTAGAAAATGTTTGTAAACATTTTCTAACATAAAAACATTTACCAATAAATGTTGTCAATTGTTACATTTAGTTAGGAACTGTTACATGTTGTAAGTGCTCCTACACTAATAGAAAATGTTTACTAATATTTACTAACGTTTTATAACATTTAAATCTGGTATTGGCTCACCGCATACCCCGTCGTCCTTTTTAAAAGGTTTACAAACAAAAGGTAATACAATATTATGTTTTATTTTGTTATAATTTGTTTTGCTATAATTTGTTAAGTTACGTTTACTTAACATTTTCTAACATGAAAACATTTTAACATTTTTTAACATTTGTGATTAAATGTTTGCAAACAAATGTTTAATAACGTTACTAAACATTTTCGAACTGCGGTGTGGGAGCACCATAAAACCCGATATTGGATACTAGTCACTCACAACTCCGCTGAAAATCGTTCATCGCACGGGAACTTGTTTCCATATCCCGTCTCTCAGAGTATGTCCATATGTCTTGATAGCAGCCACAGACATAGATCAAGATCTTGATCCTATGTCTGTGATAGCAGCTGTTTAAGGTGGGATTTCACACCTTAATATTAATATACACATAAAACTTAGCTTTATAAAACTTAGTTTCCATTGAACGCGTTCATTCTGCGACGTAAATATCGTTTTGTTTCGATTGGATTTCACTACCTTCTTTTGATCGCGATTATTAAATCTAAGTTTACGTGACATCACGCAATTATTTTACATGTTTTCAGTATTTTAAAGCCTTTTCACGTTAATTTAACTTCAAAATAGAAAGAAACAATACATAAACTTTCTTCTTCTTTTTTATTAATGGCTCCTTAGTGAATCGCCAATGTCAGAGTGCGTTGACAAAAACTCTGCCTTATGAGTAGGTTTTGTGAAAAAACAAGGGTACGGTGAATTACGAACGTGTACGGTGTCTGTTGACAATTCCTTAACCTAGAACAAACACAGACATAAAGAGTTAGTACCACACCTTATAATTTAATTTGGTTAGTATGTATAAATGTACATAAAGTTTTTACAAAGGGAGTATTTACAAAGGATAGGACAGATTTGAAATCGGTAGGGCGAGGGATTGTAGGAGGAAGGATATCATATAATGAGGATTGGTTCTTTGGACAGGAAAAGAAAATATGGTCTAAAGTACCCTCGTCTATGCCACACTCACATAATGAACTGTCTCTAACCCTAATTTTGGCCAAGAAAACAGGTGAACAACAGTGACCCAGTCTGATTCGGATACATAAACTTACAAACGCATGTGTCAAAACTGTCATATTGACATTTCTTTTGTCTATGTTTTTCGTTCGGCCATGACAGGGCTTGAACGGGTTTTATGACGTTGAACTTCGGACTTTGGGCGTTCAGAAGATAAAACTCGGATTTGCTGTGAAAGCGTTCCGTTTACGCTGGTGAAATGCATTTCGATGTTATAATCGCGTTTATACGTTTTGAGCCGGTTCAGAGTGCTTTGAACGCATTCCATTTCTTTGGTGAAATCGCCCCTTAGTGTGAAGAAGAGGAGCAGACACACTTTCGCATTTACAATATTAGTAGATAATGATGTGTAAATAGTATCCAATAGATACTAATCTTTTATGTTTTATGAGTCGTAAAATACAATTTGTATTTTTCATGGCACATATTAAGTGACTATTATATTTTAGGCAAACCCTACGATTCGATACAGATGCTCAGAAAACTGAATCAAATAATGAAAATGCAGAAATATCGACCTGAGCAATTTGGTAACTATGAATTTATATATTGTAATAATTATAAGAAACCTATATTATCGTATACTTTTTATTTATGGTGCGTATGTGTTTCATATATCTAAGATGTTTTTACTTTTGGCTTCTGTTAGAAAAGTGCTTAATGTCATTGAGAATCGGTCCTTACAAAAATTAAAGGTCACTTCTTTAAATTTGTAACGGTTCATTCAGTGCTGTGACTTTCACAGTAAAAAATTCTAAAATATAAAGAACACATACACACCCTAAAATATTACCAAAGTGTTAATTTTTAAGCCCTTCAAGTTTTGTTACAATATATCTGTGATACGAGCACCTACTCCTTGATCAATGCTGATTTTTGAAGCTCTAAATATTCTTTTTAGCCCCAAGAGACCCAGACCAGTTAGATACACTAGAAAATCCTGACGTCCCTGAAGAGGAAGAGGAAGATGGGGTAACATTAGTCGGCACTGTATTGTTCAAAACTACGGACTCCTTGTTACGGGTAAGTCTTTTTAGTATCATTTGTTCATGTTAAAAATTACTTTTTCGCGTAACTTAAAACAGTTTGGTGTTTACTGTTTAAAAAAGAACTGTTTACAGTAAAGGAATTCCTTTACAAACCGATCGAAAAGTTCGAGTACTTTTCAATCACGGAACATTTTTTGTCTAGTTAAGGAAGTTATTTAGATATAAACTACGATAACATGGCGCGCCCCTCCAAAATTCAAAACGTTTGAAGTGCGTTGTCAAAACGTTTGAAGTGCGTTGTCTTGCGCGGTCGGCTAGTTATGATAAGTTGACCAACAAATCTTGGTAATAAGTGACATTAAGTGAAATATTACGTGTACTGTGATTGGTTGAATACTAACTACACACATTGAAACTGTAATTTGGAGGGGCGCGTAATGTTATCGTACTTTATCTCTAAATAGTAATTAACTAGAATCTACTTCTTCTTCTTTTAAAAAAAGACGGTTGGAGAGTAGTGTTTTGTGTCGAACTTGAACTCGAACTCGACTCGAACTCGACTCGAACTCGACTCGAACTCGACTCGAACTCGACTCGAACTCGACTCGAACTCGACTCGAACTCGACTCGAACTCGACTCGAACTCGGTTGTCTGTTAAGTTTGTTTACTGACGATAGTTGAACGTGACAACGTTATAGCCTTAAATGTAACGCCTCAGAGCGAGGTAACGCCGCATATTGCGTCATGTTTTTTCATGCGCGCAGCCCATATCGAATTATAAGACGTTGTCACGTCAAAACTTGGCTTCTTAGTGAATCGTCAATGTCAGAGTGAGTTGACGGAAACTCTGCCATTCAAAAGTATTTGAAAATTGGATGACAGATAAGTAACTAAAAGTAAAATTTATCAAAAATCTATCTCGATGTAGATGTAGATTATTAAGTACCATCTGAGATTTTGAATTATAGGTAGTTTGCGGACCCTACATATTTACGTCGAATTCCGTCAAACCCAACCGACAGATACCAACTAACATTGACACATAACCCAGCCAAATACCAAGGTCCGCTATCTACCAATAAAATATCATCTTTTATAAGAGTCTAATAACATCATGCCGAAGTTCCGCGGCGGAAGTTCGGCATCATTCCGCCTGCAATGTATTTTAAATTACCGATGCTATACCGAAATTCCGTCGCGTAATATTGTATGCGTTTGACATTGCTGACGTAATCATGCCGAACTTCCGCCGCGTAACTTCGGCATGATGAGTTTGGACACTAAGAGTACCGCCGAAGAAATTAAATCATAGGCAGTTGACAAACCTACGTCATTTGGTTTATTTAATATTATGTCAATTTAATACTAGTCGCGATTTGTCCGCTGGGTTTGACATATCGCGACCAAATTACGCAGGCCTGCTATCTACCTATAAGGCTGTGATTCCACTGAAGCGGAGCGGAGCTTAGCAGTGCCCGAATTGACCAATCGTGCTATTCCAGCGGAATGACAGCGAAGATTTCGAGCATGGTGATTGGTCAATTCGGGCACCGCTAAGCTCCGCTCCGCTTCAGTGGAAACGCAGCATAAATCAACTTCTCTAACAGTGTATTGTTAAAGTAATATAATTAACATACATTATATCAAATATATAATTATACAGCTGGGAGCAAACAGCCCTCGAGGGACAATGGCGTATGTCATTCAAGAGCAGGCACTCCTGGTGCGCGTCGACAACGGATGGCAGTACGTCGCGGTGAGTACCACACTAGACAGAGGCGCAATGTCGAACAACACTTGAGCGAGTGCACTATGTAGGACATATTGTGTAAATGACATACATTTTCATTATTATGTAGGATTTTCAATATTAAGGTCGTATTTTCACCAGAGATGTGTTGCGAGGAATGTGTTTTTAAGATCCAATAGCATCGCTGCGCTGAGCGATGTCATGGCAAGCTCACGCCAATGAAGCGATTCTATTGGTTAGTATAGAGTATAGAATACTGTAGTACTGAATTTCCAATAGTCTTAAAGAAGTAAACTCATGACATTACATTAAATTTTTTTTAACCCATCAAGCGCCAAGCGGCACCCGGCTGCCGCAAGGGTCAATTCAGACCGTCAACGTAACGATGCGAGGCGAGGCGCGGTGCGGCATAAATTTGTATGGATTTAGTTAATGGAATCAGGCGTTACTTTGCGGAAATTCATAGCTTAAAATTTAGTTGACGTTGACAAGTCACTTGACGGACGTTGTTTGTAGAGTCCACATTCTGAGGATGCTCCGGTGTTGGAGCGAAACGCGCGTCGAGATTTTCAACCTGCATGGTGGTGTAGGGCCTTGCACGGATTTGCCAACATTATTGCTTGTGTGGTGGTGGTGTTTGCAAGTTCTTGCATGCGAGTGTACGCATAGGCAGTGTGGGAGGAGGGAGGTGCTGTACTGGAGGTGGAAGTTTATTTCGCGGAATATTGCTAAAAATAATAACAAACTATTTTTTTTTTATGGATTTGACAGATTTCAACTGCACGAGGCGACATGCCAATCTGTCAATTCAGTACAAATTTAGAAATGCATCAACGCATCGCGTTGCGGTCTGAATCAACCCTTACAATTGACAATATATTCTGCGATTCCTACGATCGAGATGTGAAGTTATCTGAAAACGAAGCGTAGGTACGCTACGCTACGCGTGTTAGGATAAGGTCCTTCAAGAACCAAATTTATTTATATTTAAATACACACCTATTCAGTACACGAGACAAAATATAATATTTATTGGATTTACAATATTATTAAACTACACATCTGTAAAGTTTTAAATTATATTATTAACATACATCAAACAAAATTTATAAACGCCTAATCATTTACTTAGTATAATAATAATGCCAAAGTATAAAATCGCATAACTTATATTCTTACTACCATCACAAGCATTATTTAGTTACTTACCGGCCTCAAGTATGAAAATAACTGCCAACCCATATTTTAAACCGAAGCTCGAAGTTTTTCAGACACATTATTAACTGTGCTAGTTGCGTGCGATTATTCGGCGTTTCCTCTCTATTCACATATTTACTCGCTCGCTAATTATGCCAGAATTTCCACAACTATACGTGGTGAATGCGGTTTCAATATATTTGTACGTACGCATTGAAAACCTGAATTTCCTCCGTCTAACCATGTTCAGTAATTAACCACTTTTGAGCGCACGTCTCCAAATACGTAATAGAGAGAACTTCTAGTTGTAGTACTAGTTGTAGTATTGTGATCATTCATGACAACTTTTAGAATAGTCTACAATCTTTGAGTTCAAAGCTACTTACTGCATTCATCAGACAAATACGTCAAGCTTTTTTACATATTAACCCAAAAATCAAACATCGGCCTTCTCTCTTCACACTCACGCACCTGTTTCTTATGCCAGGTAAAAATAAAATAGATGTCTTTGGGAAAAAAAGGACGACGCGGATTCATCGCCAAATCAGTTTTTTCTCAATAACTCAATAAGTATACAATATTTTAATAATCCGCTAAGTCAGTTTTTCAATGATAGAATTTTATACAGTGTGTTAAAAATATTAACTTAGTTCAATGCACGGTTATGGCAATAAATGAAAAATTCGTGAAAATTAGATGCATCTTTGTGATTCTTTCTATCGAGAAAATTTTAAGATATCGTGTTTTTGCTGAGATCGAATTCTTGTAAATATAATGTAGTATCTTATTTTAGAAAATGAAATGATTCGGGGCCTATTTTCAAGTGTAAAAATGAATTATAAAATCAATAAATTTTGAGTTAGTTGACCCCTTAAAACCTCGAATTTTGCTTTGACCATACGCTTTTTTTTTCGCGCATGAGTCGTTGTGCGTGTGAGTGAAGCGAATGAAGAGACATTCAAGGTATTATGATTGGGTAAGCCAAGGCAAACTATCTTTTTTTAATAAAATAAGGGAGCAAACAAGCAAACCTGATAGAAAACAACTACCGTCGCCAATGGACACTCGCAACATTAGAGGTGCAGGTGCGTTGCCGACCTATGTGGATAGGTAGTAATTTGGCTCTAATCTCGAATAATCATAGGTACCTTTTTTAACACTTTCAGATATTATTTATTTTGAGCTTATAAGTTACAACTTATGATATACATTTTATAGTCTCAGGAAAACAATAAGAACACAATATGTCTTACCTAAGTTAGTAACAGTATATGATTTAAGGGGTCCCTAACTTTAAGAATCTGTCATAAGTGGGGCAAAGGGAAGGTCATTGACTGCCATTTTCATGCATGTCAGCAAGCTGTGCCAGTAATAAGCCAACTTATTGCACTTGCCAGAACTTCGAAAACGAACGGAGAATTTTAAAATACCGAATGTCCTCGTATCCAAGTAACGTCCATTTATTTAAAAAAACAGTTTTTTTATTGCTGTAACTCTTATTGCCATAACGAATCTAAAGGTGTCTCTTCACAATGGTCCATGCTGGTCAACTACAAACCATCGCCATTAGCTATGTCCACACTGTGCACTTTCGTCTTCAATTTTCGTAATCTTCTTTCATTTTGGATACGGTCAGAGGGCATGCGTCGCGGGCATGCTTTACGTTCGCTGTTGACTGTGCTATATAACGAATGCCCTTGATGAACAAAAAAGTCACAGTGTGGACAAAGGCTATAGTATAGACGAAGTAATGGTGTATGATGGCGGACGATTTCTAGGCGTGGCGTACAATTGGCAAGTTGATGTTATTCTGCAGTGGGCCATCGTGGGCTATTGTGTACTGCCTACTTTAAGGTGTCTCTTTTCACAATGGTACATGCTGGCCCACTAAAAGCCATCGCCATTGTGTAGACACTAGACAGGGTAATGGTGTATGATGGTTATGTCAGTACATATGTCTACACAATGGCGATGGCCTTTAGTGGACCAAAATGGGCCATTGTGAAGAAACACCTTAAGAGAGGTCACAAGATTTGTGACAAGTCAAAAAGATTCATCGAAAATGATTCGAATATGCGTTTTATCACGGTAGCTCCAACTTCCAGTGAGCGTGCTAAAAACTATACACATTCTCGTAGAACAGATAATATTATAAGAAATCTTTTTTCATAAAAATACCAATAACATGTTATAACAAGGAAATAAAATAATAAGTTTTTGAAGAAAGAAATAATAACTTATGACAATATTTTTCCATGCGGAAGTTTTAGTATATTAAATTCTTGTATATTTTTATCGAAGAACAATTTACGCATATTCGTAAATTCTGACACTGGCCTCACCATATTGGCCTGTGATTGGCAAATACAGCCTGTAGAGGAGCATAATATTATTCATCTACAATAATTGCACATAATTATCTGCGCGTGTTAGATTGAGGTATAATATATAAAGAAATATAAACTAATGTCATGCCCAGGCAGTGGCAAGATAGATGTGATTAAATGAAAAATAAACTATAAGGCAATAAAGATATTTATTAAAACAACCTTAACAAGTAAAAGTCGGTAGATATAATTATTTTCAAATTGTATAACAAATTATTACGTAATCTAGCCAAAGTACTTTCAGTTTATTAAATTAATAAGATACAACTCAGGAATAACACAGAACTTATAACTTTATATTATAAAATAACATAATATCAAGCATAAATTACAATAATAACCAAGTTACTTATTAGGTACTAAAATCTTTATAACAAATAGGTACATCACCTTAAACACTGTCGGCCAGAATGAGAGCCGTACTAGGTTCGCTAGCTATTTTATACTGGGTAAAATGGATATTCTACCCACATCAAATAATAATTCTAGTACCCACATTTTTCAAAGTTTGGTACTAGAATTATTATTACTTAAATATGATATTCTATCTGAATACAATTAAACAAAATCTTAACATAATAATATTCATAAAATAATTAAGAGACAATACTTTAAATATAAACTACCTTACATTATAAGTCTTTCCTTACAATTCAAAAGGTGTTTTTATTATCAATTTTAACATAAAAATTACGGCTTAATATTGGTGTTGTCAAGTCTTCAATAACGGAACTACTTAATTCATACATTTTATTCTTTTATCTATACTTATATATACATTAACATATCTATTACGCGCATATTGCTCTTGGTGACAATCAAGGGTCAACGTGAAAAAATAATGCAAAATGTTAATACACACTTTATGAAGAAAGTACATCAAGAAGTTAGAAATAAACTGAGAAAAAAAATGCTGAATGTGGATAGAAAGTGACTTTGGGGGTCACCTATATGATTTTTTTTGATGACGCCCGCAACTCCGTTACGCCAAAATTCGTTTATCGCGCGGGAACCATTTATTTTTCGGGATGAAAGCTATCCTTTGTCCTTTCCCGAGGCTCCAAAGTATCTTCATACCAAATTTCAACCAAATCGGTTCAGCGGTTTGGGCATGAAGAGATAACAGACAGACAGACACATTTTCGCATTTATAATATTAGTAGGATTGTTTACTAATATATAATCAATGAATTAGAAATTTTCCTTTCTATCCAGAAAGGGAATTTACAGTTTACGAGCCCAAACAGTATGCGATTTGGGGATCGGCCGATAGTTCTAATGTATGTGTTTGAACACGAGATCCTGCCTTATCTAAACTTCCTTATTTATTGCTACGCTGTTTTGAGCCGAAATTTTGACTTCATATTTCCAAAGCTTGGGATATTGTTCAGCTACATGCGTTGTAAATGGTTTTAAGCTAAATGGTTTAGTCCCTAGATTTTCGAATTCGAATTATATAGTACGGACTACGGACTAATGGACTTAAAATAAACTACATATCTCGCTGATCCATGTTATTAAAAAAATTAAGTAGCTAAATTGATGATTTTAGAAAGAAATCGTTTTAATGGCATTTTTTATTTTAATTATTGGTACCTTCAAATTAATAACAATGATCATTGTTACCAAAATATTGTAGCAGTTTATTTAAAGGCAGAAGTTGGGAAGTAATATAGGCATATAACTTTACATATTACCATATACTTAGGGTAAACAAGGCTATGTCAATACAAAGTTACGTAATATAACCCCAACTTGGGATTATTAGAATACCTTACATACTTGGCTAAATTAAGACACGATATTATGTAGTTAAACATTTTGCTTATGAAATTTTAGAATTTCCGTCGCGTCTTCAGCAGATACTTTATACTAACCGTTAAAGTAAAATTATGGTCATTTTCATAACAAAAATAATTTTCATTAACAATAAAAAATCATAAGAAACGACAATATTAAAGTGTGCAAAAATTCCTGATGGGTTTGAGTGTATTAAAAATAATGTTTTTATACACTACAAAGACTTTAGGCTAAAATTGTGGATCATACCGTAATTTTACTAATAAAAACTGTGTGTGCAGAGTGGGAATATTTTAAGTTAGTTCTGTTTACTCTGCCGTGTATATTATAGTCTAGGCACAGAAAATCTGTTTCAAAACTCTGCGCCTATTCAGCATCTTAATAGCTCATTCCCTTTACTATACTTAATAAATAGTAATGTTTATCTAGAGGTAGAAAAAATTCACAACATAACAGAAAGAGTCACAGTAGCGAAATGAATCGAAGTATGTCAGGATGACTTATACTGGTTTTTCCTAGATGGGATCACTCCTGGCGATTCACAGTCAACCAGGGAGTGGGCCAACGCGGACCACACTTCAGAACATTCTGGAAACCTCCAGCTTGGTGCATCACAAGAATCCAGCGGGCGAAGGACCAGTGGTAAGTAGCTTTGCTTTATTTGTAGACCACGGCAATGACATAGCGTCGCCTGAGTGCTAGATTGATAGAATGAGTTATGAATGCAGGATGATTAACGGATAAAAATCGGTTTTATTACACTAAAGATAATGTTAAATTTTCCAGTTGTTTTTTTTTAGTTTAAAGTTCCATCTCCACGATTTTGACGATAAAAACGGGACCCTATTTAAGCAAACGTCAGTAAATTTTCATGTTTATAACTCAAGAAATGAAAAACTTTCATTGAAACTTTCTACTCCAAGTTCACCCCCTTGGGAGTAGAATTACCAGAAACGCTTAAATACGCATCCATTCATTTTTAATCATTAGCACAAAATTAAAGTTTCATGTTTCTAACTCAAGAAATAACTGACTTTCATTTAAACTGTACTCATCCTGTTAGATGTAGCCCGATGTTATCCTGAACCTGGTCGCTTGGTAAAGTTTAGAGTCTCTAAAAAACTTCGGTATAGTCTTCTAACCGAAGATCGACTTAAATTTAAGACTTCTAGCTACAAATCAAAATGAGAGGCATTATTTGAAGTACTATCCATATTATCACAAAGAAATTACGTCCAAAATGAAGTTGGACGAACAATAAATCAATAAAAATCAAGATAAAACAGGATCAATAAAATTTGACCAATTTTATCCACAGGACAAAACAAAATTAAGAAACTGAGTGATGGACGTGCTTAGTGATTTGTGTCGTTTGTAGTCAAGCACGTCGATGTAAAAAAATGTATTTACTTAATTTAATTAAAATTAAAAAAAAATGCAATAAAAAGAAGTTTAAATACCGCATAAGTCTTTCTTTTGTTGAACTAATACCACCTAAGTCAATTATAATACTGATACAGTATTAAATACACATTTTAATATATTGTGACATTATAATACCTATTTATGTCTTGAGTACACATGTCTGAAGTATTATAAAGAAAATAATCAGTTTTTTTGTCTCTCCTGAAAACTTGTCAAATTTTACTTGCGCGGTATTGTTAGCTAAGCGACGATTATTTGATAAATCAGACCACGGAGAACTATAAAATTTGATAATGTACTATTACTGCACTGTTGTTAATGCTGTTTTTGCGAGAAAACCCTTTTAAAAATAATAGTGTTTGGTTTGTCAAACGATTTGCTTATACTCTTGTGTGTGAGGAGATTTTTACATGATATCATTACATAATATATTACTATACCTGTTATCTAATTTAATAATTAACATCATAATTACACTTAATGATACAAACGTTAATAAATATAGAAAAAGTCAAATTTATTAATTACTGCCAGTGTACGAAGGCCGACTGTTAATTTGAGTGTGTAATTATAGATTGGCCCGCCCACTTATATAGCAAGGAAATACTCGTGTTTTGAATTTAATTAAAGGACACTCAGATAGATTTTAAAGTCTGGGATATTTTTAAGAATCATAACCTAGTTTTTAACCGACTTAAAAAAAGGAGGTTATCAATAATTATTAGACGCGCATAATTATGTATGTAACATTTCCAGAACTGGCCAATTTTTGTATATTATGTTAGTCTATATCAGCGTCTGAACAAATGTGCCAAATTTGTGCACTTTAAAATCAATCCCACGTAGCTGACCAGCCTTACTAGACAAGTGGCAAGCGATTACCGTAAACACCAACAAAATGTATGCGATTTGACATATAAGTCATATTATCCATTCGCTAGCGAATACTATAATGTCAAATCCCATACATTTTGTTGGCGTTTACGATAATCACTTGCCACTTGTCTAGGCCCTCTGAGCCACTTGACTAGCCAAGCCTTTTTTGTGCTTCTATGATATTATGTACAGTCAAAATAATTATATGGAATTGACATTACACGAGTCGAACGTCAACTTTATGTAATTACTGAACGCATGACAATTCTACACAATCTTAATATATATAATTCTTCTGTGAGTGTGTATGTCACTGAACTTCTCTCAAACGACTGGACCGATTTTGATGAAATTTTTTGTGTGTGTTCAAGGGGATCTGGGAATGGTTTAGATTCACAATTTTGTCAGCTGGACAATGTTTTTTTAATTAATTTTTAATTTATTAGTAGTTGTTGATTTTGGAATGTTTTACATTGGATCGGACAGACGGCGCTACCATCGCAGTGTCAAATTTTAAATAATATTCGAATTCGAATTTTAATTTTAGTCTGTCCCGACAGTTAGCGCTGCGATCAAATTAAAAAAAATACTTTATATACTTAATATGGCAAAGAAACGTTTGCCGGGACAGCTAGTTTAATATATTTTGTCGGTTTCTATAAAAAAGCTGCGACATATAAAACATCTTGGCTCAAGGGCCTGGTTTCTATGAAACATGTCACCGAAACCAGAGTGGGAGTCAGTAATATCCATAGTAAAATAATTATTATAAAGTGACGGTCTTGTCGAAGATAATGATGAAACTTTCAAGCGCACATTCGCAGTTGGGAACTGCACAAGACAACAACATAATATTGACTACTCAGCAGATAATACGCTCGCTCCAAATCAAAACCATAGACTTAAGAAGCGGATACAATCGTACTTAATTGAAAACGTGAGTTGAAGAACACGATAACTAACATTTTGTAGGTAAAATACGAACATTTACTCATTTTTTCCCTTATAATTTGAACAAACCTTGTAACTTGTCTACGTCCTTCGTCGTTACCTGGCTAATATATCTGGCTACAAAAAAATGCACATTTTTTTATTTCAAATAGTTTTACCGGACCCTAAGCCTCCATCTATGCAAAAAACAGCAATTTTTACTGTTACCTTTGTATTCTTCCACTTACATCTTCAATAATTGCTAGTATGATGAGAAAATAGGAAAAAGCCTCACTCTCCCACCTCGAATCTCGTTAGGATTTTTAGAATGGTCGCACTATGTTATCGTGTATTACGCAAATAACCCAGTATTTCTGAACTTCTGGTTTTAATAATAAATTATGTAGGCATTATGGACCGAGGAAATAATTTTTTACACTTTTTATCGTCTATTAATAATTTAATTGTCACAGGCAAAATCACTGTAATGGCCCTTGTGGCCGCAAGAGGTATTAAATGATAATTTAATTTTATGATAAACATTTTCTGTCAAACTTTTCATTTAATGAAAGTTGAGTTGTTATCAATTATCTAATATATTATTATATAAGTAAGACTGTTGTGATCTAACAACTTTAGAACTAAACGTAAATGGACTTGCTTTGTTTTATTTTCACAATAAAATACGCCGCTACGTCAAATTTCTCGATCTGTGACCGAAACAATCTCGAAATCTTACTCGCCGAACATTCACTTTATCTTCATTGACAAAGTTAAACCTACAGTGAAGTTTCTGGAACTTTAAACGCTTCTGTTTCAGCAAACAACGGATATTTTCAGCGTTTTCAAGTCAAGAATTTCTCGTTCGTTAAGAATGTGCGAATCCGCCGGCAGGCGGCACCTGCGGTTACCTAACCGCGATACATTTCGTATGGATTGAGAATACCGAATGAGCTCGCTAGAATAGCCTGTTTATGTTACTGTAACTACATTAAAATGTAGCGTGGTGCGCTATATACTTTACTATAATATATACATTAAGTATAGTTTTCACAGAGCCAATAAGACTGGCAGCCAGTATTGGCTTGGCATATGCCGCGTGTGAACAGTTTAGCCTGGCTTGAAAAACTGCTCACACGCGGCATGTACCAAGCCAATACTGGCTGCCAGTCTTATTGGTAGCCAGTACTGGCTCTGTGTAAATTATATTTTATACACAATCATTTAGAACTTGTATACCTCGAGTTGGCTATACCTTATTTCTCGTATCTTTTCACTAGTGTATTAGCTATTGCATAGCTTTTATCACATGCTATGAGCGCGGCGACCGAATCCAAATATTTCGTTACGAAAAATAACCTAACACCCCCTACTCCGACCGTGTGTTATGCCGGTCGGTGCGGCGTTGAGGCACAGTGTTTGTGTGCGTGCAACTAGATGTATTCGAATTACTATTGCACAAGTCTATAAAAATGCTTATAATAGGTTTACCTGAGTGCCACACGTGTTTATTGGGCTTTGGCACATTCCCACCGCTGTTATACATCATATTATCTCCTGTGTCGCCGGGATCGATAGTGGTATCTAACCACGAAAACCCTTTGATATAATCTCGGAGAGCCCTAGGGACATGCTAAAGCTGTCTTGGGACCCGCAACGAAGTTAATCCAAAGACGATTGGAGTAGGAAGTATTTCACTAGTGTAAGATGGGAGAAGTAGTAATATAGTACTTAATTTTATAACGCCTTTATGTCTGTTACCTCTTCATATAAAATATAAAACTCATCCAGCGACACAAGTTGCTAATCGGCCTTTGGCTAACCAAATGAACCGTGATTTTCCAGCACTGAGCAGGCTGATGATAATGAACTATGGCTAAGAACACTCTCGATCATGTCAGCTTTTAAACAAAAAAAAAACTACAACAAAATCAGTCCACCCGTTTGGATGCTACGATGCCACGGACAGACACACACACAGACAGACAGACCTACAAACAAACCGACAGACAGACACGTCAAACTTATAACACCATTCTTTTTTGTCGGGGGTTAAAAATAGTATACAGGGATGTCAGATAGACTTTAAGCTAGTTTTTATTTTGAAAATATAGTGTACGAGTCACTCTCTATAAACAAATTTCAGTATAGCCAGGTTACGGGAAATATTAGTTTGTATAAATAATGATTTAGTTGTATATTTGCGAATTCGTAGAAAATCAGTATTAATTAGTAGAAGATAACGCGAGCAACCCTGTTTCCCCAAAATCGTAAATCGTTTATCGCGTGAGAACGGGTGCGGGATAAAAAGTATCATATGTGTCCTTTCCCGGGACTCAAAGTATCTCCATACCAAATTTCAGCAAAATCAGTTCTGACTTCTGAGGTATAGGCGTGAAGAGATAACAGACAGATACACTTTCGTATTTATAATATTAGTGTGGATTAGACATAATTTCTAAGAAATTTACTAAGACTGAAGCAATTTAAGCGGTTCTCCGTATTTGCGAGAGTGTGAGGCTACGAGTATGTAATCATGGTCCTAAGATATACTGTCTCCGTGTCGACGCTTTGAAGCTCAGGTTCTCTTAGGAGAAATTAGGACTAATTTCTTGTTATACTTGGCTCTTAACAACCTTTATTAAGTACGGGTAAAGACATAATGCTTAAATGTTTGTACGTGATATTATATCAACGTATTGGATTTAACTTATAATGAGAATTCGAAACAGTTTTTTTACCCATAACGCTACAAAAGATAAAATACGGTGAACAGTTGTAATACGCAAGTTTTAGTGATTATAGTAGTCAGTAGTGTTTAGAAAATCTCGACTTTGTAAAACCACTAAAATTCGTTTTCACTAACCACTATTCGCCAAAATTCGAAATACTGACGAATATCACGTAAACCCTGTTTATTGTCCAATTTAAATTTCAATCAGGACTTCTCGTCATTCTATAATTTCTGTTGAAAAGGACTTGAAAATATACCTTTGAGTATTTATTTAAGAGTAGGCAAAGAGGTACTATCAGAGAAGTTGATTCCTAGGCAGACGGCCGACCTAAGTAATTTGGTCGCGTTAAGTCAAACTATATAACTAACATTGAATTGACATAAGCTGACCAAATGACGCAGAACCGTCAATGCCAATGAATCAATTTCTTCTATGGTACTTCTAGTACTTCTTTTAAACTACTCATCTGTCCCCAGTTACGTCTGATCGCGTTGAACGAGCCCCATACTGGTGACATGCACGGAGTGAGTAGCCTCAACTACGACTGCCACAGACAAGCCCAGAGAGCTGGGTTAGAGGGAAACTTCAGGGCGTTTGTGTCTTCAAGGTATAGTAGCTTAATTATATGCATAAGGCATATTTCATTATGACCATAATATTAGGCGAGTCAGTCTGTCGCAAATGAAGAATAGAAATAGTGAGCGGTCACATGACAATACACAATAATATTATGTATTGGCGCATAGCTATGCCCTTGCAAGGTCCTAGGCCTAAATAAGGACACCTCTTGAAAATCACATGGTCAAGTCCTGGTATTTTGTCCTGATATTTTGTCCTTAAAACAGCAGTAGTTGCGTCACTTTTCTCCTTCACTGTCAAGAGTAGCAGTACTGCAGGACATGGAATTGGCGAAAGTTGTACTATCAGAGAAGTAGATTCATAGGCGGATATCGCGTTTTGTCAAACTCAGCCAACAGATCATGATCACACAGTTACATTGAATTGACAGAATCTAACCAAATTCCGTAGGTCTATCAACCGCCAATGAATGAAATGCTTCGAAGTTCGATGGTACAATAATTAGCTGAGCTCTAAAACGCCCGTTCCATTACTACCGCAATATATACCCTGATGTCTTTTTACGCCCAGGGTCCAAAACATCGACTCAATAGTCAGCTGGGTGGACCGCGAGATACCGGTGGTGAACACACGAGGGGATGTCCTCTTCAACTCCTGGGGCGAGATGTTTGACGGCTCCGGAGCTCTGTTTGCCCATGCACCAAGGATCTACAGCTTCAATGGAAAGAATGTGCTGACGGATCCTGGGTGGTGAGTTTGCTAAAGTCTATGCGCAACTTTTATTTAGAGTCGGCGTAAGGCGCGGGCGACGTGGGTCCCGCTCACGGCCTCGCGGTCCAAGGGGCCACAGGATTAAGGAGGAAAACTCGTGACGTGTTTGCTCATATAAATCACCAAAAAATTGGTCTTTCTTCGCTGCTACTTTCACAGTGAACTCTCTACAGGGTCACATACACACCCTAAAGTATCATCACTTAGTTTTGTTATGCATTTACAGCCTGGTTGGTATTGGTAAGTTTTCCACTAGCTATTCAGCAGTTTGTATAATATTAGCTCTGGATAGGTTTGATTGGTGTGGACTGGAGTGTAGGGCCATGCTCAACATATGAAACACTCACTCACCTAAAATATTGTTACAATTACTCACATCTCGTGCAGAGAGCACTCACATTAAAATTGGTGAGAGGTTTTATGCATGCTGTATATTTTTATGACTTATTATTATGTCGTTAATATATTCAAACAACATAGTAACAGGGTAGTAAAAAATTAAATCCGAACACGGTTCGTGTTTCGGATACGTTCATGGGCCGAATATGAGTATCATTCCATAGCAATATTAAATTATTTCTCTAATAATTATAAAGTTACTTTGTCATTAGGAAGTACAAACAACAATAAGGCATCAAAGATGGTAATAAAGGACACTGACGAATCTTCCGAAGCAATAACTTTTATGTTATGACGAAATATTTGCCTCAAATATACTTCGCTAATTATTATTTGAGAATTTCCATTAATTTCTCATTTGGGTATTCAAAGCAAACGACTTCAAAGGTGGAAATAGCGTAGTTATAATTAACTGTCGTTTCGTTAATGTTTTTGACAAAGTCCTCGAAATTAATCATTTTAATTTTGTTCCATTAGCCGATTCGTAATACACTATTGTATGAATTTACATGTATTTGCATTTAATTTTATATTGTTACGGATACGGACACGTGGTGCCATCTAGCGTCAGGCCAGCGAACCTACCAAGGGAACACAGGCAACGTAAATCCCCTACTCGCTACTAGATGACGCTAGGTGTATGTACCTACGAGTACTTTCTAGAAATATCTGATACTTGTTTACGCATATCGGGTTTATTCTGGGATGTTCCGGAATTTTCTGAGATTCGATCCGGCCCGTATAAATAGTCGCAGACAGTCGAGCCGGCAATTCAGTTTGATCTGAGCTATCTTCGAGGCGACTTCGGAGCGAAAACAAGTGATCAATAGTGAGTGATTGTGATTGTGATAGTGACTCGGCTACGACCTAGGACAGTGATAGTGCTCAGTGATTTGGATCTAGTGCTTAGTGTTTGGACTCAGTGATTAGTGTGAGCTAGTGTTTGTGAATAAAGTCTTCAAGGGAGTCACCAGGTCTTTCTCTCCGAATCTTCGAACCCTAGCACGTAACAACTGGTGTCAGAAGTGGGATTTGGAGATGCCATTGATTTCGAGAGAGGACTTCAAGGGAAGTGTCAGGGCAACAAGGGCGCGGCGAGCTGCAGAGGCCACAGCCACTGGGGTCCAAGCTCCGCCCACTGTGGGGCAGGCCCCACCCACTGGCCCCGCCCACCAGGCCCCGCCCACTGACCACGCCCATCAGGCCCCGCCCACTTTGGGCGTAGCCACGCCCACTGGCTCCGCCCACCGGGTCACGCCCACTCAGGCCACGCCCACTGGCTCCGCCCACTGGGCCCCATCTGCTCAGGCCCCGTCGACTAGCTCCATCCATCCTGTCACGCCCGTAGTTTCTACGGCCCCTCAAATGGCTCAATTGGAAAGCATAATTGAGTTAATTCAGGCTTTGCAGGAGTCACAAGACCGCAAGCTCGGCGCTTTGCAAGAGTCACAAGACCGCAAGCTCGGCGCTTTGCAAGAGTCACAAGACCGCAAGCTCGGCGCTTTGCAGGAATTTCAGAAGGCTGAAATCAGAGCGATTCGAGAATCACAAGATCAACAAAAAGACCTTCAAGAGAAAGCGCTTCTGGCTATAAAGGATGTCAGTGACACGGTGACTAAGCTTCGGAAAGATGTCGATGTAATGAAAGAACGAGTTACCGGGTTAGAATCGGTTGTGGAAAATTTGAAAACCGGATTCACTGAACTGCAGAAGAGAGTAGTGCGCCTTGAAACTACGGGAGTTACAGTGTCTAGTGGAGCCACTGGAGTGATGCAAGGGCCAAGAGTAAAGGTGCCGCCGTACGATGGCACTACTTCTTGGAACGCTTATCGTCGGCAATTTCAGACTGTTGCTACCGTAAACGGATGGACGGAAGAGCAATGCCTGGCCGCTCTCATTGTGGCACTCAGAGGGCAAGCTTTGTCGGTCCTGGAGGCACTGCCACATACGGGAAATGGGTTCCAAGACCTGATGGAGGCACTGGAATCCAGATACGGGGAGCGACACCTGGAGCACGTGTTCCGTGCCCAACTGCGTGATAGAGTCCAACGCTCAGAAGAAGGGCTTCAACAATGGGCGTTGGAAATTGAAAAACTCGTCAGGAAGGCATACCCAGGAGCTGACACCAAGATGGTCGACACAAATATTGTTCAAGGATTTGTCGACGGAATCAAAGACCTGGAGGTCAGAGCTGCAGTAAGGCTTGGTCATCATACCTCGCTGAAGGAAGCGTTAGCGCATGCACTGGAGGTCGAGGCTGTTCGGCGTGACATACGGCAGACCCATAATATCCGCGAGGTCGCTGCGGAAGTCAGGGAGGTTAGGGCTCCTACGAAGAAAAGATTTGAAGCTATATGCTATAAGTGCGGTGAGAGGGGCCATCTTCAGCTCAACTGCCCGCAGAAGAAGACCCAGATGGCAAGGATGGAAAGGATCGAGGAACAGATAGAGGAGCTGAGGAAGCAAGCAGTTTCGTTCCCTGCCCGGGATAAGGGGAAACGAATAGAATCCAGGACTAGGTGGCGAGTATTGGACAATGTGGAGAGAGCCCCAATAACTGTTACTTCCCAGGCACGGAGCGGAAGAACAAAGACACATACTTTGGGTCTCTTGGAAAATGATGCTATGAGGAAGGCTCAGGAAAGAGATGACGACCTTCGGCACATCATCACATGGAAGAAACGCGGTGACGTAAAACCAAACTGGAGTGAGGTTGCACCCACTGGCGCTGTCACTAAGGCGTACTGGGAGCAATGGGACAGTCTGATACTTCAAAACGGAATACTCTACCGGAAATGGGCTAACGGTAGAGAGTTCTATTTCCAGATAATTGTCCCAAGGGCGAGAGTACCAGATGTTCTCTGCGAGATACATGAGGGTGTATCAGGGAGTCATCTAGGTGTCAAGAGGATGCTGAGGAAAGTGCGAGAACGATTCTTCTGGTTGCATTGGCGAGATGATGTGCAGAATTGGTGCCACGAATGTACTTCTTGCGCTGACGTGAAGGGGCCGCAGACCAGGACAGCGTGGCGCGGCAGTAACAATGATGCTCGGGACGAGCATCTCTAAGAGGGGAGTAGTGTTACGGATACGGACACGTGGTGCCATCTAGCGTCAGGCCAGCGAACCTACCAAGGGAACACAGGCAACGTAAATCCCCTACTCGCTACTAGATGACGCTAGGTGTATGTACCTACGAGTACTTTCTAGAAATATCTGATACTTGTTTACGCATATCGGGTTTATTCTGGGATGTTCCGGAATTTTCTGAGATTCGATCCGGCCCGTATAAATAGTCGCAGACAGTCGAGCCGGCAATTCAGTTTGATCTGAGCTATCTTCGAGGCGACTTCGGAGCGAAAACAAGTGATCAATAGTGAGTGATTGTGATTGTGATAGTGACTCGGCTACGACCTAGGACAGTGATAGTGCTCAGTGATTTGGATCTAGTGCTTAGTGTTTGGACTCAGTGATTAGTGTGAGCTAGTGTTTGTGAATAAAGTCTTCAAGGGAGTCACCAGGTCTTTCTCTCCGAATCTTCGAACCCTAGCACGTAACAATATTTAACCATCCCACGGAATTGGGTTTTCAATCCAGTACCTTTTCAGAACAATTTTTTATTTTATTTTAAAAAAGGAGCAAATTTCAAGATCACCTTTTATTGTCTATAAATATTTCTTCATATTTTACATTCAATTTATTTCGATTGTTTCACAGCATTGTATAAGAATCCTTATAAGTAACATTATATCCCTTGTGCAGGCCAATAAAAGCAGTATGGCATGGAACGAGTCCAAATGGCGAGCCGGCCATGGACGCGTACTGCGACGCGTGGCACAGCAGCAGTCCGGACAAATTTGGCCTGGCCTCCTCGCTGCGCTCCAACAAGCTATTAGATCAAGAAACGTAAGTCTATTTTTGTGATTCCTACTGTGACTAGGTTTTGTCCGCGGCTTTGCTCCCGTTAAGAAGTATGATTGTTAATTAGGTATCAAAGTATCAGCCCGATCAGTTTAAAATTGATAAACTTTATAATCTACTTGCATGCCAAACAGCCTGATCCGTCCAGTAGTTTGGGCTGTGCGTTGATAGATCACTATGTTAATTATATATTATGTATTTAGATTAGTGATTCAGATAAGGCAGTTTATATAGAAATGTGACACAGCGATGTAATGAAATACATCTGAAAGAAGCCATTAAAAACTAAATTTAATAAAGTTAAGCACTATACAAAAATATCACTTGGCACCGGTATTTTTGGCCTTTTCCAAATTGGACGGCTCAGTTTAACACTGCAGTACACGCGCCCCTTTTTTTTACACGAGTACTCGCGTGGCCTACCATGGTTCGCCATCTAAAAATCTTAATTGTTTTCATAATTCATATTATATTATTAAAATGACAACTAAAATAAAAAATGTAATTAGTTTAGTTACTTTTATAACCAAAAACTATTAAATAAATTATTAAATTACTGAAAAATCAACAAATTTGTGAATTTCCATGAAAATGTGACAAAAATCGTACTGATGGAATCAAACATGTGTATCCCATATGTGAAACTAAAATAAGTTAGATTTTTGCTTGTTTTATGTTATTCGAGATTGAATCCTACTTACAAGTCAGAATAAAACCAGAAATAACTAATCTGTCACCACTTTTTTGGCAATCAAATTTGGACTAATATGCAGCGTTGACATTGCCCCATACGTCTTATCGGTGGGGCTAAATCTTGGTGGATTCTTAAAAAATCCTGAACTTTAGTGCATAAAATACTTGTGAGTTAATTCTTCTATTCAGAAACTCAATAATTTTTATATTTTGATTACTGTTTTCTAAGAATAAACGACCCTAAACTTCAGAAGTCAACGAATTAGCTCATTTTGATACAAGTGTGATTCCTGCATAGACGGCGGTTTACAAAACTGGTCAATATTTGTCACATACACTGTTGATTGGTTATTTCGTTACAGCAGCCAACTTAGATAACAATTTTTCATCTCAAAATTTACATAAAAAGCCTGACGAGGAAATTAGAAATCTGGCACTGATGGCGCTAAGTTTCCATTGTAAAAACTACAAAATAGTTTAATTTTTTAATTAATTAAACGCTCAACACAAGTTTAATATTTATTTTTATCAATTTTTAAATTATTTTTTTGCAATCAGGTGAGATTTTCCATGTTTCTGGTGAGTCATAATATGGTCAGGACGTCAATCTATGTAGGTCACTATATCTTATTAAAAATCAAATTTTAGTATTTGTAATCGATTTATCATAAGTGTATTTTCGTATTACTGCATAAAATATTTAATCAAAAACAATAAAAACGTTATAAGTCAATAATTTAAAAAAAACATACATGGTTGAATTTAGTACACCAATACTCGCGCGGACTACTATGGTAGTCCAGCGTTTTTGATGCTAAATAACTATTATTTCGATCAACTGTACGGTTGCAGTAGTTACTGAGGTTTTGTTAAATTTATTAAACGAGGATTACCTTGAATAGCAACTTTCTAGAACGCTTAACTCAAAAAATATTGCTGAAAAAGTGACCCTAGTCTACCATTGTAGTCCACGCGTGTACTGCAGTGTTAAAAATGCATCTCAATGCCTATTGCCTCGTGATGTCGCAATGCCAATTTGACCAACCTGACATGACATTCGATCAACAAACGTAAGTCCAAATATTAATGTTAATTCCGACGTAGATAAACTTGAATAATTAGGATTATCATTACTCGGATTCGAATAATTCAGTCTTATTTCTGAGGCCCAACAAGTTATTAGATCAAGATTAATTTAATTAGTATCTTAACGAATTCGAATAATTGTTAATATTACTGCTAAAATTAGAATCTGGTTAATCGTGCCTCATCGCTTTTGTTTTATAATTGAGAAATTTTCTTAATTTGAATTATTTGTTCCAAATAGAAAACCAAAGATAAATGCTTTATTTTCTCATTGTATTCACTTTATTCCAAACATTGTATTCTCTTATTTTCTGATGTTATTTTACCAATTATTATGTACAATCATAGGTATTTTGTGATGGTTGATCGCATCACTTCTTTAAATAAAAACATCATAATTTATGTCTTTATACATAATTATAATAATATTATGTTCCATCTAGACTTGGTGCTCGATAGAAGTTCTACGTCAATATCTGACGTCAAACTTCCACGGTAAAACGTTAAAATATCGCAAACAAATTTCGCCATCCGAGCAGTCAATAAAATTTAGGAATGTAAGTATATCTCTTTGATACGTAAAATTCACTTTTACAAACATTTGAATTTAAGAATAATATCGGTGAAATAGTTCGTTGGAGCTAGGTCGCATATTTGCTTTGGAGCGTTGTGTTATTTTATTTTATTCTTGGGGTTGATATTAAGTTGATTAAAGTTCAAAGAATACGCTGTGGCGACAGCTGCTGAAATTCATTTCGTTTAATAATATTAATGGCTTCTGCTGAGTCATTTCGTTTACAAAAGAAATATACCAATGTAAATAACGGTGTGGTGAAGCCATAGGACAAATATTAATAACTGCCTTAACCACTGTCAGGAATTTGTTACCATGAGTAATAATATCAAGAAATCTATTTTTACCTCAGGTTGAATTTTGTATGAAAAAGTAATTATTTACTTTATACTTACTATTAATTTATTTTAAATTACTGGATAAATGAGGATAATATAATAAAAAACATTCCTAACATTTTTTTGAGGTTTGATACGGTTAGCGAAAGAGGTTTAGGCTTAGGCTCAAAATTGTAATTGTTGAAATTTTTGATTTGTCAACAGATTTTCGTGCAGTACGAGACTCATCGTGCTTTGCATTGAAGCGACACCGCTCGACACAGCTCGAAGAAAAAAACGCTCAAAGTAAGTCAGTTTCAAATTGAAATAAAAATAAAGGAAGAATTTTTAAACAATATCCATAGTCCTAGAAGAAAATATACCTATGAAAATAAGCAACTTTTTTATGCAATCTACTTTCCAAGTTGAAAAGAAGCATTTTAATGTAACAGCAGATTGTTTATTCGAAGTAGATTATTTTTGTAAGTAAGTATATAATATTTACAGCTAAAAGTAGATAGAGTTTATAAATTCTTCCCATAAAATATGATCTACCTGTTGTAAATTCATAAAAAAATGAAATCTTTCACTTTTTAACAGGTCTGATGTAAATGAAAAAATGAGTATCCAGAAACACATCGAAGAAAAACAAAACGACAGTAGTTATAATTTATAGATGTTGAAATTGTATTAAAATTAATCAAATTCAAAATATTATCCAACACAATGCTACTTCTTGGATTATAAATATATGTTACAAGAATAACTTTCCCTGTTATTTTGGAATTAATTGAATAATTCTGATTCAAAATTGGTATATTAAGTAGCGACAATTATTATCAAACAACTTTGATTACACACTATTTACGACAATCATATAAGATCACCATTATTATAAATATTACACAATACAATCAATATTATGTGTTTAAATTTACAAAATTTGCTTTTATTTAAAAAATAAACTATTATTTTCTATAACATTTTATTACAGATGCGAAAATTAAAATCCATTCGTATCCGTTAAGCAATAATAATTAATTTAAATTTAGCTTTTCATTTTTTGTAACAAAAGACTAACATTGATTTTATAATCAAATTGCACATCTAAGCTTATATTACATTAAAGTAAAGCTTAATAAGTATAAAAATAAATAAAAACTAAGCAACAGCATAAACTAAAGTGTACAAAGTACAAAAGTTGCTTACAGAAATTGTAATAAGCAGATAATATTCTGTCGCTGGCATATTCAAAGGCGTCTAGTCCCAGTTCTTATTGTGTTGGATAATATAGAGATATTCTAAATAAAATTGTGAAGACTGTACATAATAACGTAGTTACAAATGTAAATTCTCGTGGAGCATAACGACAATATTAAATAATCTATAGTCAAAAATACGACACGGCTTCCTCTCATGATTGCATTTTTAATTATTTAACTTTTATAATTTCGGTAGTTACTACTTTTATGACTTTTTATAATACATAATATATTATAATTATTATTGAATTTACCGTACTTTTAGCTCATACATACATACATAGAAAATTGTTTTCTACCACAAAAACCTTTTTAAAATAGGAGGCTTTCGTAACTGAGTTAGTTTTGGTTGTTCATGATTATCGGCACTTATTTCAAGTGTCCCGCACTTAACAAGTTTTGGGAGAATATTTAATCCGTAACCGTAAACGGATTTAATTATAAAATTATGTAAATGTATACAAAGAGACTTTTAATCTAGACCTTGAAAGTTCTACCTGAACTTGGCTAGGTTATAAAATGAATGGTTTGTTCCACTTAAACCCCACATCAAAGATATTTAAATTTATAATTAGAATTTAAAATTTAGCTCCTCATTGATAACTATTTTTGTATTCAGAATAAAGAACGTCAAGAGAATTTAACGTAGCACTATTTAAATGCAAATATCATTAACGAAATATTATAATATTATATTTCTAAAATAAACTTTAAAATCTCATTAAATTATTGAAATTAAAGTGCTACTAATACTAACATTTAATCGTGAATGTTTATCAGAATAATTTTCAATCCACTCAAAAGGTCTAAAATCTAAATAATTAAGTAACACTAAAGTTTTTATGAAATGAATCTACTTACTTCACAGTATGAAAACACAAGGCCAAAGCACATTGAATATTCACAGAGTAAATGATTTAAAAAATGATATAAAAGTTTATTCGTTTCATGAAAGATATTTTTATGAAAGAGACTTTTAAAATCGGATTTAAATATCAAACAAGACCAAATAGAATAAACCTTTTGTAATTCAATATGCAGCGGTACTGATATTTTATGGCTACAAAACTGAAACAAAAATATGAAATTAATGATTATACTTACACACGACGGTATGAAAATATTATTTTTTTTATTTTGGAGTTTAGTAAACGTCGATTATTGTATTATTAACAAAACACGCTTCTCCTTAGAAGCCTTATTCTTAGAAGTTTCCTGAGAACCTAAAATATTATTATTTTCGATTTCGGATACGGTTTCTATTTAGATTCTAGATACATAATAATTATTATGGTCCCTCTTCTTGTGTAGTAATTATATGTTACCATTATTCCCAATAAAAAGTTGGAAATAATGGTAACATATACAGATATGTTACCATTATTTCCAACTTTTAATACGTAACGTATACAGATATGTTACCATGATTTCAAAATTTTTTTGCTGTCTACGTAATAAAATATCGACGGGTGAAAGCAGAAGTGGCGTAACTTGAAAAACCCAACTTTACAGGAGAGCCAAAGAACTTTTTCAAAAATTCATGACTTCTATATTTATTAAGGTAGAACCTTAAAAATTGGAACGTATTTAAATTAATCTAAGACCCATACGATGAGTTTGTTAAAATTTTTCTAAAGTTGATATTTCATGGATTTTTAACAAGTTACGACAAAAAATATTTCTATTTTAAGCAGCAGAAATATTGTATCTTTGAGAGGAAATGTATAGATAACTTAAAAAAGCATAGTTTTTTGATTGACGGATCTGTCGCATCTCAAATATAACACGCCCCTACACATTTCATTTCGCCGTATCTTGTTTACTTAATTAAATTGCATTACAACTTTTGGTTCAAGTGCAAAATCGGCGACAGACGTTGTGAAAATGAAATGTTGTATCTTAAACTAAATGAATTGTTTGTTTTAAAAGAATGTCATTATAACAAATTAAAAGAAATAATATGACTACTTACTGTTATTTATGTATAACATAAGAAAATAAAGGAATGGAAATTTATTTCATTAATGAACATTTAAATATAACATTATCATAATAAAATGAAAATTAATGTAATAAAACATTTATTTTTCTTGTTTTTTCTACTTTGTAAAGGTTTAAGCCCTAATATTTTATCCATGCTCATGAATTTAAAGTCATTCTTTTTATTTTATAAGATATAGGGGCAAACGAGCACACGGGTCACCTGATTGAAAGTAACTACCGTTGCCTATGGCCACTAGCAGCATGAAAAGGGCTGCTGGTGCATTGCCGGCCTTACCCGGTACTAAAACGCTATCTTTTTGAAGGTTTGCAGGTTGTATAGGTCTGAAAATACTGCTCGTGACAGTTCATTCCATAATTTTACAGTGCGCGGCAGAAAGTTACGTAAAAAACGCACGGTGGAAGACTGCCACTCATCAAGGTGATGATGATGGTACGAGTATATTTTTCGCGTGCAACGATGGTGAAAAATTGCAGGAGGTATGATTCCGAACAATCCCTCAGGGCACTCTCCATAATACCTCATGAAGCCGATAGAGGATGCAGAGTGAAGCTAAATCTCGGCGTATTTTCAAAGAAACCAGTGTTTGAAACACTATGGCAGTCAACAATGCGAACAGCCCTTCATTGTATACGATCCAAAGGGAGTAGTTAAAATTTGGCGCCCCTGCCCAGAGATGAGAAAAGTATTCCATGAGGCTGAACCTGCGCCTTGCAGAGTTATACTCGTAGTCGTTGGTCCGGACTGAAATACTGTCTCGCTCTGTTAAGGACACCAAGCTTTTTCGAGGCTAACTTGGCCTTACCCTCTAGATGACATCGGAACTGGACTTCGCTCGATATGTTTACGCCAAGTATTTCAATGCCGGGGGAGAATGTTAAAGGGGTGCCCTGAAAACAAGGAGAATATGAATGAATATGATCATTGGTGACTTTTTAGTAGTGAACGCGCAGACTTGTGTATTTTAATTATCACCTGAGCCCAACGACGAGTTAGGTACGCCAAGAGATCTACAGCCGAGCGACTCTTTCCGAACCCGTACTGTTTGTCCCTGGCCGCCCAAGTATCGAAAGAGCTGGGTATTGATAATGGATTCCATAATCTTCGAGAAGACGGAGGTTATAGCGATTGGTCTGTAGCTGGAAGGATTTGAGCGGTCACCTATTTACACCAAGGCTGTCTTCCAAGAAGCCGCGACAATGCCAGAAGAGTAGGAGAACGAAAAGACGCGTTAAGACCGGAGCCAACTCTGGAGCACACTTTTTCAACACAATAGGAGGGATTCCGTCAGGCCAACTCTGCTTTTGGATATCAAGGCAACACAGGACTGAGCGTTGATGAAACTTCGTCATGATGCTCGTGCATTCGTGGTAAGGCCGGCGTATTCTATCCCCGGTCGTCTAGGGTCGAGCTTAACACAAAGAGCTTGCCCAGAAGATCGGTTTTGTATTTTGCATTGTGGGCCAGCGATCCATTTTCTACTTGTAGGGATGGTAGGGATGGCTTGCAGAAATTGCCTTCAATAGCTTTGGCCAGAGACCATGTACGGGTTCCCGAGTCTCGAGTCTCTCACAGACAGAGACATTTCTCTGTCTTGAAGGACCTAGAGGCAAGGTTGTACTCCATTTTTTATTACGAGTATGTATCCACGCATAGACGCGAAGGAGCTAAATATATTTTATTAACAACAATAATTATAGCTCAACAATATTTTCTATTGAACAAAAAAAAAAATTAGCAAATGTACATTTTATACCATGCACTAATAAAGTCGTATCATATTTTTAAAAAATGTGTCGATATTGTAAACAAAAAATATACGGGCTTTTATCTTTACAAACATGTAAAGTCAGCAAAATATGTATACAAGAATTAGAATGTAGATTTCACTATACGTCTTTAAGTTTCATTTAAGAATAAGCGTGTTCAGTTCCATTTAGAATAAACGTGCATTGATACACACAATTACGTTTTTTCAAATCGATGCTAACAATCAACTAAAAGGCGTTAAGAACGGCGTATATGATGCGCTGGCGAAGCTATCATACAAGGGCGGGAGGGAGATGAAATGGCGTTACTTATCTCTGTGCTCATTACTTAAGTATATTCATTGGTTGTAAGTATAGGTTTAAGAATAAAATTGTGTGTTTGAAATGTAATAACTTTCACATACCTATAAAATTGGTATGAAATAAATTGTCGTATGTTTGTGAATATTGTATTTTAGGCGACAAAATTATCGGAACTCATTCAAATCAAACTAGAGAGTTAAAAAACCTGTGTCGTATCTTTTTCTAATTACTCACACATTGCCGTATCTATCTTTTATCCAAAAATTGCAGTTTTTCGTCTAGTTACGACAAAAAATTTTAAGCTCTGTGCTAAAAGGTGGTAAAAATCCATGGTCGTATCTTTACTAGAATTTATCGTAGAAAGACGAGATATATACCATTCGACGCAGATTTTTTTTTATACAACAATCAATTAAAAAGTGATTTTGGTCAAAATTCAAGTTACGCCACTTCCGCTTTCACCCGTCGATATGTAGTAGAAAGTTTTCAAAAATGAGGTTTATTATTAGTAGTTAGTAATTCCTAATACCAGAGTAGACAGAACTAATACCTAGGGATACCTCGGACTAATTATCGTGATAAGAAGCCGTGTTTTCATGTCAACCCTTTTGAAATAGTCGTTTTGTATATAGTCAGCTTTTAATATTTTCTATTTATATAAAAACCTGTATAGACATGTAAATATATTCCAGTTTGATAGTTTGGTGTTTCCACTACTGCCATTTTAACCTTTATTTTTGTATTAATTTAGTACTATTTACTAAATTAATCTAAGTTGTATTATTAAAATATTTTATGTAATAAGTATATCTCAATAACATAATTTATTTCATTTCTATGCTATGAGACTTTAAACTAATTTATCTAATAATTAGTGTGATTTCCTTTTACGTCGTTGGCCTAATGTTGTTGGCCTAAAGTAATTTTGTACATATTTTCTTTAGTCTATGGTACTACTAAACTTATAGTACCGCATTCTTCCATAAACAGTTGCCCAAGGAATAGGGAAGTGGTCAGGTCTGTGTCGAATTTTGCTTTGCGAATCCGGGCCCGAATTATTTGATACCCGTACGATTCTGATTCGAAAACTTATCGTCCCGTTATTAGTCAAACACTAAAATATATTTTCAAAGTGTGGACGCACGAAGTATTAACTTATATAATTAAACGATATTTATGAATAGTCCCACCATATTGATTGATATTTAATTACAAATAGTCACGAAGTCAGACTTCTACATTCAAAACAACGCACGACATATTATAACTTCATAGACGTGTCCATATGAAAAGTACCTTGTCTTAAGAACCACCTTTATAGTAACTCTAAGAGTTGATTCAGACCGCTTTCGTGACGCGTAGATGCATTTCTAAATTTAAATATGGATTTGACAGATTCGCAAGACGTCTCACGCAATTGGAATCTGTCAAATCCATACAAATTTATGCCGCGCCGCGCGGCGCGCCTCGCCTCGCACGTTGCGGTCTGAATTGACCCTAATGCGTGTCATCGCCCACATTTCATCGATGTTTTTCTTATTATGCGGGCAACACGCGCGGCCAGACCTACAAACATAGCATGAAAAGCGCCCTTACGTTACAGTTGCAACTTGCACTACTACGCAACCTTCGATTAGTCCTGATCATAAAATCAAAGTCAGCTGAAACTTGAAAGCCGACTAACATATCGACCGAAAGCCTTGAAGCTTTGAATTGATTCACAAATACTTTTGATTACGGGCGGCCTTGCCGGTTTTACATGATGAATATTTAAATACTGCGCCCGAATATATTTTTTCGTGAAATGAACGTAAAATCAAGCGCCATTTTGGATTTCGGTTTCGTTGAGTAATTATAGTGTTTATGTAATCATTGATTTTTGTTTTATGATATTATTATAATAAGTTTGTATTTGGCATGAGCGCTTAAAATGAGAGAAGATATTATATTAAAACGAAAAAAAAATTATATCTCTACTTCTTCAGAAGTAAATAGAGTTTAAAGCCGTCAATCCGTCGCAGCGCACGGAGAGACTACGCACGTGCGGCAAGCTTCGCTTTGTAAGAAAATATATGTGACTGTGTCCACTGCAACCCACGGACACGCTACGCACGAATTGACTCACGTAGTTTGCTCGAATATGGTGCACACGTAGCTCAATGCTGGCCACGCTACGCATGGTGTGCACGGGATACACGGAAGCGTGTACTGTATATTATGCGGGACGGCCACGGCCCACGGGCCAAGAGCATTCTGAATGCCATTTGTTCCACGCTCATTGTATTTTGTGTATACAACACCTGTTACTCACTCCCCTAGGTGTGATTTTATAGTCTTTTTAAGGAGCCACTTAATGTAAATAAGAGGTTATGCCACGTAAAACCACGTGGTACGTTACAATTATAAAACCTTTTTAATTTATAGTACACCTCCATGTTTGTTTTCTTCTTCTTCTTTTTTAATGGCTAGCTCAGTGAGTTGCCAATGTCAGAGTGGTGTAGAAGGACTTTGCTCTATTTGATGCAGGTCTGGTAAAGCAACAAGGGTACAGTTATGTTCCCGTCCCACAATCCCGTCCCAAGTTTCCATACGTCAAATTTGGTCAAATGTCATACAATTGTCAGTTTTTTTTTTCTCTTTTTCATATTTTGGCACATAATTTATCTTTTCCATTAATTACTCACCTTTATTTTTTACTCTCTTTTTTATAATTATTTTATTAATTTATTATGCATCTTGTTTGTATATTTTGTACTACCATAGTCCATAACTATATTATCATTGCGATGTCACTTTTGGTTCCAGCAGAATATCAGTGCAGCAATCTTGCTGCTAATGCTGAGCTGGGATCCATTTTTGGCATCACACAATATAATGTTAAATTAATTGTACTTTGTCCTTGTTCTTGCGTCTGTTTGTAAATATTGTGTTGTGTGATGTGCAAAATAAATGTTTCTTATCTTATCTTATCTATTCAAAACTGTGCTGCGCTACAGTTGTACATAGTGGTGGCCGTGTGCATAGCGTGTGCTGCAGTGGAAACGTTGACCCACGTAGTCAAACTAATAAATCCGTGCGCCGCGTGGCCGTGTACAGCGTGCGTCGCGGTGGAATGACGGCTTTATTTTGAATTACTCCTAAGGAGTATCGCCTTTAATCACTTCCTGCTAAAGAAGTGATTATAGATGAGCGATTATAATTCCTAAAATCATCATAGTTTTGTTAGTCGCTCATTTTGTAACAATAAAACATGTTTTATATTCATCAGCGCTACATGACACGTTGTAAAATTAACCCAGTAGGGTTAGTTCAGCCTTGTATGGGAATCTAAAATTAATTATAGTCAGAATATTTTTTGGACTAGTGTTTAGAGGAGGTCACAAATAGCTTAAATTCGAAAACTCGACCAGCCACGACGTGTGCGTTAGTCGCCATATTGGTTTGAAGGTTCAATTTTTTTTTAGATATATCTCCTTTATTTTATATTTTTTTACGAAAAGATATAAGAACTAAATTTGTTGTAAATTTAATTTTCTACATTTTGAGTTTTGGCATTTATCTGCGTAAAATCAATATTTACGGACATAAATGCAAAAAAACAAGTCAAAGTATAATTTCGCTTGTATGTCAATTATTATCGAATTTAGCGAAAATAATTGTAGAAACAAAGATGTAGGTGATAGATCATTAATTTTCCTACAAATTTGATCCTTATGATTTTTTTAGAAATCAATATTTAAGCTCCTACACCTATGGTAAATGTACCGGGACCCAAGCGACTGGATAAAACTGAATATTTCTGATCATGAATTAGACCTTTTAACAATTACGGCACAACCTACACCTGAATAATTATTAAAATGGCCAAGTGCGAGGCGGACTCGCTCATGAGGGTTCCGTACCATTACAAGGCAAATATAGACAAAAAATTGTGCTTTTTGTATGGGAGCCCCCCTAAATATTTATTTTATTTTAATTTTATTATTTATTATTAAAGTACAAATACATTTAAATATTTTATGCATACTTTATTGTCTTAGTGCTGCTATTTTTGATAAAAAGCAAAAAAGGCGACTAAAATCCTGTTTGTTATATGGGAGCCCCATCAAATCCATACTAAAATTACAAAATATGCGAAAGTGTGTCTGTCTGTCTGTCCGTCTGACCGTCTGTCTGTCTGTCTGTCTGTCTGTCTGTCTGTTACCTCTTCACGTTCGAACCGCTGAACCGATTTTGCTGAAATTTGGCATGGAGATACTTTGAGTCCCGAGAAAGGACATAGGTGGTTTTTATCCCGGAAAAATGTACGGTTCCCGCGCGATAAACGAATTTTGGCGCAACGAAGTTGCGGGCATCATCTAGTATTAAATATAATATATGTTATTTAGTATTTGTTCTTGAAGTCTGGAGACAGACAGACGGACAGACAGCGAATTATTAATTTTAATTGTGGTTAATATAAAGAGCTACAGTTTATTTCTGTTTTTTTTCTGTATTTGACAATAATCGCGATACAGGTCGAACAGGTCGAAATTATACTTTAACTTGTTTTTTGCAGTTATTTCCTTAAATATTTAAAATTATAAGGACTAAAGTTGTAAAAAATCAATTTTTACACAAATTTGATACTTATCATTTTCTTGAAAAAATAAAAAATAAAGCAGATATAGCTAAAAAAAGGTTGGACCTTCAAACCAATATGGCGGCTAACGCACACGTCGTGGCTGGTCGAGTTTTCGAATTTAAGCTATTTGTGACCTCCTCTAAACACTGGTGCAAAAAAAAATCTGACTATAATTAATTTAAAAAAAAATCTAACCCTACTGGGCTAAATGCTGCGAATTTAGAATTCAAATAATTGACAACTTTGATTCGATACACGAATCGTTTTGTATCGAATCACATTTTACAATTATCAAAAGGGGTTAATAGCTAAATAATGGGAGCCAATATACTCAAATTAACCCTCTGTCACTCCACAAAACGGACATAACAATTTGAGCAATTTGGTATCGATCTGACCTGACATATAAGTTTAGCAAACACGTCGTTTGGCACGATATCGCCTGCCGTAATAGACGCTTCATTACGTCACAATTTTCTTTTATGGTGCATCCATTGAGTATAATATAATAGATGTGTAACACGAAGCATTTATTTGGTCAGAAACTGACCGGAGTGCTTGGTCAATTTGCATTCGTTGGTTTCGTTAGCGAAGTTGTTGTATTTGACATCCATGATTATACTTTTGTAACATCTAACTACGCCATCGAAATTAGCAAATGCAGTTTGACCAAGCATTCAGGGATTTTATAAGTATAAGTCGAAAAAAAATAAAGGAAATTTGAAAAGTAAAGAAAGCTCGGGGTTAAATTAAAGATTTCCTGAGGGCCTATTCTGATGATAAAAATGTGTGTGTAAGTGAGACAAAAAAGTGAGATTGGTACGATAATGTTGTGGTGAATTAAAAAAAAAACAGAATTGGGCTTCAGATGTTCTGTTTGATGTACAGCTGTTTAGTTCAGCAATTAAAAATACTATGTAAATTATCAAAGATTATCTTATAGTATTAAAAACTTCCCCTTATTTTTTAATTTCTCGTTTTTCAATTGGTAAAACAACATTAATAAATTATTAATGTAAAGGCTAATTTCGTTTTAAGTTATATTATATAATATGATGAATTTTATTAAATTAAATGTATATATTATGCTGTGATATCGTAGTCAATGCATATTTTGATTGTATCAATTAATTTGTTCCCCGTCCTCTTATGATTTAAGATACGAGTTAAAACTTAATATGTTAAAACTTTCAAGTGTTACTTTAAATATGCTAGAGATGTTTTAAAATAAAAGAAAACTTTTTTGAATTGATGTTTTATTATTAAATATTTTTTGTTGTCCCAAAGATTCACACCCATGTTGTTATGTAGTCTGTTCTGTTAGTATCTTCGGAGTCATCAAAATTATTTAGCAAATGGTCAAATTTTGTTAGTATTAATGTCAAGTGGCAGATCGTATTCTTATAATATACGCTACTATTTCAACATAAGCTATGTACTATGAACGTAGAAAAAAAGGCGGACGGAGTCTTAGGGCCTGTTTCACCGCTTCCTGATAAGGCTATCCACCACTTAATTTGACAGATGGAGTATGGAAAATCTGTCAAATAACCCTATCGGGCACCTTATCAGGAAGCGGTGAAACAGGCCATTACTATAATATTATGCTATTATAGCATATAGTAAGACTCCGTCGTATAGCAGCTATAGTATACATTATTATTTTTAACAAAAAATTAAAACCGACTTCCAAGGTAAAAACAATCGTAATATGAACTAAAAAGTATTGAATACCTCTTACTCTTTAATAGTGCCTTTTTCAGAATTCGTCTTAATCTCAACTATTTCTGTACATACTACAGTCTTCATTATTTTGAAGTCGGTACCAGCTAATTTATTCGTGAGTTCAGTAATGTCAGAACTTAGAATATCTGAAACCTTTGGGACTGGTACCGACTTCAAAGTAATGTCTTCATTACTTTGAAGGAACGAATTCTGAAAAAGGCACTATTAAAGAGTTATTTAATACTTTTAATTTCATATTACTTTAGTTTTTACCTTGGAAGTCGGTTTTAATTTTTTGTTAAAAATAATAATTTCACTCTTTTTAGTTATCTACAATATAAGGCTTTATGCGTAAATAACCAATACGAATGTTAACTATTCACATTATGTTACTGTAAGCGAAATTGTGGTAAATGCTTGCAGTTATCTAAGCGATGCTGCAATTTCCAAACTTTTATCTTTAAAGGTTCAGGAGTTCTTTTCAGTGCCTTTGGACCAAGAGACACCTTCGTATGAAATTTTTCTTATTCGTAACATATGTTCAAGTTACTAGAAACAACATTTTAACCATTATGAGTGTTTTGATAAATTTCAAGGATTTCCCTCGATTGCTCATAGATCCCATCATCAGCTCACCACTTTCGTAATTTTTATACATAATTAAGATTATATCCTGTACAACAACACGAGAATTTTGAAAATCGATCCACAAACAGCGAAATCATCTTCAAAAACAACTGCTTCGATGCAAAATATCGCGAAAAGTACCAATAATTGGGTCATAGTGTGATGACCCATGGTATGATTATGGTTGTGATGATGATGATCAATCAAGTTAATGTGTTGGCTTATGCTTTCAGTTGTTCAGACAACGCCGAAATCCCCGAACCTGACCTATAAGCATTCAAAAGTTCTGTTCAGTACCTTCAGATCCAGGCTATAACCAGGTGCCAAATCTTGCTTTTTGGTAGCATTTACCTTGAATGCTTCAGAAAAAATCAAAATCACTATATGTTTTCATACAAATTTAAAGAAGTCCCCTCGATCACTCATGGATCCCATCATCAAATCACCACTTTTATGAACATGGTACCAAATTCGAATCAAACCCTGTACAACACAAAAAGAAATTTGAAAATCGGACCACAAACGGCTGAGTAATTGTTGAACATACATAAAAAAAAATACATACAGCCGAACGTATTACCTCCTCCTTTTTGGAAGTCGGTCAAAAACTGTGTCTTCAGAGTCGGCCACGCACACATTCTTATGCCTGTGCACAGGCGTAAGAATGTGTGCGTGCGGACCGTATGCATGCAGTCAGTCTGGCCGACTCTGAAGACACAGTTTTGTATATAGTAAGACTCCATCGGCCTTTTTTTCTACGTTCATGCTATGTACTATATTTTGAAGGTCTACGTACTGTTTTTGAAAGTTTAAGGCTCGATTTATATTATACCTACGTCCGCCCGAACTAGCAGTTTGGCGGCTATTATATACAATTGCTTGGGATCTCACAGTGTAGCCGCCAAAGTCCAAACTGCGCGTTCGGGTGGACGCATAATATAATCCGAGCCTTATAATTCCAGTATAACTATACAGTATACTCATAAAATTTATCATCTGGGTTAAAATTATTTCAGTATAACTCATAAAATTTATCATCGGGGTTAAGATTATTCCAGTATACTCATAAAAATCATCGGGGTTTAAAAATTTAGGTCTACGCCTTCAAATGCTTTATCCCTTCCTTTCAGCCGCGGGTAAAACATATAAAAAGCTTCTTACCTCATTAGCGAATTCAGGTTACCGAAAAGCACCTTTCTTTTAAGAACAAGGTTAATAATTCTTTGTACTGAGGTCGTCAGTTGTCAAACAGGGTCAAGTGTTGTCACAGTCGGAATTATGTCAACGGCCAAGACGCTATAACGGCCATTGGAATCGGGAACAGGAAAATATTGATGTTTATGCACGTTTTGATCTGAAAAATCTTGAGATTCTTACGTTGATAGTATGGGAATATTAGAGGAAGCCAAAGAGATTGGCAGTTAAGCAAGGTAAGGGCGAAGTCTTAGGGTCAATTCAGACCGCAACTCGACGCGTAGGTGCATGTCTAAAGCATAAATCTAGTCTAATCTAAGTCTAGTCTAAAGTCTAAAGTATGGATTTGATAGATTTTAATTATTGCGTGAGACGTCTTGAAAATCTGTCAAATCCATACAAATTTAGAAATGCATCTACGTGTCGCGTTCCGGTCTGAATTGACCCTTAGTTGCCAGATGGGATTTACAGCGTGTAAGGGCCAACCCACACGTACCACAACCACACGACATCGCAACGACAAAATGTTGTCGAGCTGTGGTTACGTGTGAATTGTGTCGCTGCAGCATTTTGTGGTTGCGTTGTGGTACCGACAAAATGACGACGGCCAGTGGTTGCGATGTGGTTGCGACGTGGTTGCGTCGTGTGCAAGTCGAACTATTGTATTTCGACTCCGGCTTTTATAGCGGAAATACGTCTTGCCCAAAGTCATGGATTTCGAAGAGGACACTAATTTATTGTTGCTATCCTTGCTATTATGTATTATTGATAAATAGAAGACGATGGCGATGTCAGCGTAATCGTCGAAATACAATTTATTGGGTACAACCTTTATTGGTAAACAAAAGTCAAAGCTAATTTTGGAGATTGTGACATTACGTCCTGTAATGGCTGTTTGCGATCACGTGATATTACGGATTAAATATTTACTTTTCAATAAATAAAATAAAAAATATTATAAAGTTTATGAGTAAAAATATGTCATTTTTGGTAATCCTATAATACAAACTCTCAAAAAGAACAATATTTTGTATTATATTTCGTTTACTGTCCAAGCCCTTATTGAGTATTTTGTCAAAATTTCAAGTGTCTACATATTTGTATGGGAATCCCTTAACCCTTAGCTGGTTTCGCTAAAAAAGGCAACGTATCTGGTATCGGGGGTAAAAAGTGACCCCACTCCAATGAAACATAAAAATATATCAAAACAGCTTTTTCTCAAATTAATTAGTTTTGTATACTGAAATAAATCTATTAACCTTAATAAATTTCAGCTTTTAAGGCCAATAATATTAATGAATAATATTTTTTTCCTTCTATAAAAAAAGATGTAAGTTTTCGATCATACTTAGACGACTATTACTTTAAAGCCCCTCACTATTATTTATTTCCTTTTTATCTAGTTTTCTTATATAACTTAAATAATAAAACCCTCGAAATTATTTTGTATCGGCTAAAAATAAAAAAAAGACAGAGCAAACCCCGAAACCAAAAACTACTCGCAAAATTTTGCTACTTTGTATGTGATTTTGGCAAAATTTTATTTACATTACAATTAATAGCACTTGCTATACTTGATACACCTTATTTGCTACTAGAATTTTCAGAATCCGAAACTGTACCTACGATATCTTTGCTAGAACAGCTGACTTCCTTCCTCTCCTTACGATCGTAATTCGTAAGCTGTTTCACGTTGCAGACTGTTATAGTAGTTTTCTGGGTGGTTTCTGAATCAGATTTCGAGTACTTATTACATAAAAGCTAATTTTGGTTTAAAATTCCCGAAATATCTAAAAATTTTTTGAAAACCATTACAAGGTACCGTTGAAAAATAACATACACTTCTGGTATCGGGGGTAATCTTTGACCCCACCACTGTATGTAACTCCACTTTCAGCAACAGTAGAGCCACGTACGTTCGACATCCGCCGCACTACCCGACGTAACGAGATTACACAGAATTAGAAGAGTGTACATGTTTAAATAGTAAAGATATCATATAAAATTCGAACGCCTGGGGCGAACTTTTGACCCCCGATACCAGTTAAGGATTAAATATTAACTTTATATTGTTTTTAGTATTGTTGTTATAGCGGCAACAGATATATACAATCTGTGAAAATTTCAAAAGCCTAGCTATAGCGGTTCTTGAGATACAGCCTGGAGACAGACTGACAGACGGACAGACATCGAAGTCTTAGTAATAGGGTCCCGTTTTTACCCTTTGGATACGGAACCCTAAAAAAACAGGGGAAGAGCGCTGGCGGCGTGTCGTTGCATTGACGCAACGTTGTGGTTGCGATGTGGTTGCGACGTGGTTGCGATGTGGTCGGTATTTTACAAGTGGTCGACAACGACTGCAAAATGTGGTACGTGTGAATGGTCCAGTTCATTTACAATACGAAATATACGCCCGACCACGTCGTGTGTTTGTCGTGTGGTTGTGGTACGTGTGGGTTGGCCCTAAAAGCGCACATTTTTTTTTAATCACTGAATCTACTATGATCAATATTCAACAAAATGAAACTGCCTCTGTTTAGATTACGATTAGGTACTGTAAACTTTTTTAAGTTAACCAAGTTTAACTTAGAATAAAAACTGCATTAAAATGCATTTAACACTTTATTTAAATTTAGATAGTAGATCGTTGTGGCCAGAATAATTTATTTTAAAGTAAATGTAAAATATTTTCTCTTGCGGGCAACTTGCGGGACATTACGCCGGAGAGTTATCGTCGCGGTGTACTTTTCTATTATCCTACTACGAAATATCTTCAGGGCCTGTTTAACAATCGCCTAATAATTGGCTAATAGCTTATCTAGCATGTTAGCATTTATATCTCTCTAAGTCACGACAAAATGTATGGATTTGACATATTATTACATGAGTTGAATGCCCAGTCCATAATATTATTATCAAACGCTTGCTATTAAGTATTATGTCAATTACATATATTTTAGAAGCGATAGAAAGAAAACGTGTTGGCTAGGGACTCTGATTACGTACCGTACCTTGCGAGTTACGACAGGTAGAAGTCAGCAAAGATATTGATAATCTGTTGTTGGTCAGCGTGCACAAAATGTTTGACAGTATAGCAGCTGCTACTCACTGTTGTGCCGTTCTTTGTCATAAATAGCAAAATATAATCTGCTGTCAGTCACTGTATAGTAAATGTTTGACTGCTGATATTGTGCAAAATTGTTTGTCAAATGCCCGTTGCTTACCCTTATACTACCTTACCTTATACTTATAATATTATACTGTCGTCCTGTCGCAATATACATAATCAGCCTGCGAATTCAACTATATTATTAATAATGCAACACCTGTGAGGGGTCTATCGGTTTAAGCATATCAGTCGCTTCCTAACCATTCTTTTTCTTTGCTTAGTTTGCAACTGCTCAGAAAACACTTTTAATCACCATAATTAAAGACTTGAGTGGAAGAATCAAATAAGTAACATTTCGTAACATACGGACAATGACTCATTTTTTTCCCTTATTATTTTAAAAAACCTTGTATATATACTTCATCACCTAGCTAATATGTCTGGCTACACATAATATAATCCACAGTTTTTCTATTTTAGACAATCTTTCCAGCCATAAAGCCTCTGTTTGTTCAAAACAACGGTTTTTTTTTTCATGTTACTTACATGGTTTTTCCACTCACGTCTTGAATTATTAAAAGTGTTTTCCTGAGATATGATTCGCGTATATAATATATTTCGTATCGCGTACATTTCACTAGAATAAATTCGTCCATGAACGAACATTTTAAATCCTCATGCATGTAGAATATCCATAGAAAGCAATAGATCAAATTATAATCCGAATCTCTCAAGCGGCAAAAATTAATCTTCCACATACACAGCATTAGACGAGGAAAAGGAACGTGCCTTCCTAAAATTAAAAGGGATTTAGGGTAAATTAAAGGTGTTACGGTTTACAGAACACGCGGACGCGAAATTAGGCCTTATCCCATTAAAATAAAGTCCGTTTTCGCAAGTAAACAAAGCAGACAGAGATTAATGTCCTAATGTATACAGAGACCAGTATGACCTATAATTACATAAAACGTGGAATGCTTTAGAGACTGATTTGTATTCAAACGTACTGCGAAATTAACGCTGCGTTTACTAATTTACAAATGGGGAAATCGTTATTTTGTTTTCGTGGTTAGTTTTAAAGCCACGGTTATAAAATAGATTAAAGCTGTTTGTGTTACTTGCGGACTGCATTAGATGTTAGATGTAAATTATAACATACTAGCGACCCGCCTCGGCGTCGCACGGGTATAAAATATATAGCCACTGAAAAAATGATAAAAATCTATAAACCTATGATCCTTCACGTGGTCTGCCAATAAAAATAAAAATTGTTCCAGTAGTTCGCGAGATAAGCTCTTTCAAATAATTTCCCCCGTTTTTTCCACATTCTCCTATTAGTCTTAGCGTAATAAAATATAGCTTATAGCCTTCCTCAACAAATGGGCTATCTAACACTGAAATAATTTTTCAAATCGAACCAGTAGTTCCTGAGATTAGCGCGTTCAAGTTAGCCCTTTCAAATAATTTTCCCCGTTTTTTCCATATTTTCCTCTATTTCTTTGCTCCTATTAGTCTTAGCGTAATAAAATATAGCCTATAGCCTTTCTCAATAAATGGGCTATCTAACACTGAAAGAATCATCAAAATCCGTGTCGTAGTTTTAAAGATTAAAGGGAACAAAAGGACATGAGGGAAAAAAGCGACTTAGTTTTATAATATGTATAGATATAAAAAATTACACAATAGCTTAATATTAAATGAGTAATAGACGTATTTTCCTATGACACAGAACATTTACGCATAGAGATCGCAGATTATGAAGTTCATTCACCTCATAATCTTAATAACAGCTACTTTACAAGCTTAGGGGATTATAGCGGCTACCAGCGCAGCTAATCTGTTTAACCCCTATCAGAGTACACTCTATGCAGTGAGCTTGATTATAATGTAGCCTGCATTCCTAAAGGCCAGTTCACACAGAATCGAGACGAAAAAACTAGAGAATCTGATGCACCTGCTGCAGCCAAGAAGACGTAGACCTTTGGATGACATTGTCATTGGATGTGACTGTTTCAAGGTAAGCAACCGTTGTCTATAAGTCGACATTTTACGAGGTGGGGGCATTAGGTTCAAGAGTTAACACGCTTAAAAAGATCTTTGTCGGTTTATAGCTATGTCCACATTATGCGCTTTCGTCTTCAATTTTCGTCATCTTCTTTCATTCAACTTTCGTTTTGCCGCATTCAATAATTGAATGCGCCAAAGAACGCAACGCCAACTGTCATTTTAATAACAAAGCGAAAGTTTTGAGCGGTCAGAGAGTATGCGCCGCGGGCATGCCTCACGTTCGCTGTTGACTGCGCTTTAACGCATGCCCTTGATAATAAACAAAAAAGACACAGTGTGGACAAAGCTTATCGTAGTCAAAATTTTACGGCACGCTGTCACACTGGATCGCAAGGTATCTCAAAACGCAAGATTTTGTAAAGATTTGTAGACGGCTGAGTAATTTCCGATTACTCAGTTATCGAATACATAATATCAAAATTTTAGATTACGATTCCTTTATATCTGTACTGCAATCAAAATAACGAGGCAGAGATTTTCATAAACTTTCACCATTTAGACTTTACAGGAACTCGACATGCTTATCCTACAGAGTATAAATAGATACTATAATATAATATTATAGTAATTATAAGAATCTAAATTATTATTCTAAAATGCTTTCTTGATAGTGAATATAATAATGTCTTTGACATTTGCAATACCCATGAGCTTCCTTGCCGTCGTGAAATTTTAATCGCAAAGTATAACCGATGCAAAAATATTTCAAAAACTCTCTAAGCTTTTAAAACACTAAGTCTAATAAAAAGTATTTAAAAATTAAACAGTTTCGATGCTAAAAAATTCAAAGCTTTCGAATTTTGTTTCGTGTTCAGTTGAAGTTTGATGGATTTGAAAAATTTTGCAACTTTTCAATTTTGCAATAATTTATTTTTAATTGAATAAGTGTTACTCAGATATCAGTATTGAATTTTTAAAAGCGATTGAATCAGTTATCATTTAACAGTCTCCTTTTTCGAATTCATTTTACATTACATGTACGCTCAATTTTTTTTTAACTAATTTGCAAAATCTGCACTGGAATAAAATGTATTCCTAAAGCATTATATACTAACGAAATGACGAAGAATAAAACATAGGAAAAACGTACATAAGACACTGACAACTGATCTCGAATCACTCTCGCACCACTGTCGATTTCCATGCCAGACAGACAAAGATGTGAAGTGTTCACTCGGTACCGTGGATACATTTTTCGTCTGTTAGAGGAAAAAATAAATATTATGGGAAATCGAGACGTCAGAACCGAAAATTAAATCTGGCAATCTTTGGATTTTTGTAAAAGGTATCAAATAAACAATTTTTTTAAGCATAGATTGTATTATTACTTTAGTTAGAACTGTTTAAAGTTCCTGAAAGATGTGACTTTGGTATTTTTTTTTCATCCAGTAGGAGCACATTATTTTATTATTTAAATTAGAGATTTCCAAATATAATAAAAAATCACATATATTTTTTTGTGCCAATCAATGAAATACGTCTAGAAAACTGCACAAAGATGTCGAATTGGCAGCTGTCTTCGCCTTAAGAAGGGACAAACTATAAATTATAAAATACTTATGCTTCTGAAATGTTTGTAGGTCGAGTTTATAAGTGATGAATTAAAATTTTCTATCCATAAAATAAGTGGTCTTATCTATTTTAACCTTAAAATGAAAAGCGGAATACTAATTTCATTAGTGAAAGACACCTTCTCGAGTAAAATTTATCTCGATAAGGGTGAGTCAAGAGATTTCATTAAAACGAATACTTTAAGTAAGGTGAGTAACTAAGAGTATTCACTTATAATATTCTCAACTGCAAAGTGAAGCCGGTTTCATGTTTTAGTAAAAACTAGATGACGGTGAACTTCGTATATCAGTTCATTCCTAATATAAATATTAAATATCTTCCCTAGACATCCATGAATATTTCAGCACTAAAATAAGCCAAATCAGTTCAATCGTTCTCGAGTTTTAGTGAGACTAACAAAATTTAAAATCTATTTTTATTCATACATATTATAGATTGTCCCTAGATTGACAAAATGGGCACAAAATGGCAGAATCCAAGATTACTTATTAGTAGAAAATGGTAGCATCAGCTACTTTCGCGTATGTTTTTACAAAATTGCATGATTCTCAGTGTGCGAATTGCCTTCGTAAGCAGAGCATACTAAAAATAAAACCCTTAATTGAGCTGTCTGTACAGGTAAAATAAACTGTGCAACTGCAAATTGTTCGTAGCTTTTGATTGGCCTGTATAGAAAAGTTCGATGAAAATCTGAATGTAAAATACTTTCAAAATATCGTAGTTACCTATTGGGTATTGATCAATGTAAATATTATTTTTATCATCAGACTATCATTATTTTCGTTGAAAGTCCGGTCTAAATCAGTGCAGTCAGTTCAAAGAATATTACTTTGACTATACGGAATTTGTCTAATTTACCCCAATCATATGTTGAAAATCATGTTAAAATAGGTTCAGCCGTTCCAGATGTCATTTTATGCTGGTACTTTCTTGACACTTTTAAGAAAAGTGAGCTTAATGAGAACTTAATGAAAATTGATGGCATTAGCTGTGATGAAATGTGTTAATGAACAAGCTTCAGTCACGTCACGTAATCACGTAAGTACAACTAAGTGGATTTCGTGTGGTTATAACCCATCAACGTGCGAAAATATCGAATACTGATTTGTACGTAAGGAAAGGCTCATAGGTACCGTATTGATTCATGGGCAGGTTAGAAGTTATTTGGTTTGTTTATGTCAATACCAACCGACAGATACAGGCTAATATTAACTCGACAATGCATCCAAATTACGTAGGGCCTTGATTTTATGGTTCTTGAAGTGTCAAATCATCTGTTAAATTAAAATTTTGTATGGTTTAGTATTAAATACGGTAAATACTAAATATCCTATATCAACATTACCCACTTTTAATTAAAGTTATAACACCTACGAGTATAGTCTTACAATATTTACGGGTTTATATATTATCACAGTCATGCGCACGCGTAAATTGAAAAAATTGATGCCCCGATTGGGGACTCAAAGTGACGACATAAAATATTTTAGCCTCAAATTGCCCCTTCTATACTTGAATATACGCATACTCGTAAGTCGTAAGTCGATTATTAATTTTATTATTAGCTTTTCTCCGACTTTACAAGCACAGATTTTTTCGTTCTTTATTAGTATTTTGGTATAAGAAATATTTGCCCAAATATTTATTTTATTTAAGTTTGATTTTCTGAATGAGTTTACTGTTCTTGTAATTCATGTTTATCACAATTTACATTAACTTTGTGTAAGTATACTTTTCCACTTTATATTTCAAATAATCATCATAATAAGCAATTTTAGGGATAAAGGAATAGCAAAGGAAAGGAATAAGCAAGCATAACAAGAAAAACTTTTAAAAAATTAAAAGTCCAGCACGATGGTTCATATTTTCTGGACTCAGCCTTTTACCTATTGTGTAATCCTAAAACAACAGTACAACCTTATTTATGAATGTGTACCAAAAAATAAAAGGTACAATATGGACGAATGGCCTAGATAAAACTCGACGAAACCAAAGGCCGCTTGTCCACTGTCGCGGTCGCCGTCACCGGGACGTCAGCGACAAAAATTCAAGTAAAATGCTACTTTATGACCTAGGCTATACCTTTAATTTTGCTTTATACTACTGCAAGGCAGCGACATACGTCCGGTAGCCTAACCTTTCCTTCACACTCGAGAGGGTGTAAGTTCGATCCAGGGTGTAGGCGTGTATAGTTCTTGCAATCTAAGAGTGCGCGTCGCCTTAATTTGTAGTTGGAAATGTGAATAGACATTTTCGTTAGTGTGCGTACCCGACGGAGCAGTCAGTAGCGAGCGAGCCATGTACGCGTGTATAGATATGGTCACTCACACAAGTAAGGGCGACGCGCACTCGTAGATTGCAAGAACTATACCAATGAGACATTTTAGATCTCAAAGTACATAATATGGACGTTCGTACGGTTGCGAGAATACCGTATGCGCTTGGGCAACCATACGGTCATTAAAATCTTCTCCTAGGCATTTGAAGAGTGTTTACTTTGCTCTCTAAATTACTGTGTAAATTATTCACAATGGATGCAATGGCGTTTTTCTAAAAGGTTTCATTTTGCTCTACGCCACTAGAAAGCAGCGGTAGCATGGGTCGCTTAAATGATGGTGGAAAATGAAACCTATAGCTTGGATTATAAAGAGGCATTTTATTTGAATTTTTGTCGGTGACGTCCCAGTGACGTCAGCGGTGGACAAACGACCTAAAGATAAAGTAGGTAATGAAATTCAAACGGTGACATTATGTTGATTTATAGGAAACTTTACCTTGTAGACCTTTCTACATGATATGAATGTCAAGGGTAGTTGGGGATCAAAGACATATTTTATCAAAGTAATGTATCCCCCGGGAAGATTTGTCCCCGACAAATATCCATTAAAATAATCAAAGTTATTTTTTGGACATTTCCTGATGTAATTTTTGATAAATTGATTCATAAGTAGGCGGCGGATCAACGTTTTTTGGTCGTGTTTTGTCGTGCCAATGCACAATGTAATCAACCGCGTAAACGGGGTTTTACATAACCTGAATAAATTAAGAAGTACATCAGCTATTTTCTAACAGTACACAGTTGCTGCCCGACCAGCTTCAAAACTTTTCTTTTGCGCTCGGATGGTTTGATTGCAGTCGTGGTTGATTATTATTATCAAGACGTGTATGGTATGGTACGTGTGCACAAATTTAGCGACGCTGCCAAGCGCATTTCTTAGGCCGTGTTTCCACCTGCAAGCAAACTCGCGGAAGTCTTGTGTGAGTTTTTTGCAATATTGTTTACATTTCATACTAATTCCTGCAATTTATTGCTGCAATAAATGTCATTCGAGAAGCTCGCGGATAAATGCCATAGGAAACTAGACCGAACATACGCGGTGAACCGCTGCGAGATCTGTCGCGAGACCTGGCAGACATGCTTAGACATGCTGTCGCAACTACTCGCAGGTAGCGCTTGACAAATTGTCGCGACAGCACTTGTCACGGGGTCTACACTTGCAAGCTGCTTTCAGACAGACTGTCACTTATCAGACACTTCTCGCAACAGTTGTCTTGCAGGTGGAACACGGCCTAAGTCTGATCGAGCGAAAGCTTTGATTTTACTAACATTAATGTTACGAGGCACAAAATTTTAGGTTTTTTTATTTAAGTTTTGTATTTCGATCCACCTTTTAAACTTAACTTATAATTTAACAATAAAATAAAAGTTTTATAATAATCGCGATAATACCGCCGCTAGTATGACCACAATTCACGAATTGAAAACAATAATTTTAAGTTTTGCGAGGCACTCCGAAATATTAACGTTATACGGTAGTTTTGCGGGCCATAATTTTCAAGTGCTAAATGATTTTTTTTTGTTTTCCTAATTTTCCTTCCTAGTTAAAATGCTTTTGTCTTTTAGCAATGGCGTGTTTGAATATTTATTTGCTAAAAGCCACGTACTGACCAAGCCAGACGCCTCAACGCGGCAGCCTCGCGCGCATTTGCTCGGTCGGTCAGTACTAGGCCTGGAGATAGTGACACAAAATTCTTTGTGATTTGTACCAGTATGGCGGTTTTACAGGGATATAATTACGTAAAGGCAAAAAGGAAAACGATGGTCATAGCGCTCGCTCTGGCAGCCCAAACGCGTGGGCGTTGATCGAACGTGTCGGATAAATAACGAGTGTCGAACGATTTGTTCCACAAAAATGCTTGTATTTTCAGATAGTCGAAAAAAAATAAGTAGGCGAAAGCGTAATGCCATACTTGTCTGGTGCGGCTTACAGCCCGCCATACCGGGCGAATACGTTAATTTTAATAAAAAAATTGAACCATTTGTACCAGGCTAATTTTTGCATAGCTACTCTTCGTCGAGTAGCCATTCACGAAAATCACCTTGCCATACTTTTCCGACAGCGCCCAATGGCCGCCATACCACAGCAAAGGTGTAAGATTTTTTTTTCGCCAAACGATTTGTGCCAGTATGGCATTTAAATTTTTGGAAAGTATTTGACAAAATATGACCGTTATTATTTTTCCCATACTTCTAGTAGGCGGAAAAAGTGCTGCCATACTTGAAATACTTATTTATTTGACACGTTTTAAAACATGACTATAAGATACGTAAAATCATTTTTACATCATGGCATCATTGTAGTCTCGTTATTGAAATGAAAATACAAGCATTTTTGTGGAACAAATCGTTCGACACTCGTTATTTATCCGACACGTTCGATCAACGCCCACGCGTTTGGGCTGCCAGTGCGAGCGCTATGACCATCATTTTCCTTTTTTGCCTTTACGTAATTATACCCCTGTAAAACCGCCATACTGATACAAATCACCAAGAATTTTGTGTCACTATCTCCAGGCCTATACGTGTTAGTGCGCGGCAAACGTCCGAGGTGCCTTTGAGCATCGACCAAAAACCGACAACTTTTGGCTCGGCCGCGGCACGCTCGGGCGAGGCATCGAGGCGGCTCGCTTGGTCAGTACGCGGCTAAAGACCTACGTGTACTATGTTATGGCATATCGATGACATTATCATGACGTAGATACACGAAGCAGGCATAGTAATTACTTATAATTTATGAGAGTGTTATTTATGTAGGAAGTTTGCAGCTTTACTGATATGAATAAAAAAAAAACCTTTAAAAGAACTCATAAGAAAATAGAAGGCATACAATCAAATTACAATATAAGCTAATTTAATCCTTCACCGAGCGCTTAAAAAGCCAAAAACACCTTCCTAAAAGTATTTAACAGGTATTTTAACCGTTTAAAGTGTGTCCTGGGAATACTGCAGCCTGGTTACCGCGTTGTTTCCTGAGCACACTCATTTGCCGGAACTATATTTACCTGCTAAACGGTTTACACGTCCGGAATTCTCTGAAGACTTACATGGTATTCGCTTATAAAATTAAGGGTGACGAGTTTTGATATTGTAAGTCTACGAATAATAAAACCCAAGGAAGAGTAACTCCGTCAAAAAACATGCTCCAAATACTTGTCAAAAAAGTGAACCTTAGGTTCACTTTTCATACATTTGCAATATTTAAGTGACCTTGAGCGGTATAAAGGCTGACGTTACATGACAGTTCGAATGGAACCAAATTTAAAACTGTATTAGTATGGGGGTTACGTTTCCTTAGGTTTTATTATTCGTAGCTGTAAGTTAATTTCTGGGTTAAGAGCCTACTGTCAAAACGCTAAAGCGCGACCGCTTTAAGCGCGACTACATACGTAGTCAGTAGCATACTCGTAGCATACATTTAGTATGCTACGAGTATGCTACGAGAGTCGCGCTTAAAGCGGTCAGAGTATAGCACCGCCTACACACACCGCTATCCTCCAATCGAGATACAATGATTCCATGAATCGTACTCCCGGGCAATGTGCTTTACGCTGCAGGTCTGGTAATAGTGAACAACATCGCGTAACAACGGTTCCCGCATTATAGCACGAAAGTAAAGGTCGTAAGCCCTAAAAATGTTTTTGATGATTACCTAAAAATTAAATACAACACTAATAATATTTCCTTTAACTATTATTTTATAAAGTGTGTGATTGTAGTAGTGCAAGTTATTTAATTATAGTAACTGAATAAGTGCAAATATTTGTTAAAAAGCCCAGTAAGATTCATAATTTCGAAAAATACTATCGAGTCAAAATAAGTGAATCGTGTTTTCCGTTAGCCAAAATACATCAGATAAATATACAATGATTAAATAAATCTCAATTTCATTTGAGTCAATCGTCTTCCGGGATCGTAATACTTTTAGAAAACACAACAAAATTTGACAGCCCGCTCTTAAGTCCTACGAATGCTATGGAAACGTATCTCTTACGTACTATATAATATCGGCAAATTAATAATATTCACTGGCAGATACAGTGGACTAGACAAAAACTAGTTACTATAATATAAAGACGTGCAAGCATTCACCTGACCAATGTCACGACTCGGGGCTCCGCCGGCGGACTCAAAACTCATCGTAGAACACTTCGATGGCACAAACACTTTTATGGAGCACAATTCACTCAGTAAACATTTCACGGGGTTATTAGATTTATAGTTTTGAATTATTTTTGCACAGACGAACACTCGCGAGTCGCGAGTCGCGAAACGCTTCGGCGGACATTTTGATTTTTTTTTATCGCCCGATCTTACTTAGTTAGCGAGCGGATATTTTTCCGAGAATAATTAATAATAAGTAGAATAAATATACGATCTGGCTAGGCGATCTCCGGTATACCGGATACCGGATATATTGTCTTAGTATAATCTCCAGTACTTCAAACGATATGAATATGATATTTCTAGGACTTATCTCAAAAAGTGTTTTCTTCTTTAAGACGAAGAATGGTTTTGACCAGTGGTTCTTAACCTTTTAGTCATCACTCATCAGTGACCATTTTACCAAAATTAATGTTTGTCTAACCGGGGACCACCCGGTTGGTTTACTTAAACTAAGGGTTTTTTGATAAAGAAAACAAGGACAACTTTATAATTAGCACTAAAGTTTTTATTATGTGGCAAAAATCTAAAAGTTACAGATTTTAAATGTGATTTTTGTGACTCCATATTACTTTTAATACTAACTTCTGAATTCTCACATAATATTATTAGGATGGCTTAGCGGACCACTTGGAATGCCTCCAGAACCACCAGTTGGATTAGACTTTAGACCAGGGGTTTTGTTACGGCGCCCTACTCTACTTAGCTATATATATATATAAACACATTTAATGATAAAATTATAGTTACGTTATGCCGGTAAATAATAATAAACAAATATTTATTCATCTACCTGCTTCATGTAATTAATATTATAATTTTATTTTTTAATATTTGTGGTTTGGATAATGATGAAGGATCGACTCAGGCCCTCTTGCCTTTCCACGGCGCACCGGGACGCGGCGCCGCGGCGCACAGTTTGGGAACCGCTGCTTTAGACAATAATTTTACTTATAATATAATGAATACCCATTTCTATTTCACTTATCTTACTCTCATTCCTCCTTTACCTATTTATCAGACGACCCAACCGTAGTGATAAATTTTAAAACGTCAAAAATCTGCCTCCCCCAGATATATAAGATCTCAAGGCATACCGATTAGAGTTCGCTCCGTCGCACATCTGATAAAGGCTTTCAAGTTATGCTGTTATGTCAGAAATTTATCTTATAAGATTCTATTTGAAACGATCTGTAGTAGCAGTAGCTCTACCATGAGTTTAAAGCTATAGTTTTTGTCGATACTCGATACCGACTATGTAAATTTTTAGTATAGCGATTTTCGTCCCGCAAGTGACCGCTAGAGGCGCTGTAAAATTTGCCATACTGAAAATTTACGTAGTCGGTATCGAGTATCGTTAAAAACTATAGCTTTAAACTCATGGTAGAGCTACTGGTGCTAACAGCTAACTGCTGTGAATTCATTTGGATCTAAGGTGTCATCAGAGTGGGCATGTTCTGTAGACAAAGAAAATGTTTCCTGTAGACAATCATTTTGCATACAAGGCACATTCGTTTATGAATGAATGAATGAATGAATATTATTTAATGCATTTACACTCAGTTATCTTGTATGATACGTTGACAGACAGCTCCAAATATTTATTTATTCATTTGAAAGCGTTATTATGACTACAGCTTGCTGACTATAGGATTTTTTTTATTAAATAAGAGGGCAAACGAGCAAACGGGTCACCTGATGGTAAGCAACTACCGTCGCCCATGGACACTCGCAACATCAGAAGAACTGCAGGTGCGTTGCCGGCCATTTAAGAGGGAATTCAGTAAAATGTTTATCTAAACCACTAATCAAAGTTTTGCAAGGTCGTAATTTTAAAGAACCTGAATTTAGAAAAAACATTTATACTTAGAAATATTTTTTCCGGAAAAGGACATAGGATATTTTATCTGTTGGTCTGTTACCTCTTCACGCCCAAACCGCTGAAACGATTTTGCTGAAATTTTTTGTGGGGATACTTTGAGTCCCAGGACAAAGGATACCTTTTATGCCGGAAAAATGTACGGAAAAATGTAATATTTCATTTACCTATATTTTTCATTTCCTAAATACGAAGAAACTTATTTTTGTCCTTTACTTGTGAATACTTTCCTTTGTAGATGGTTATTTTTCTCTTCATATAAACAATCCTAAAATAACGAAGTCATAAAAGCTATTCGTCCTCCGAGGATGGTTCAACGTTTGTATAGTATAAGTATCATAGTATGAATTAAACATAGAATAAAAGGACATTTGTTTTTATAACTTCCATTTAATGTGGTAGGATAATATTTGCATGAGGTTTTATAAGGTAAAACGCGCACATATATAATAACCGACTGGCCGTGTAATAAACACAGTTTTTGATAAGTTTTGTAGAATTTAGACTATAAGATTGAGTCTTACGTCTACTTACAAACCATATTCTTTAGGGTGTGCACTGTGCATGTGTTTATTTTTTGTGATTTTGGTTGATACTAGTGCGGAGCGACGTCATGAATTTACCCATACAAAAGTAAAAAAAGTTACTCTATAGCTTTGTCCACACTGGGCCTTTTTTTGTTCATCAAGGGCATGCGTTATAGCGCAGTCAACAGCGAACGTGAGGCATGCCTGTGACGCGCGGCGTCGCGAATCGTAGCGCTCGCTATGTGTAAGTACTCACATAGTACGGTTTTGCTCGATCGAGCAATCACGTAGAGTAAAAACCACGGCTCGGGCTTTCGTCCATACATTCAGCATTGCTCGATAGTTTTACTCCAGTTCGAAGGAAATGAGCTACGAATATTAAAAACTAGTACCAAAAAATTTGTCAAGCCGGCTCGATTCGAGCCTTCGAAGCTCGAGCTGTCAGTTTTGGCGGTCCACACAGTGGTTTTTGCTCGACGTCGAGTAAAACTATCGAGCAAAACCGTAAGTGAATACTTAGCAAAGGCACTTTTCTTGCAACGCTGGGTGGATTTTGACGCATTCAATTATTGACTATGCCAAACTAAAGTTGAATAAAAAGAAGATGACGAAAATTTAAGATGAAATTGCATAATGTGGACATAGCTTTTCAGCACTGCTACTTTCACAGCGAATTCTAAGCAGGGGGACTTATACACACTCTAAAGAATTATCACTTTGGTTTTTTACACGCAGTATTATCCTGCAAAGATAAATAGATTCATTTCACACACAAAATCATCACCAGTTATCACCAGATAAAACAACCGCAGCGTAACAGTTTCAATTAAACATCGCGGTTAACACCGGGATCAAACGATTTACTTTCCGCAACGCACATGCGCTCCCCCGGGACAGCAGATTAAAACCGATGTCATATGAGTAATCACCCGAATAAATAATTTAAACTGTCCAATAATGATAATGTCCATTAATTGAATTGTGTACTTCGTTGAATACAAAGTACAGTGGCAAAAATTATTTTTTACCTGTGTTATTTTATTAAATTTTGACAACTTGAATATACATCAGCGATGGACGTATAAAAAAAGGCGGACGGAGTCCCACCGTACACAAAACTGTGTCGTTCAGAGTCGGCCAGCTGGCTGTATGTACAAGGTCCGCACGCACACATTCTTGCGCTAGTCCATACCATTTGACAGGCGTCAGAATGTGTGAGTGGCCGACTCAGAAGAAAAGTGAAGACACAGTTTTGTATATGACAAGACTCCGTCCGCCTTTTTTTCTACGATCATGACATCAGCTATTCTCAAAGAGGCCTTGTAGGGGCTTCGCGAGTAAAATATAAATAGTTTTTGTATCATCATTCATCAGAGGTGTATGGAGACAATTGATTCAAAAACCAAACATTTTTTTTGAGGGTCCATCAAAAATATTTTCATGATACTCAATATCCATACTAATATTATAAATGCGAAAGCGTGTCTGTCTGTCTGTCCGTCTGTCCGTCTATCTGTCTGTCTGTCTGTCTGTCTGTCTGTCTGTCTGTCTGTCTGTCTGTCTGTCTGTTACCTCTTAACGCTCGAACCACTGAACCGATTTTGCTGAAATTTGGCATGGAGGTACTTTGAGTCCCGAGAAAGGATATATATACGGTTATGGATCCTTTCTCGGGACATAGCTAACTCTCTAACTCGGGACTAACCATACATTTTTCCGGGATAAAAACTATCCTATGATAGTTGATAGTTTTTATCCCGGAAAAATGTACGGTTAGTCCCGAGCTAGAGAGTTAGTTATGTCCCGAGAAAGGATCTATAACCGTGTATATATCCTTTCTCGGGACTCAAAGTACCTCCATGCCAAATTTCAGCAAAATCGGTTCAGTGGTTCGAGCGTTAAGAGGTAACAGACAGACAGACAGACAGATAGACGGACAGACGGACAGACAGACAGACACGCTTTCGCATTTATAATATTAGTATGGATATTGAGTATCATGAAAATATTTTTGATTGATTTGAACGGAGTTGCGGGCGTTATCTATTAATATATGTTACATAATTTAATGAATAACAATAAAATTAAAATAAATGTAATAATTATGGGGGGCTCCCATACAAAAAACACAATTTAATATATTTTTACATTCAATATTCGATACCGTTATCATGACACTATAATAGAAAACCATGCTTACCTCTCAGGAAAACAATAAAACAATTTTGCAACAATAATGACGTCATAAATATATCATGTCGGCGCTAGAGTGTGTGGACATTAACCTGACACAGGCCATTTGTAGCTACATTTTAAAGTCCTTTCATCGGACGTAATCCAATTTGGGCGTTGGACGCACGGGAGCCGTAGTCGTTCTAGATTATTCACGATTTACACAACGGACAATTTGATTCGATTCCGACGCTTAAGTCTGTTACGATTTTCCAGTTAGAAAATAAACTAGCGAGAGCTGAATTGAAATGGTAAATTGTGGTTTTTATGTGGTCAGTGTGGCATTTATAGTTTTGAAGAGAACCTAGTACGCGATAGTGAAAATGACTTATATATAACGAATTTATGAATTAATGTTATTTTATTATTCGAATTACACGAATATTACTAATGATACGAATTGAATAATGATAAACACTATAATACCTAATATATATTTTAAAACAAAGTCGCTTTTTTCCCAATTGTCTCTTTGTTCCCTTTAATCTTTAATATAACTACGCAACGGATTTTGATTATTATTTCAGTGTTAGATAGCCCAGTTATAGATGAAGGCTATATTTTATCACGCTCTTAGACTTTTTTAGACTCATAGGAGCGCAGAAATAGAGGAAAATGTGGCAAAAACGGGGAAAATTATTTGAAAGGGCTAACTTGAACGCGCTAATCTCAGGAACTACTGGTCCGATATTTGAAAGGGCTTATCTCGCGAACTACTGGAGCAATTTTTATGTTATTTGGCACAGATAAGAAGTAGACCACGTGAAGGATCATATGCTATCGATTTTAATAATTTTTTCAGTGACTATTTATTTTATATCCGTGCGACGCCCGCGCCGGGGCGGGTCGCTAGTTATAATATACATAACTTGTATTCATAATTATTAAAGTTATACATCATTACTTGATAATTTAATGGAATTAAGTGATACTAACTATGGTATATTATTATTTTTTAACTATAACTGTACTAATGATAAAATATTTGCTTGTATACCGAACTAAATAACGTAGGATGCGCCATATGCCTACGAATCAATTTCTCTTGAGTATAAGTTATAACTATTTTATTATGATGACGAGAAAAGTATCGACAAACAAACTGCTGTTCATAATGAGTATTAGTGGATTGCGAACTATTATTGGGCCGCACGGCGCACCAAACGTCCTTAAACTGAACGAGCCACTTGCGACCACTTGTCCCTTTGTCAGATAGTTTACCCCCGGGTTACCTTAACCTTTTTATATGAAAAGTCAGCAAACTTATCGATTACTTATAAAACGTATTCCACCTAATCTATGTTTATTCCCTTTATACCTCTCGAAAAGGTTTTTTCTCTTTTTTGATACGCTTTGATATTGAATTTTAGCGTGTGAGTTAGTAATATTACTAATTGATGCCCGCAACGGAGCGTCAAAATTCGTTTATCGCGTGGACACCGTACATTTTTAAATGTCTGAATACACTAGGCCGAAATCACGTGGCGTAAATTCCGCTTGATTGCGTCCGCAATGTCAAACACATACAAAATAACAAAAACGCGGACAGAACGCGACGGAATAGTGTATCATCGGTAGTTGCGGACGTAATCATGCGAAATTTACGCCTTGTAACTTCGGCCTAGTGTGTTAAGACACATAAATCTAAAAAGTATTTAAAACATATTTTATAACTCGTATATAACATAATTATATATTATATAACAAGTTTTTTGTTTGAAAGCGTTTAATATTATGACTTAACTATTTTTTCAAATAGAAGGATGGCATTTGGAGCAGGAGTGCCGAGTGTCTCAACTTAATATGCCAACCATATAAATATAAAGTGACACTGTCGTTTGCTCGTTTAAGGTGAACGCAGATTTGGCCGCACCGCACGCACCGCAGTCGCCGCATTTCGAATTCTTTATATGAAGTTATAGGCAAGCTCGCATACCTACCCGCGCCGCAGTCTTCGCAACTTCTAAATCTACATTCTTTATATGAAGAATTCGAAATGCGGCGACTGCGGTGCGTGCGGTGCGCCCAAATCTGCGTTCACCTTTAGAGTTCTATAAAATAAATAAAATAAAATAAAAATAATATAAAATCATTTATATCAGGCCTCTGCGACCCATAGGTATATATATAATAAACCATTTCTATATCATTTTCCATAGTCCTATTATTAAGACAAAATAGTTTTCATCGAATTGACAACGAGATCTTACTTAGGTTCACAGGTAGGTTCACAGACTATCAATAATTTTTCAACAAAGTAGCCGTCTTGATCAAAGGCGTCCATAACAAATACTTTACTCGAACTAAAATGAACTAGAAGATTGCTCGATGTATTTTAAAGGGAATTGATGTTTACAGGTCTTTGAATGATGCTGCTATACAATCCATAAACCGACTGACGGCTAATATAAAACGTGCTTGGAAAAATTTACGCTCCTATTGGAAAGTGTTGTATGGAGTTTAAAATTATGACCGACGCAAATCTAAATCGTAAATCTCTGAGATGCCAATGCACTTTTATGGTATAATAGGTGATCCGGCTAAAAACGGTTAGGTTATAGATGTTCATCTGTAAAGATGGATGTTTATCCCTCATAACTTCTAAACCAGTTAGCATAATTAGACAAATGAGGTATCGTAGGATGAAATACATAATAATAATATAAAAATAGGTAGGGTCTTAATCCGTCGATCACCAATTCCTGGAAATCTTTTGTTATCGCGGCCCATATGGGCCTCGGGGCTTGATGGGTTAAGAGGCCGGGTACACTTGGAATTTGTCATACATACGTAATTCCAAAATCATTTTCTCATACGAAAATATTTAACAAGTTGTTTTTCAGTTTAAAATAGTAATTACCTAGGTTCCTGCAAAAAAATTTACTTCAAATTATTTAAACAATTTTTTTAGTAAATTTACTACTAAATATTTAAACACTAAAAAATAGAGTAAAAAACTAAAAATATATATAAATAAATAGTTAATTTACTACAAAATATTTAAACTCTAAAAAATATTTTTTAGTATTTAAATATTTTGTAGTAAATTTACTGTTTAAATTTACTCTATTTTTTAGTGTTTAAATATTAAGTACTAAATTTACTAAAAAATATTAAAAACAAAAAAAAATATGTTTAAATATTTTGAAGTAAATTTTTGTGCAGGAACCTAGATAATTACTATTTTAAACTGAAAAACAACTCAAACATGTTAAATAATTTCGTATGAGAAAATGATTTTGGAATAACGTATGTATGAGAATTTCGAGGGTACCCGGCCCCTTAATCGTCCTTGGGTTACAGGCTACGTCACGTTAAAATGGCTACAGTAAAAAAACTTTTGACGATGTCGTGTGGGATATCAAACGCTTTGTAAGCACTTTCTAAATAATTATGTGAGTATTACGTGAAGTCAGGATTAGTTTTTTTTAACTACTTTTAAGTAGTAAAAAAAAACTAATCCTGACTGACTGACTAAAAAAATTACTATACTGACTATAGTCAGTATAGTAATTTTTTGTGAGTAGCTTTATTTTGATAAGACAAACAAGATTTTTATATGCGAAAAATCTTTAAAGTGGTAGCTAACGGAGATAGAAATGATTTCATAATTTGATTTGATGGTCCTAAAATATGGATTGTTCTATTTTATCGTTTTAGGGTACCGTAGTCAACCAAGTTTTGTTGCTAACAGAACCCTAAAACGGAACCTTAACCAGCTGATTATTTTGTATATTGGTTAATAGTTGTATAATTTAAGAGTAACATTATCCTGCAAATAGAACAATCCATATTTTAGGACCATCAAATCAAATTATGAAATCCTCTCTAACTCTGTTAGCAACCACTTTTAAGATTTTTCGCAAATAAAAATGTTGTTTGTCTTATCAAAATGAAGCCGCTCACAAAAAATTTGCTTGATAGTAATAAAAAAATAAATGTTCTAGGGCTCCCTGACTATTACTTTTGTATAAATTGGAATATCCTCAAAGGAGGATCTTTCAACTCAGTGAGAAGTTATCATTTCAGACAACAACTCCTTTCACTTTCACAACTTCCAACTTTCAGACAAACTTCGATACCGCGATTCAGGAATTCAGGATTATACGCTGTTTGATCCACTACAAGTAACGGTATACAGTAAAATATAATATTTTATTGAAGACCACACGGGAAAAACAAGGAATGTCAAAAAAGTAGAATTAAGAGAAAAACAATTTTTAAAGTTTTGAAAGTCTAAATTTCTTTCATTTTAGACTCTTTTAAGTGAAATATTGAAGCAACTTATTGCTAGGGTAACAAATGCTTTGCATGTACTTCTAAAACTTGATTTGTTTAAATAAGTTTTATGTTATGGTTCAGAATCTGAACCATTACAACTCAGTTATAAAAATAACATTAGAAATATTTAACATTTCTATGTTACTTATGTAATACATAATTATAATTATATATTAAACATATTATATATTAAGCATTTTTTAAATATTTTGGCCTTAATTTCTTTAAAACAAACTGTCAAATGACAACGACGGTTTGACGCGCGGACATAACCGTTTCTTTCCATGGACGAACTTGAACTATAACAGTTGACTGCGATGATTTTACCCAATTCTGATTTTTGTAATACAATCTTTCCCTAAAAAGCTAACAGATGGCATTTAATAGTCAGTTTCACAAAAAAGGTGACATTCCTTGTTTTTCCCGTGTGGTACAAAGCCATAGTTTATCGATATATCATATTATGATATATCGATAAAGTATGGCTGTGTCTATCTACCTATTATCCTCACATTTTTAGTTGTAAAGAATAATAAATATACATAATAAATGCGAAAGTGTGGCTGTATAATATAATATGTTGCGATCATCATCATCATCATATCAGCTTAGATATTCGTCCACCGCTGGACATAGGCCTCTCTCAATGAACGCCAAGATGACCGAACTCCTGCTATTCGCATCCAACATGGACCCGCAACTAAACGGAGATCGTCTTGAAACCTGTCGTAGGTGGAGGTCTACTTACACCATTGACCTTGTTGAGGTCACCTTTACAGTTTGCAAATTCACGCCTTGTTAAAGTTAGAATATAAACTTTGGTATAGATAGACTTTTTTACGGTTTATGTCCCTGGAACAGAGGATGATTATTTTTCCGTCAAAATGAAGCGCTGAAGAAGACAAGGTAAATGGTTCCCTGGAGTACCATGTCCAACAAGAAAACCATGAACAGTTAAAAACCGCACGTTTCATAGTAAATATCTGCTTAAACATGCACACCACCCCGTAAAGCACACTATAAATTTATTATGGCGGGCGCCAAGTTAACGATAAGCATGCAAAGCGTACACTTTTATACTTTTAAACTCTACACCAAAGTAAACAAGGAAACAAAATACTTTGTATTTCTACTACACCAAAGTAAACAAGGAAACAAAATACTCTGTAGTTCTAAACTTGCATGGGGTCAATATCTATGATGCATCATCGGTAAAGAACAATAAATTCATAAGCGGAAGCGGAATCATAAGCGGTAGCGGATTCATAAGCGGAAGTGGATTCATAATTTATTATATACTAGCTATATGACCGAGCTTCGCTCGGTATTCAAGAAATTAAAAAAACACACATAAAATGTCATTTTTTGAAAATGATTCCTATCTAGATCGATTAATCGCCCCCGAAACCCCCTATACACTAAATTTCATGACAATCGTTGGAGCCGATTCCGAGATTCCAATTATATATATACAAGAATTGCTCGTTTAAAGATATAAGATATTATAATATATTCATAATTTTATTATTTTCAAAAGAAATATATATCTGAATAATCTATACTTATAAAATTACATGTCCTGACTGACTGACTGATTCATCATCGCTGAGCAAAAACTGTTAAAGTTACAGCCACGAAATTTGGTGAGGTAGGGTTGTTTTATTAAGTAGACACCCACTAAGGAAGGAATTTTGAAAATTTTACTCCGAAGGGGGTGAAATAGGGGTTGAAAGTCTGAATGAAAGTCCGTCATTTCTTAAGTTGGGAACATGAAACTTTATTTTTGGGTTACTGATTAAAAATTTATGGATACGTATTTAAGCGTTTTTGGAAATTTTACCCCCAAAGGGGTGAAACTGGGGTTGAAAGTTTCAATGGAAGTCCGTTATTTCTTGAGTTAGAAACATGAAATTTTATGTTTTGGCTACTGATTAAAAATGATTGGATACGTGTTTAAGCGTTTTTGAAAATTCTATACCCAAGGGGGTGAAATAGGGGTTGAAAGTTTAAATGAAAGTCTATATAGGTGTATACCTATATAGACTTTCATTTATTTATGTTAACGCGGACGAAGTCGCGGGCAACAGCTAGTTACGATAGAATATCAATATCTGAGACGTGGTTAATCGATGGTATTAGGAACGAGGAGTTGTTCGATAGTAGGTACGTTGTCTGGCGGCGCGATAGGGGCCTGACTAATCAGTCTCGGGGCGGTGGAGTCCTGGTCGCTGTCCGGTGTCCGCCGTGACTTAGCGGCTGCGGAGCGCGTTGACTGGCGCTCGTCAGCTGAGGATCTGGGTGACAATATCGCATACCCCTAGATGCAGTAGGTTAACTACGTACATACATATCTGCACGCTATATTTTTGCAAGCAGAATGAAGGGAATAGCCATAACAATCAATTGGATAATTTCTCCAATAACTTGTTTGATATAGTCAGCGCACATCCCGATGACAAATTTATTGTTACGGGTGATTTTAATTTACCTTTTATTAATTGGGACGCACAAGGTGATTATTCAGTGCACACCGGTTTCTCTCATAACCGTAGTGTAATTGAATTCTTAGACACCATAGCACAGTGCAATTTATCTCAGTGTAGTCAGGTACAAAATTTCAATAGTAAATTTTTAGATTTAGTTTTCTCTAATTCTGAAATTAACGTTTCCCCATGTGATGAACCATTGGTACCGGATGATTTTTCCCATCATAGGTCACTCTGCATTGATGTTTACTTGGGCGTACAAAGAACTCTGGAAGCTAATGTAAGAAAGAAATATTATTACAGTTCCGGTAACTATAATGGCATATGCTCCGCTCTTGATGTCACTAATTGGAAGAATATTCTTAAGGATAAACCGTTAGAAGAAGCAGTTCAGCATTTCTATAATATTATGTACGACCTCCGTAACACCTTCATTCCATACAAAAATATATCATCGTCCAGGAGCTTTCCTCCATGGTTTAATGCACCCTTAAAAAGTTGCTTAAAGAAAAATATAAATTCCACAAGAAATATAAATTATATGGTAACCTTGATTATTATAATACTTTTTCATTATTGAGAAACAGAGTTAAAACTTTAGAACATCAATGCTTTAAATCCTATATCGAGAAAGCTGAAATAAATATTGTGAATAATCCTAAAAGTTTTTGGGCATATGTTAAAGATAATAAAAATTCGGGTAATGGTTTCCCCTCCACTATGAGCTACAATGAAACATTGGCGTCTAATGTTGAAGAGGTGTGCAATTTGTTCAATACATATTTTGAGGCTAATTTCTGACACTCGAGCTGCAATAATGATAACACTAATGACCATAATGTTAACTCTAGTAATTATAGCATCGGAACTATTGATATTAATTCGACTGAAATTTTAAATGCGCTCAAGTCCGTTAATCTCAGTAAGGGAGCTGGGCCTGATGATCTACATCCGATATTTATTTCTAAGTGCGCTAAGAGCCTAGTCTACACTGTATGTATCCTCTTCTCCCGATCAATTAACGAAGGACATGTACCTAACATATGGAAGTCTGCTTTCATAACGCCAGTACACAAGGGAGGAGACAAAACTGCTATTAATAACTACAGACCTATTTCCAAGTTATGTATCCTTGCTAAAATCTTTGAGGGTATCGTACATCGCCGGGTATACTCCACACTCCGTAACTAGTTTATACCTGAGCAGCATGGCTTTATGAAAGGACGCTCAACTGTATCTAACCATAGCTATCTATACTATCATAGCTAAAGACTATATTTCTTCGTGCATGGATTCTGGTGATCTTCGACTTTCGTAAGGCGTTTGATCAAATTGATTACGCAATGTTACTTAAAAAGCTACAGTTTGCAGGTATACATGGCAGCTTGTTCAGATGGTTCTGCTCGTACATTACCAATCGCTCACAAGCTGTTGCTATTAATGGTTTTATTTCTAACTGGGTTTCAATTCCCTCAGGCGTGCCCCAGGGCTCGCTCCTAGGGCCTCTTTTATTTGCCATTTTCTTTAATGACATTTCATCATGTTTTTAACACTCAAAATTTTTATTATATGCAGACGATACAAAGATTTTTAGGATTATTTCATCTATCAACGATTGCCACCTACTGCAGGAGGACTTGAACAGGTTTAGTCATTATTGCAAAATAAATAAACTTGATCTAAATGTCTCCAAGTGCTTTATGATGTCGTTTTCTCGTAATGCTAATTTAATCAAATTCTCATATACAATTAATAATACAAATCTTGAGTCCACTGATAAAGTGAGAGACCTAGGTGTTATCATGGACTCAAAGTTAATTTTCGACAAACATATTGACCATAATTATAGTAAATAAAGCTTTGAAGGCACTTGGTTTCGTCATGAGAATGAGCAAAACATTCACAAGCCTTAAGGTTATTAAAATTCTGTTTTGCTCTCTTGTGCGCAGTGTCCTCGAGTATTGCTCGGAGGTATGGAACCCCAGATATGAAGTATATAACAATAGGATTTAATCTGTTCAAAAGCGTTTTCTAAGATACCTACAATTTAGAAGTAATTATTATTTATCTAATTACGAAGACAGGTCTAGACATTTCCACTTTTTACCATTAAAATTTAGACGAAATATAACTGATCTATCCTACTTAGTTAAAATAATCAATATAAACATTGACAGCACATATTTACTAGAGAAATTAAACGTCAGTATCCCCACCAAGTATTTTAGAAATTTCGTTCCAATAGCCTATCTACCTATCTTAAATACTTACTATCGCAGTAATTCGTTTCTACTAAGGGCTAGTTCTCGACTTAATGAATTTTAGAAAATAAATCCCTCTTTTGATATTTTTTCTACTAAGCCTTATAAATGACATAGTTAATTTTTATTGTCAAAAAATTGTATATTTTAAGGTTAAAGCCTGGAAAAAAAAGAAAGGCTGTAAAGTGTGAACCGTTTTCAATCGTAGCACCTTTTTACTTTTCTCATGTGATTATGCTTAGTCTTACTACGCAGCAGTTGAGATTTAATAATAATATTATGACATTCGACGTTATGAAATCTGTTCATTACATAGTACTGAGCCAGCTCACCTATCTTTTTGATATTTTCGATCCACATTCATCTAGTTCACCTAGTCGGCTTTACCTGTGTCAACGTGGCTCGAAATTATAAAAAAGACCCACTAGAAAACAAACATCACAACAAAGAAAAAAAATTGCAACGAAGTCCTGGGGGAGGGTGAAACAATCCTACAGCTGGTGACTTTAGTAACTTGAAGTTTGATAACGCCAATAATATGATATTAAGGATCCATCGACATTTTTAAGATACTGTACTAACTGTTTCAATTATCAGTCGAGGACTGTCGCGGTAAAGCTATTGAATAGTTGAATAGTTTTCGTTTTCGTTATCGTTATCGTTGTCGCTGTCGCTTATCGCTGTTGATTTCATTTCGTTTTCGTTTTCGTTTTCGTTTTCGTTTTCGTTTTCGTTTTCGTTTTCATTTTCGTTTTCGTTTTCGTTTTCGTTTTCGTTTTCGTTTTCGTTTTCGTTTTCGTTTTCGTTTTCGTTTTCGTTTTCGTTTTCGTTTTCGTTTTCGTTTTCGTTTTCGTTTTCGTTTTCGTTTTCGTTTTCGTTTTCGTTTTCGTTTTCGTTTTCGTTTTCGTTTTACTATAAACCTTTGCCATGGAATAAAGTAGGTATAGATTTCTTTGATTTTAATAGTAAAAAATATTTAATTGTAGTTGATTATTTTTCAAAATATGTCGAAATAGCTTTATTTCAAATGTTCAAATGCTAATGCAGTAATAACTCATCTAAAGTCAATATTTTCTAGACATGGCATACCTGAAATTATGATAAGTGACAACGGACCTCCATTTTATTCAAAAGAGCTCCAAATGTTCACTCAAAATTGGAATATTAAACATATAAAATCAAGTCCATATTTAAGTCGCTCAAATGGTATGATAGAAAGAACAATAGGCACAGTCATGCATATTTTAAATAAATGTAAAGCAGATAATACTGATCCTTATATTGCAATGCTTATGTACAGAAATACACCAAAACAAAGTCGTTATTCTCCGTCAGAACTTTGTATGTCTAGATGTCTACGTACTAAAGTACCAGTCACAGATACTCAATTAATACCATCACTAGTTGATATGAGAAAATTATCTAATTATATTGAAACAGAATAGAACTTTATTACAATAAAAACACTAAACAATTGTCAGATTTACTAGTTGGTGATAACATAATATATTTTAAACACAAGCCTTGGGTTCCTGGTAGAATAAAACAGGTAGACAATGAACCTCGTAGCTACACTATTCAGTCCCCAGAAAGAGCATTCGGTAGAAATCGTGAACACATTATAAAACCTGTAACTTCAGTCACTGATTCTGAAAAACCTGAAAAGGAAAAAGATAGTATTAGATTGCCTATAACAACACGGTCAGGACGTATTGTCAAACCTCCTAAATACTTTATTAATGATAATTATTAAAATAAGTTAGTGAAGTTCTAGAAATTATGAAATTACACTATATTGTTGTATGACTAATATTGTTTATTTAATTTAAGATTGTCAGTCTAATGTCAGCTGTCACTTACTAAATGTCAAATGTCATTGTCATTGGAATTGTCAAAGTCAGATTTGTTTTTTTTAATTGTCTATAGGTTATGGAGTCACATATTGTAAAATAATATTAAAAAAAAATGTACTTACCTTAGTCAATAAATATTAAATAAAATGATAATTATTAAAATAAGTTAGTAAAGTTCTAGAAAATAAGTTAGTTAAGTTCTACGTAAACTCGTAATCGTTTTCGCTTTCGTTTTCGTTTTCCTTTTTTGTTTTCGTTTTCGTTTTCGTTTCTTTTTCGTTTCGTGTTCGTTTTCGTTTTCGTTTTCGTTTCGTTTCGTTTTCGTTTTCGTTTTCGTTTCGTTTTCGTTTCGTGTTCGTTTTCATTTTCGTTTTCGTTTAGTTTTCGTTTTCGCTTTCGTTTTCGTTTTCGTTTTGCACGTTTCGTGCGCGTGGAGTGCGCGTGACGTTTAGTTCTTCTGTACGTAATAGGTATTGTAATGTTAGAAATAAGCAAACACCAACTAAAAAAATAATATATATATAAATAACTGATATTCTTGTTTAAAATAACTGATATTTGAGTTTAAAATGTTTAAAACTTTGTTGTAGTAGTACTAGGTATTCATAACGTAATATTTAAGTCAATATTTTGTAAACTATTACTATCAGTGAAAACTTCTAATTGGCTCCTTATTATGTATTCTGTCTCATAATTTAATTGTAACAATAGCTGTAAGTTTTCCAAGTATCATAAAATAAAAATAAAAATAAAATATTCTATTCTATTCTATTCTTAATTATTACTTAACTTAAAGTATTACTTAACTTTAATTAATACTTAGCTTTAAGTATTGATTAAAGTTAAGTTGCCGCGGGCGCAAGGCATGTGCAGCGCGTATGCGTGGCGTGCGCGTGGAGTGCGCGTGGAGTGCGCGTGGAGTGCGCGTGGCGTGCGCGTGGAGTGCGCGTGGAGTGCGCGTGGAGTGCGCGTGGCGTGCGCGTGGCGTGCTCGTGTAGTGCGCGTGGCGTGCGCGTGGCGTGCGCGTGTAGTGCGCGTGGCGTGCGCGTGGAGTGCGCGTGGAGTGCGCGTGGAGTGCGCGTGGCGTACGCGTGGAGTGCGCGTGGAGTGCGGGTGGAGTGCGCGTGGCGTGCGCGTGGCGTGCGCGTTTAGTGCGCGTGGAGTGCGCGTGGCATGCACGTTTCGTGCGCGTGGAGTGCGCGTGGAGTGCGCGTGACGTTTAGTTCTTGTGTAGGTAATAGGTATTGTAATGTTGGAAATAAGCAAACACCAACTAAAAAAATAATATATATATATAAATAACTGATATTCTTGTTTAAAATAACTGATATTTGAGTTTAAAATGTTTAAAACTTTGTTGTAGTAGTACTAGGTATTCATAACGTAATATTTAAGTCAATATTTTGTAAACTATTACTATCAGTGAAAACTTCTAATTGGCTCCTTATTATGTATTCTGTAGCGTCCTTGAATGACTACTACTCCTTTTACTTGATAAATGAAACGATAGTCTTGATATACCGTTACTTGATTTATTGATACACTTGATGATCAAATGACCCGGGTGTGCGAGCACGCGCGATCGCCTTGATTGATCGATGCGAACTGAACTTTATACAATAATTAATAATTACGCGAGCGCGTCCAAAACGCTGACTCTAAAAACCCTAAAAATGCTTGATGTACGATATGGATCGTACATGCTCCCACACCGAAAAGTAGAGAAGTTAGTAGTGATGAGATGATACAAGGTGATTCCATTTTGTCCTTAACCTACACTTGTTAGTAAGTAAAGTACAAATTGATGATTTACAAAGAATTAAACTTAACACTATCGTCACCGATTACGTATACAGAACGAAAGGTCGGTGACGTGCCTTTGTTTTGCTTAGGTACGTTAGAACACGACACCCGTTTAAAGTCTTGCACTTGTTTGCACGGATCACTATAACCTGGGTTAATATAGCTCATATGACGCGGAACCTTTTTAACGCACTTGTCACTCTCACTGCACTCACACTCATGGTCAATCACCGCCGTGGAGGAGGAGGGCGGCTGCCACCCCGCTACCTCCGGAGTGGGCGGCGCCGCCCGCCCCGCGCGCTGCGCATCCTGCTCCGCTGCTGCCTGCACCGACCGCCGGCGCCGGAACCTACTCGCTCCCCAGACACCTGCTCCAACAGCAGCCACAATGACGATGATATACGTCGCTGTATAGTGATGAATGTCGTGGCTGCTGACGCTATCCTACAGCGGCACGGTCTGCTTCATCTCCTCTATCTGCTTCTGCAGATGTATCAGCTGCCTTGAATGCTCGCTGACGTCCTCGTCCCCTACGCTAATAGTGCCGTTGCTCGGTACCGATATGTTGATAAGATAGTTGATCTGCGATAACTGTGGAGCAGTTACATCTGCCTTGATGTGCAGATCACTCACCTTCTGCTTGTGAGTGTACACGGTGAAGTCCTTGAACTTTAATTGACAACCTTGATTTGTCATCAATAAGCCAGCTTGAAACAGCTGTAGCCATGAAACTTGATCGTCGCAGAGTACTTTCACGTTCTGTTCTTGGCAGTAGAAGTAAAAGTATGTGTTTACTTGATGCAGCTCATGCCAGTGTGATCGGCATGGCTCCTGATAGACCCTGCATCTCCCGGAGGCTGCCTCCTTTTCGCAGAGACTCTCGTCGTCCTTTAGGGAGTACACTGGTGACCTGCTTCTACATAATAGAGTGCCTGATTCCTGCTGCAGACACGATTTTAGGTCACTTTCAGTCATAGGCAACAGAGCGTCATTTTTAAGGTTAATCGCTAGGTAACTTGATACGGGTTTTATATGAATCATAATGCTATTGTTTACTAAACGTGGTACGGCAATGATTTTATGAATTTCGAAACTATCTCGGTGAACTAGAGGTATTTTAGTTTCAAACAGTAAGTAATTTTTAGACATTCTAGCTTTAACTTTTAATAAATGATAAATATTAGGTAAGCTTATATTCTCAAATGGTAAACATAAGTCCTTAGATATTTTTCCTGATATAGTATTTAATTCTTGTCGAAGCTGGTCTGGTGTCAATAGGTGTAAACTGAGCTGTCCATTGTATATATTTGTCATAGTGTCTAGTAGGGTATTCTGCATTTCTTTTAGATGGGCGAGTAAATTGCTGGCGACTATTGCGGAAAGTATAAAATTATTATTTTCTAAGTTTTCCTTCTTAGCGGCGTTCAACTGTTGTTCCACCTGATTTAAACGTAGATTGATAATCTTGTGCTGCTTGTTCATGATATCCTCTGTACGCTTCAACAGATTAAATTCGGCTTCAACGACGGAGGTCTGATTTTTCCAGAGTACGGCGAGATGCTCCTGATTCTTCTTGATACGCTCAATATCTTGTTCATATTTTTCAGCGAAATTACTATCCAGAATTCCGAATAAGGAATTTGCTATATTACCGACTCCGTTTATCAGTCCTCGTCGCGTGCGCGAATTTTGCTTGTTCATCATAACATTGTTATAGTGACTTAATTGTTCGTAGCCGTGACGTAGTTGTAACATGATCGCTGCACATTGTGAATGGTCTTGTTTACTATCACATATGTTTTGTAAATAATCTAAGTACTTGCTAGCGGTTAATGAGCCCTCCCAGTAGGGACTCATAGTAGACGACTAGGCGCCACTCGTCCTTGATGAGAGCCATGTTTGTCACCTTGTCGAAGTATAAACTTTGATTTTGTAGCGGTGTAACATTAAATGAACCTTCTGAACTTGATATAAAGGTCATAATAAATAATAAGATTGTAAATAGTAAATTAGAAAAGCTGTAATAATTATTATTTCTCTTGATAGGTTTAGAAACGTGATATACTTGCTTTACCTCGTCCTGATTCTTGATATTTTGATCTGACTGTTCTTGATTAACAGGCAATATGGACAGTTTTACTATGGGGCGTTTCATGATGCCGCTTTTTGTTTTTAGCGTAACAACCCTCACAAAACCGTCGCTTCCGGGATGTAGCTCTAGGACGCGGCCTAGTGGCCACCTCCCGGCCGGCAAATTGCTATCGTGTATAAGCACTATGTCGTTGATCTTGATAGTCTCCTGCGGTAGTCTCCACTTGCTGCGGACTGACAGCTGCGTAAGATATTCTTGGCGCCACTTCTTCCAGATATCTTCGAACGAGTACGTAAGTCTATATAATAAGTTAATAGTTGCATGTTTTAAATGACCTCCAACTCTTAAAACTTGATCCTTATCTAATATAGGGTTGAGCATACAAATCTTGCTTTTTGCTGCTACGCTTTTTCCTTTCTGTAATGCTTCTATTTCTTCGCTAAAATATTCTTGCTGACACTGTTTAATAATCTTTATATTTGCTTGCTTTATTTCACATAGCGTGAAGTATTTATTTACAACTCGTTTCTTGCGTATAAATCTATATATCCATCCTAAAATTCTCGAAATCTTGCTTAGCGAGCTATATTTATGCAGTAATAATTTTATGATACTTTCTTCTTGATTTTGAGTTACAGATGCAACTACCTTTTTAATTTTTCTCACTTCTTGATCCGTGGAAAATGTTGTTTGTATAAGTGATAAATTTTCAGTTTTCAGCCAAGTCGGCCCCTTAAACCAAAGTTCATGATCTTTTAACTGGGATACTGACAAACCGCGACTAGCACTATCAGCCGGGTTTTCCTCTGACTTGACATAATTCCAGCTGCTGGGCGGCACCACGTCGACAATCTGCTTAACTCTATTGGCTACAAATGGCTTCCAGCGTTCCGGTGCACCATTGATCCATCCTAATACTACCATAGAATCGACCCAGCAGTAAGTTTTAATTTGATATGTTTCCAGGCAACTCTTGATTTTTGATAATAGTTTAATAAATAATAGAGCACCGCATAACTGTAGTTTAGGTAAAGTAAGTTTATTATTTACAGGTACGAGTCTCGATTTTCCTGCTATCATGGTTACCGACGTCTGACCGTGTGTGCTTACCTTGCAATAAACAACACAGGCGTAACATTTTGTTGATGCCTCGGAAAAGCCGTGAAGTTCGATGACATTATTTTCTGTTATACCTAACCATCTCGGCATGTAAAAATTATTTATATTATCTAAATCTACTTTCATGCTCTCCCATTCCTTAATAATATTTTCAGGTAAGGGTTCATCCAATTTTAACTCCAATTGCCACACTTGTTGAAACAATAGTTTTATTTTAGTCGAAATCGGAGAAAGCCAACCTAATGGATCGAATAATTTTGAAATATTTGAAAGTAAAATACGTTTTGTGGGAATTTTTGTCTTAAAGTCTAATTTTGATGTGAATGTAAATTGATCTTGCTGTGGATTCCAACTAAGCCCCAATGTTTTGGATGACTCAGTATTTTTAAAATCATAATTTAATTGCTCATTGCTGATGTTATTACTTGTAGGAATTATATCTTGATTATTTGCCTTCCATTTACGTAGATTAAATCCTCTGGACTTTAAAATCGCTACAATATCCTGTATCAAACGCTTTGCTGATTCGACAGAATGACTTCCGTATACGAGATCGTCCATGTAAAAAGCTGACTCAATCACCTTTGGAGCAGAACTGTCTTGATAGTTCTTTCTCTCATCTTGAGCTAAACGTCGGAGAGTCATCATCGCCAGAAACGGCGCGGCCTTGGTGCCGTACGTCACTGTCGTCAGCTGAAAAATGCTTAATTCATCAGAAACTGAATCTCGCCATATAATTTTCTGATATTTTTGGTCATCCGGATGTAACCATACTACTCTAAACATTTTCTCCACATCAGATGTAAAACCGAACCTGAATTGTCTCCACTTGATAAGAAGACTCTGCAGATCTTGCTGTAAATTTGAACCTCTTTCCATCAAATCATTCAAGCTCAAACCAGTCGAAGAAGGCGAAGAAGCATTAAAAACAACTCTTAACTTAGTTGTAGTTGATTCATTCCGGTGTGCGCGTGGCGTGCGCGTGTAGTGCGCGTGGCGTGCGCGTGGAGTGCGCGTGGAGTGCGCGTGGCGTGAGCGTGGCGTGAGCGTGGCGTGCGCGTGGCGTGCGCGTGAGGTGCGCTTAGAGTGCACGTGGAGTACGCGAGGAGTGCGCGTGGCGTGCGCGTGGCGTGTGCGTGGTGTGCGCGTGGCGTGAGCGTGGCGTGCACGTGGCGTGCGCGTGGCGTGCGCGTGGCGTGCGCGTGGCGTGCGCGTGGTGTGCGCGTGGAGTGCGCGTGGAGTGCGCGTGGAGTGCGCGTGAGGTGCGCTTAGAGTGCACGTGGAGTACGCGAGGAGTGCGCGTGCGCGTGTAATGCGCGTGGCGTGCGCGTGTAATGCGCGTGGTGTGCGCGTGGAGTGCGCGTGGAGTGCGCGTGGAGTGCGCGTGGCGTGTGCGTGGTGTGCGCGTGGCGTGCGCGTGGCGTGCGCGTGGCGTGCGCGTGCGCGTGTAATGCGCGTGGCGTGCGCGTGTAATGCGCGTGGTGTGCGCGTGGAGTGCGCGTGGAGTGCGCGTGGAGTGCGCGTGGAGTGCGCGTGGCGTGAGCGTGGCGTGCGCGTGGCGTGCGCGTGGCGTGAGCGTGGCGTGCGCGTGGCGTGCGCGTGGCGTGCGCGTGGCGTGCGCGTGGCGTGCGCGTGGCGTGCGCGTGGCGTGCGCGTGCGCGTATAATGTTAATAAACTTAGTCTACGCTTATCGTCCTTGATTGACTACTACTCCTTTTACTTGATAAATGAAACGATAGTCTTGATACTTGATTACGTTACTTGATTTATTGATACACTTGATGATCAAATGACCCGGGTGTGCGAACACGCGCGATCGCCTTGATTGATCGATGCGAACTGAACTTTATACAATAATTAATAATTACGCGAGCGCGTCCAAAACGCTGACTCTAAAAACCCTAAAAATGCTTGATGTACGATATGGATCGTACATATTCTGTCTCATAATTTAATTGTAACAATAGCTGTATTATTACTTAATGTTGCGTGCGCGTGGCGTGCGCGTGGAATGCGCGTGGAGTGCACGTGGAGTGCGCGTGGCGTGCGCGTGGAGTGCGCGAGGCGAGCACGTGGAGTGCGCACTTAACTTTAATTGTCACTTTACTTTAATTATTACTTAACTTTAATTATTACTAAACTTTAATTGTTACTTAACTTTAATTATCACTTAACTTTATGTATTACTTAACTTAATTTTATTTATTTTTATTTATTTCTTCGGAAAACTTACAGCTATTAAATAACAAATTAACTTAACTAAATTGTAACTATAAGCCATTTAAAAGTTTTCGCAAATAGTTAAAAAATGAAAGTGCAAAAAAAAAATTATTGAGAAGTTAATCAGGCTAAAAAACATACTGAAAAAACTTAAAAATATTTTTTTTCTCACATTGCATCTACTAAACACGGTTTAAGAAATTTAATAAAAAGTTATCAATATTAGTGTAAGTATGTATAATGTTAATAAACTTAGTCTACGCTTATCGTCCTTGATTGACTACTACTCCTTTTACTTGATAAATGAAACGATAGTCTTGATACTTGATTACGTTACTTGATTTATTGATACACTTGATGATCAAATGACCCGGGTGTGCGAACACGCGCGATCGCCTTGATTGATCGATGCGAACTGAACTTTATACAATAATTAATAATTACGCGAGCGCGTCCAAAACGCTGACTCTAAAAACCCTAAAAATGCTTGATGTACGATATGGATCGTACATATTCTGTCTCATAATTTAATTGTAACAATAGCTGTATTATTACTTAATGTTGCGTGCGCGTGGCGTGCGCGTGGAATGCGCGTGGAGTGCACGTGGAGTGCGCGTGGCGTGCGCGTGGAGTGCGCGAGGCGAGCACGTGGAGTGCGCACTTAACTTTAATTGTCACTTAACTTTTTAATTATTACTTAACTTTAATTATTACTAAACTTTAATTGTTACTTAACTTTAATTATCACTTAACTTTATGTATTACTTAACTTAATTTTATTTATTTTTATTTATTTCTTCGGAAAACTTACAGCTATTAAATAACAAATTAACTTAACTAAATTGTAACTATAAGCCATTTAAAAGTTTTCGCAAATAGTTAAAAAATGAAAGTGCAAAAAAAAAATTATTGAGAAGTTAATCAGGCTAAAAAACATACTGAAAAAACTTAAAAATATTTTTTTTCTCACATTGCATCTACTAAACACGGTTTAAGAAATTTAATAAAAAGTTATCAATATTAGTGTAAGTATGTATAATGTTAATAAACTTAGTCTACGCTTATCGCTAGGCAAAACTATTAAACTAGATTAGTATCTAGTTTGGTGACATTAAATCATCAACTTTGAAAAGGAGTTAGTTACCAACTTTCTAATCTTATAAGGCTTAGTAGAAAATATGTCAAAGGAGGGATTTATTTTCAAAAATTCATTAAGTTGAGAACTAGCCCTTAGTAGAAACGAATTACTGCGATAGTAAGTATTAAAGGTAGGTACATCTATGGGAACGAAATTTCTTAAATACTTGGTGGGGATACTGAAGTTTAATTTCTCTAGTAAATATGTGCTGTCAATGTTACTATTGATTATTTTAACTAAGTGGGATTGATCAGTTAAATTTCGTCTGAGTTTTAATGGTAAAAAGTGGAAATGTCTACACCTGTCTTCGTAATTACATAAATAATAATTACTTCTAAATTGTAGGTATCTTAGAAAACGCTTAAATTATTACCTAACTTTAATTGTTACTTTACTTTAATTATAACTTAACTTTAATTGTTACTTAACTTTAATTCTTACTTAACTTTTATTATTACTTAACTTTAATTCTTACTTAACTTTAATTATTACTTAACTTTAATTATTAATTGACTTTAATTGTTACTTAACTTAAATTATAACTTAGCTTTAAGTATCACTTAACTTTAATTATTACTTAACTTTAAGTATTACTTAACTTTAATTATTACTTAACTTGAATTGTTACTTAACTTTAAATGTCGCTTAACTTAAATTATTACTTAACTTTAATTATTACTTAACTTTAAGTATTACTTTACTTTAATTGTAACATAACTTTAAGTATTACTTAACTTTAATTATTAGCTTTAAGTATTACTTAACTTTCATTATTACTTAACTTGAATTGTTACTTAACTTTAATTATTACTTAACTTTAATTGTTACTTAACTTTAATTATAACCTAACTTTAAGTATTACTTAACTTTAATTATAACTTAACTTTAAGTATTACTTAACTTTAATTATTACTTAACTTGAATTGTTACTTAACTTTAAATGTCGCTTTACTTAAATTATTACTTAACTTTAATTATTACTTAACTTTAAGTATTACTTTACTTTAATTGTAACATAACTTTAAGTATTACTTAACTTTAATTATTAGCTTTAAGTATTACTTAACTTTAAGCGTGGCGTGCGCGTGGCGTGCGCGTGTAGTGCGCGTGGCGTGCGCGTGGAGTGTGCGTGGTGTGCGCGTGGAGTGTGCGTGGTGTGCGCGTGGCGTGCGCGTGTAGTGCGCGTGGCGTGCGCGTGGAGTGCGCGTGGAGTGCGCTTAGAGTGCACGTGGAGTACGCGAGGAGTGCGCGTGCGCGTGTAATGCGCGTGGCGTGCGCGTGTAATGCGCGTGGTGTGCGCGTGGAGTGCGCGTGGAGTGCGCGTGGAGTGCGCGTGAGGTGCGCTTAGAGTGCACGTGGAGTACGCGAGAAGTGCGCGTGGCGTGCGCGTGGCGTGCGCGTGGCGTGTGCGTGGTGTGCGCGTGGCGTGCGCGTGGAGTGCGCGTGGCGTGCGCGTGGAGTGCGCGTGGAGTGCGCGTGGCGTGAGCGTGGCGTGAGCGTGGCGTGCGCGTGGCGTGCGCGTGGTGTGCGCGTGGCGTGCGCGTGGCGTGCGCGTGCGCGTGGCGTGCGCGTGGCGTGCGCGTGGAGTGTGCGTGGTGTGCGCGTGGCGTGCGCGTGTAGTGCGCGTGGCGTGCGCGTGGAGTGCGCGTGGAGTGCGCGTGGCGTGAGCGTGGCGTGCGCGTGGCGTGAGCGTGGCGTGCGCGTGTAATGCGCGTGGCGTGCGCGTGGAGTGCGCGTGGAGTGCGCGTGGAGTGCGCGTGAGGTGCGCTTAGAGTGCACGTGGAGTGCGCGTGGAGTGCGCGTGGCGTGCGCGTGGCGTGCGCGTGGCGTGCGCGTGTAGTGCGCGTGGCGTGCGCGTGGAGTGTGCGTGGAGTGCGCGTGGCGTGCGCGTGGCGTGCGCGTGTAGTGCGCGTGGCGTGCGCGTGGAGTGCGCGTGGCGTGCGCGTGGAGTGCGCGTGTAGTGCGTGGCGTGCGCGAAATAATAATAAACGAAGGACCATAAAGGTATGTAGCGTCCTTGATTGACTACTACTCCTTTTACTTGATAAATGAAACGATAGTCTTGATACTTGATTACGTTACTTGATTTATTGATACACTTGATGATCAAATGACCCGGGTGTGCGAACACGCGCGATCGCCTTGATTGATCGATGCGAACTGAACTTTATACAATAATTAATAATTACGCGAGCGCGTCCAAAACGCTGACTCTAAAAACCCTAAAAATGCTTGATGTACGATATGGATCGTACATATTCTGTCTCATAATTTAATTGTAACAATAGCTGTATTATTACTTAATGTTGCGTGCGCGTGGCGTGCGCGTGGAATGCGCGTGGAGTGCACGTGGAGTGCGCGTGGCGTGCGCGTGGAGTGCGCGAGGCGAGCACGTGGAGTGCGCACTTAACTTTAATTGTCACTTTACTTTAATTATTACTTAACTTTAATTATTACTAAACTTTAATTGTTACTTAACTTTAATTATCACTTAACTTTATGTATTACTTAACTTAATTTTATTTATTTTTATTTATTTCTTCGGAAAACTTACAGCTATTAAATAACAAATTAACTTAACTAAATTGTAACTATAAGCCATTTAAAAGTTTTCGCAAATAGTTAAAAAATGAAAGTGCAAAAAAAAAATTATTGAGAAGTTAATCAGGCTAAAAAACATACTGAAAAAACTTAAAAATATTTTTTTTCTCACATTGCATCTACTAAACACGGTTTAAGAAATTTAATAAAAAGTTATCAATATTAGTGTAAGTATGTATAATGTTAATAAACTTAGTCTACGCTTATCGTCCTTGATTGACTACTACTCCTTTTACTTGATAAATGAAACGATAGTCTTGATACTTGATTACGTTACTTGATTTATTGATACACTTGATGATCAAATGACCCGGGTGTGCGAACACGCGCGATCGCCTTGATTGATCGATGCGAACTGAACTTTATACAATAATTAATAATTACGCGAGCGCGTCCAAAACGCTGACTCTAAAAACCCTAAAAATGCTTGATGTACGATATGGATCGTACATATTCTGTCTCATAATTTAATTGTAACAATAGCTGTATTATTACTTAATGTTGCGTGCGCGTGGCGTGCGCGTGGAATGCGCGTGGAGTGCACGTGGAGTGCGCGTGGCGTGCGCGTGGAGTGCGCGAGGCGAGCACGTGGAGTGCGCACTTAACTTTAATTGTCACTTAACTTTTTAATTATTACTTAACTTTAATTATTACTAAACTTTAATTGTTACTTAACTTTAATTATCACTTAACTTTATGTATTACTTAACTTAATTTTATTTATTTTTATTTATTTCTTCGGAAAACTTACAGCTATTAAATAACAAATTAACTTAACTAAATTGTAACTATAAGCCATTTAAAAGTTTTCGCAAATAGTTAAAAAATGAAAGTGCAAAAAAAAAATTATTGAGAAGTTAATCAGGCTAAAAAACATACTGAAAAAACTTAAAAATATTTTTTTTCTCACATTGCATCTACTAAACACGGTTTAAGAAATTTAATAAAAAGTTATCAATATTAGTGTAAGTATGTATAATGTTAATAAACTTAGTCTACGCTTATCGCTAGGCAAAACTATTAAACTAGATTAGTATCTAGTTTGGTGACATTAAATCATCAACTTTGAAAAGGAGTTAGTTACCAACTTTCTAATCTTATAAGGCTTAGTAGAAAATATGTCAAAGGAGGGATTTATTTTCAAAAATTCATTAAGTTGAGAACTAGCCCTTAGTAGAAACGAATTACTGCGATAGTAAGTATTAAAGGTAGGTACATCTATGGGAACGAAATTTCTTAAATACTTGGTGGGGATACTGAAGTTTAATTTCTCTAGTAAATATGTGCTGTCAATGTTACTATTGATTATTTTAACTAAGTGGGATTGATCAGTTAAATTTCGTCTGAGTTTTAATGGTAAAAAGTGGAAATGTCTACACCTGTCTTCGTAATTACATAAATAATAATTACTTCTAAATTGTAGGTATCTTAGAAAACGCTTAAATTATTACCTAACTTTAATTGTTACTTTACTTTAATTATAACTTAACTTTAATTGTTACTTAACTTTAATTCTTACTTAACTTTTATTATTACTTAACTTTAATTCTTACTTAACTTTAATTATTACTTAACTTTAATTATTAATTGACTTTAATTGTTACTTAACTTTAATTATAACTTAGCTTTAAGTATCACTTAACTTTAATTATTACTTAACTTTAAGTATTACTTAACTTTAATTATTACTTAACTTGAATTGTTACTTAACTTTAAATGTCGCTTAACTTAAATTATTACTTAACTTTAATTATTACTTAACTTTAAGTATTACTTTACTTTAATTGTAACATAACTTTAAGTATTACTTAACTTTAATTATTAGCTTTAAGTATTACTTAACTTTCATTATTACTTAACTTGAATTGTTACTTAACTTTAATTATTACTTAACTTTAATTGTTACTTAACTTTAATTATAACCTAACTTTAAGTATTACTTAACTTTAATTATAACTTAACTTTAAGTATTACTTAACTTTAATTATTACTTAACTTGAATTGTTACTTAACTTTAAATGTCGCTTAACTTAAATTATTACTTAACTTTAATTATTACTTAACTTTAAGTATTACTTTACTTTAATTGTAACATAACTTTAAGTATTACTTAACTTTAATTATTAGCTTTAAGTATTACTTAACTTTAAGCGTGGCGTGCGCGTGGTGTGCGCGTGGCGTGCGCGTGGCGTGCGCGTGCGCGTGTAATGCGCGTGGCGTGCGCGTGCGCGTGTAATGCGCGTGGCGTGCGCGTGGAGTGCGCGTGGAGTGCGCGTGGAGTGCGCGTGGAGTGCGCGTGGAGTGCACGTGGAGTGCGCGTGGCGTGCGCGTGGAGTGCGCGAGGCGAGCACGTGGAGTGCGCACTTAACTTTAATTGTCACTTAACTTTTTAATTATTACTTAACTTTAATTATTACTAAACTTTAATTGTTACTTAACTTTAATTATCACTTAACTTTATGTATTACTTAACTTAATTTTATTTATTTTTATTTATTTCTTCGGAAAACTTACAGCTATTAAATAACAAATTAACTTAACTAAATTGTAACTATAAGCCATTTAAAAGTTTTCGCAAATAGTTAAAAAATGAAAGTGCAAAAAAAAAATTATTGAGAAGTTAATCAGGCTAAAAAACATACTGAAAAAACTTAAAAATATTTTTTTTCTCACATTGCATCTACTAAACACGGTTTAAGAAATTTAATAAAAAGTTATCAATATTAGTGTAAGTATGTATAATGTTAATAAACTTAGTCTACGCTTATCGTCCTTGATTGACTACTACTCCTTTTACTTGATAAATGAAACGATAGTCTTGATACTTGATTACGTTACTTGATTTATTGATACACTTGATGATCAAATGACCCGGGTGTGCGAACACGCGCGATCGCCTTGATTGATCGATGCGAACTGAACTTTATACAATAATTAATAATTACGCGAGCGCGTCCAAAACGCTGACTCTAAAAACCCTAAAAATGCTTGATGTACGATATGGATCGTACATATTCTGTCTCATAATTTAATTGTAACAATAGCTGTATTATTACTTAATGTTGCGTGCGCGTGGCGTGCGCGTGGAATGCGCGTGGAGTGCACGTGGAGTGCGCGTGGCGTGCGCGTGGAGTGCGCGAGGCGAGCACGTGGAGTGCGCACTTAACTTTAATTGTCACTTAACTTTTTAATTATTACTTAACTTTAATTATTACTAAACTTTAATTGTTACTTAACTTTAATTATCACTTAACTTTATGTATTACTTAACTTAATTTTATTTATTTTTATTTATTTCTTCGGAAAACTTACAGCTATTAAATAACAAATTAACTTAACTAAATTGTAACTATAAGCCATTTAAAAGTTTTCGCAAATAGTTAAAAAATGAAAGTGCAAAAAAAAAATTATTGAGAAGTTAATCAGGCTAAAAAACATACTGAAAAAACTTAAAAATATTTTTTTTCTCACATTGCATCTACTAAACACGGTTTAAGAAATTTAATAAAAAGTTATCAATATTAGTGTAAGTATGTATAATGTTAATAAACTTAGTCTACGCTTATCGCTAGGCAAAACTATTAAACTAGATTAGTATCTTTTTTTTTTTTTTTTTTTTTTTTTTTTCAAGACGGGAAATGCGCTTAAGCATGCCCGGCGGCACTGGGGAAGGACCACCGGGGTATGTGGGACTCGCTACGGCCGAGAAGATGGTAAGTTGGCCGCAGCTCTACCCACTAAAACCCGTCCGTGCCTTCTCCTCCGCTTTGTGCTGGGCCGCTGGACCCGTCTGAGACGAAAACTGCAGCGGCCCAGTCAGCGGCGTCTGCTTCCAGCGCAGCTCCTCCGCGCGACATTCTGCTGCCGCTTATTCCGTGAGAGCTGCCCAAGGCACTGGGCGCTCTGTAACCGGAAAGACTCGTGCAATAGGCGGCGGGTTCCCCATTCCGTCGCCCGAGTCCTGTCTACGGCGGGAGCTGGCGTTCGTGTTCGGCGCGCCTGCGCCCTCCGCGCCGTCTTCGAACCGGGTCTGCGGCCACATCCGCCTCTCTGACCCGTTCGGCGGCCTCCTTCTGTGAGATAACATCTTCACAGAAGGTAGCCACAGCGTCCCAGCCTTGTCTCGACCGGACCATAGTTGTAACTATGGCCGGGAGTGTGAGGTCTAATCCGGTGGTCGCAACAAGCACCGCTCGCTGTTCTACCCAGGCTGGGCATTCCAGGAGCGTGTGCTGCGCGGTGTCGTCGTCATGATCACAGTGGTGGCACCGGGGGGTCGGCTCCCGTCTGGCCGTATGGTGCAGGTAATGACCAAAGCAGCCATGCCCGGTCAACATCTGCACCATCCGGTATGTGAGAGAACCCCTCTGGTTTGTCACCCACTGTCGTATGTGAGGCCGAATCGCCTCTACGACTCGTCGTCCGTATGTCGGAGACGCCAGCCTGTCTTCCCAGGTACGCATTGTGATTATGCGCGTCTGGCGGCGCCATCGGGCTATAAGCTCGGGTGACACCCGTTCCCCGCTCCGTTTAATCTCCGCTGTTCGAAAATAAATCTCCGCCAGCCCTTGTGCCTCGATGTCCCAAGGCGGGGTCCCCGCAAGAGCGAGTGCTGCATCACCAGCTATTGTGCGATAGCCACGGATCATTCGCAACGCCATTACCCGCTGAACACTCTTTAAAAGCGCTTTGTTCTGGGCGCTTAGGCCTTCCGACCATACGGGAGCTCCATACAGGGCCATGGATCGTAAGACCCCTGTGTAAAGCTGCCGACAACTGGACCCTGGTCCGCCGAGGTTGGGTAGGAGGCTACCGAGGGCCGCCGCCGTTCTCTTCAATCTCGGCGCCAGCCGACGAAAGTGCTCTGCAAACGTCCATCTCGAGTCTAGGAGGAGACCCAAGTATTTTAATTCCTTCCCGATCTGGACGCTCACGTCGCCGATTTGGACTGTAGCGTTCGTGGGAAATCTCCGGCGGGGGCCGAGGAAGAGAATAGCTTCTGTCTTCTCTAACGCTACTCTCAGCCCTTGACACTCAATTCGTGTCACTATCTGACTAACGCCCACCCTTGCCAGGCGGATAGCCTCCTCAACGGACCTTCCTCGTGCCAGAATGAGTGTGTCGTCTGCATAGCATACGAGACGCAACCCTCGGAGCAGCGCCGCACGCAAGACACGGTTGTATCCGATGTTCCACAGGTGAGGGCCCAAGGCAGACCCCTGAGGAACACCGCACCATGTCACAAACCGGATCACTCGGCCATCTCGCCCAATACACACAATAGTCCGACGCCGCAGGTATTGGGCGACGATTCTGCGCATGTATGTGGGAAGTTCCAAGTCGCGAAGGCCCTCCTCAATCGCCTCATATGGCAATGTATTAAATGCGTTGGCAATATCAAGAGATATTGCCACTACTGCGCCATCACCAGCTGTCCCCTTCTCCGAAAAGTCTTTCACTTCGAGAATTGCGTCAATTGTTGAGCGCTGTGCACGGAAACCAAACTGTGCCTCTGACAGGTTTGGTCCCTCTTGCTCAAGATGTTTGACAATTCTTGACGCAATCACTCGTTCCAGTAACTTACCCGCCTCATCCAGAAGGACTATGGGCCTATAAGCCGACGGGGAATCGATGGGGCGACCTTCTTTTCGGAGAAGTACCAATTTTCCCTCCTTCCAGCATTCTGGAAACTCTCCCTGAGCCAAACAGGTGCTAAATAGTTCCCGGAGCCTCTCCTTCAAAGGACCTAATGACTTTACCCAGATGCGCCCGGGAATTCCATCAGGCCCTGGGGCGGTCTTGCTCTTTTCTTTGAGCCTCAGGATAGCGGCACTAAGCTCGTCATCCGTAACAGGCGGGACCTCTCCTAATAATTGATTATAACCGACCAAGGGTTCCGAAATAGCCACAGTCGGGAACAACGTGGACACTATTCTGGTGAGCTGCTCCGGGGGAATCGTCTCCACGACTGGCGGTCCACGGCCGAATTTCTTCCTCACTGTCCGATATGGACGTCCCCACGGGTCTCGATCCAGCTCGGCTAGCATTTCTTGGCGGGCAGTATCCTTAGCCATTTTTATGGCGACACCCAGCGCGCTCTTGGCCACAACATACTCCTCTCGGAGCCGCCCCAGCAATATTTCATCCAGAGTCCTTCTGCGCCGCTGTCTTTGATATGACCGACGTGTACGCACACACTGGCGTCGGAGCTCTGCTATCTCTTCCGACCACCAGTAGACATGCCTTCTTTGATTAGGCCTGTTCATACGGGGCATGGCCGCATCGCATATGCGGGTGAGTGCTCCGCGAAACCATAGCGCTTCCTCGTTTACGTTGACGGGAGTCGTAGGCCTGGGGGCCCAAGCCTCTGCCTCTGCTGCCTCCTCAAGCGCCTCCAGGTCCAAATTCGAGAGCGTCCACCGTGGAAACTCCGCACCTCTCACCGATTGGCGAGGGGTCAGCTGGGCGGTTTGTGGGGGGGAGACACTATATCTGATATAGAGATGATCAGACAGCGTCTCAACATCCCTCATCACCCTCCAGTCACGGACCATCTCTCCGACCGCAGGACTGGCAAAGGTGAGGTCAACTATCGAACTCCCCTGATGCCGAACGCAGGTAGCTGCGTCCCCGCGGTTTAGAATTGAGAGCCTGGTCGAAACGACCCACTCCAGCACTGCATCGCCCCGGGCGTTGGTCACGGACGATCCCCAGGCTGCGTGCTTTGCGTTAAAATCGCCAGCGACAAGAACAGGCCTAGGAGCCGTTCTTAATACTGCCGCCTGCAATTCGCCAAGAAATGCCTCGTATTCGGCGAGAGGTTTATTCGGGGAGAAGTACACACCGAATATTGTATACTCCCCCCGATCCACTGCTACGTATCCTTGGCCTGTCTCGCGTAATATTAGCGGGGGACCATTGTCGTTACCATAAATGGCTACAGAGCCCAATGAGTCCCCGAACCAGGTGTTACGGGTCGGGACGTAATAAGGCTCGGCCACTATCGCTACGTCAATCTGCCATTGCGTCAGTGCTTCGAAAAGCAAGTCCTGGGCACCGGCGCAATGATTGATGTTCGCTTGAAGGATTTGTAATGGGCGTCTATCCATGATTGGTGTCCATTACTTCCTCTCGTCGGGTTAATGACCGACCCTCCGTTGAAGCTTTAGCTCTTTTCTTGCGCCCCTTCTTCGGCGGGGCACATCCTTTGCCGCCAATTGTATGATCTGCTTTCCTACCCGCTTCTGCGCACACTACGCAGTGGGGCTTGGCCGTGCAGTCTGAGGACTTGTGTCCAGCTTGTCCACACCGGAAACACAACTGGCTTCTATCTACCTCCGAGGTGCACCGCTGTCCCATGTGACCTATCTCGAGGCAGCGGTAGCATTTCATGGTACGCTTCTCCAGGAGTTTGACTCGCGCCGAGCTCCATCCTACAAGCAGGCGACCCGCAGCCACTAAGGTGCTAGCGGCAGCCGCGGGACATTGCACCCACATTGTCCCAGTGCCTCCTGGACCTTCACGAACGTCACCCCCTTTGACATGTTCCGGGGAGCAACTTGTCCTGGCTATAACAGCTGTCAGTACCGCTTCCTTCGTCACCGAATCGTCAAGGCCTGAGACACGGATGTCCATGCATTTGACGGGTCGAGCAACTCTTGCAGTTCCGGCGAGGACGCCACGTAGCTTTTCGGCAAACTGGTCCGCCATTTCGCTTGTCGCGGTGATGGGGAGCTCCATTATCTGGGCCCCAGTTGCTGCCCGTCTTACTCGAACGCCCTCAGTTAAACCGAGCTCCGTCAAGTTAATTTCTTGACGGGCTTTGGTTATGACATCTTTGTATGTTGCACCGCGCTCAACTGCGTCGTGTTGCAGGGTTATCACCACCGCAGCAGTAGCAGGAGCTGTGGTCCGTCTTCTGCGGTTCCTTTTTCTGGATTTTGGCTTTTGAGAAGCTTTTGAGGCCCCTCTTGGTCCATCCTTTGTCGTGTCCGGGTTTGTCGCATCCGAGTTCGTCTTGTCCGGTATCTTTTTCTTCTTTCCCTTTCCTCTGGCCACTACGTTCCAGCCCTCTTCAGATGTAGAGGGACCGGGAATAGCAGCCGCTATTGGGGCCGGCAGTTGTTCTGCCGGCTTCTCCTTTTTCTGTTTCTTCCTACTTGCTGTCGCCGTGGGAGCCGTGGTGGCTGCCTTCTTGGAGGGCCCAGCTTGTGAAAGGGCGGGCCAATTCTCATCCAAATTTGTTTCAGCATTGCCGTTCTTATTTTTGTCTGCTGCCAGTAACGGTCTGAGCCGCTTTGCTGGGAGCAGACGGTCCTGCAATCCGTCGATGCGCGCATTAACCATGTTTGAGGTTCTCTCCATTATAGAACGGGAGAATTCCTCAAACATGGCCCGTATTCCCGCGACTGTCAGTTTCTCCTGGTCATCTAGTTGCGCCTGAGAAGTTCGTACCAGGGGCGGTGGCCTTGATGGCGTCTCCTGCGCCTGGCTCACCTTCTCCCGTAGCAGTGCTATCTCCTCTCGAAGGCGGATGTTCTCAGCCTCAAGTTTTAATGTGTCCTCCTTGAGAGTGGCGAAGCCAAGAACGGACTCTTTTACCTTAGCCTCTCCCTCCTTGAGGGCCTTGGTAAAAGTACCCTTAAGGTTGCTACTCTTAGCACGGACCATTTTAATAATCTCCAGACCTTGTTCCCCCATCACTTTGAGTTTGGTGGCGGCCGGGAGTTTCTCAAGTGCCTCTTGCTCCGCCTGTTTTTTTGCAGCTTGAGCTGCTTGTCGCTGGGCTTTGTGAGTTGCCTCTGCGACTTCTTTTTCCTCTTGCAGCCGGAGGTCCTCGTATTCAAGTTCAATATAACTCCGTCTCGCTGCAGCCATGCCCACATACTGCCCTGTCGTAGGGGGACGCCCTCGCCCTCTTTTGGCGGGCTTTTTCTGTCGTGTTTCCGATTGAATGGATCTCTCGGAGTCTCCATTATCTGATTCAGACAGCGATAATCTCCGCTTGCCCGTTACACTACTTCCAGCTCTATCGTGAGATGATGTGCGAGAGCTGCCGGCTGTTCTCATTGTGTTGACGGAACAGTCGGAATCGTCAAGTCTTTCCAAAACCACCATCGGTGTCCGTTGCGATTGCCTTGAGTCGCCATTTAGTGATATCGAGTCCGTTTCCGGTGCGGTTATGTGCACCAGCCCCGAACTGTCACGCGTCACCACGCTCACCTCCGAACTACTCGCCGCCGTAGCGGCCACCTCTTCACACGCATTGTCGGCACCCCCCGTATACGTGGGCCAGACTCCTGGTAGTGAGCCAGGAGTGCGGGATTCTCCAACAGAGTTGGTACCCGCCCGGGGACTTATTTTTACAAGGCGTTCTTCCATCTTTGATCATTGAGGCTGATTCTGGCCTGACCAATTAGGGGTGGTTCTGCCCCAGTGCCCTTGCGACGCAGCCGCCCGCTCGCCATGCAACCCACGGCCGGGCACCAGAACCCTGGTTTGGGGACCCACGGGTCCATCCGTCACACAAACACTCACTGATAGCACACACATACAAGCACACGCTGGTGTAAAGAAGGAATAAATAAAGGAAAGACAGGGAGAAAAGACGATGAAAAGACAGAATAGATAAAATATAATAAGCAAAACAAGAGTACTAATAAAAAGGAGAGAAAGATAGAGACAGACCGGCGATCAGCCACCCTGAGTACCTCACCCCGTGTAAAAGGCGGGGTGGCGTACCCAGGGGCCCAGGGATACCAACTAGGAGGAACCGGTTCCACCCCCTAGATTAGTATCTAGTTTGGTGACATTAAATCATCAACTTTGAAAAGGAATTAGTTACCAACTTTCTAATCTTATAAGGCTTAGTAGAAAATATGTCAAAGGAGGGATTTATTTTCAAAAATTCATTAAGTTGAGAACTAGCCCTTAGTAGAAACGAATTACTGCGATAGTAAGTATTAAAGGTAGGTACATCTATGGGAACGAAATTTCTTAAATACTTGGTGGGGATACTGAAGTTTAATTTCTCTAGTAAATATGTGCTGTCAATGTTACTATTGATTATTTTAACTAAGTGGGATTGATCAGTTAAATTTCGTCTGAGTTTTAATGGTAAAAAGTGGAAATGTCTACACCTGTCTTCGTAATTACATAAATAATAATTACTTCTAAATTGTAGGTATCTTAGAAAACGCTTAAATTATTACCTAACTTTAATTGTTACTTTACTTTAATTATAACTTAACTTTAATTGTTACTTAACTTTAATTCTTACTTAACTTTTATTATTACTTAACTTTAATTCTTACTTAACTTTAATTATTACTTAACTTTAATTATTAATTGACTTTAATTGTTACTTAACTTAAATTATAACTTAGCTTTAAGTATCACTTAACTTTAATTATTACTTAACTTTAAGTATTACTTAACTTTAATTATTACTTAACTTGAATTGTTACTTAACTTTAAATGTCGCTTAACTTAAATTATTACTTAACTTTAATTATTACTTAACTTTAAGTATTACTTTACTTTAATTGTAACATAACTTTAAGTATTACTTAACTTTAATTATTAGCTTTAAGTATTACTTAACTTTCATTATTACTTAACTTGAATTGTTACTTAACTTTAATTATTACTTAACTTTAATTGTTACTTAACTTTAATTTTAACCTAACTTTAAGTATTACTTAACTTTAATTATTACTTAACTTTAAGTATTACTTAACTTTAATTATTACTTAACTTGAATTGTTACTTAACTTTAAATGTCGCTTAACTTAAATTATTACTTAACTTTAATTATTACTTAACTTTAAGTATTACTTTACTTTAATTGTAACATAACTTTAAGTATTACTTAACTTTAATTATTAGCTTTAAGTATTACTTAACTTTAAGCGTGGCGTGCGCGTGGTGTGCGCGTGGCGTGCGCGTGTAGTGCGCGTGGCGTGCGCGTGGAGTGCGCGTGGAGTGCGCGTGGCGTGAGCGTGGCGTGAGCGTGGCGTGCGCGTGGCGTGCGCGTGGTGTGCGCGTGGCGTGCGCGTGGCGTGCGCGTGCGCGTGTAATGCGCGTGGCGTGCGCGTGCGCGCGTAATGCGCGTGGCGTGCGCGTGTAATGCGCGTGGCGTGCGCGTGTAATGCGCGTGGTGTGCACGTGGAGTACGCGAGGAGTGCGCGTGGCGTGCGCGTGGCGTGTGCGTGGTGTGCGCGTGGCGTGCGCGTGTAGTGCGCGTGGCGTGCGCGTGGAGTGCGCGTGGAGTGCGCGTGGCGTGAGCGTGGCGTGCGCGTGGCGTGCGCGTGGTGTGCGCGTGGCGTGCGCGTGGCGTGCGCGTGCGCGTGTAATGCGCGTGGCGTGCGCGTGCGCGTGTAATGCGCGTGGCGTGCGCGTGGAGTGCGCGTGGAGTGCGCGTGGAGTGCGCGTGGAGTGCGCGTGGAGTGCACGTGGAGTGCGCGTGGCGTGCGCGTGGAGTGCGCGAGGCGAGCACGTGGAGTGCGCACTTAACTTTAATTGTCACTTAACTTTTTAATTATTACTTAACTTTAATTATTACTAAACTTTAATTGTTACTTAACTTTAATTATCACTTAACTTTATGTATTACTTAACTTAATTTTATTTATTTTTATTTATTTCTTCGGAAAACTTACAGCTATTAAATAACAAATTAACTTAACTAAATTGTAACTATAAGCCATTTAAAAGTTTTCGCAAATAGTTAAAAAATGAAAGTGCAAAAAAAAAATTATTGAGAAGTTAATCAGGCTAAAAAACATACTGAAAAAACTTAAAAATATTTTTTTTCTCACATTGCATCTACTAAACACGGTTTAAGAAATTTAATAAAAAGTTATCAATATTAGTGTAAGTATGTATAATGTTAATAAACTTAGTCTACGCTTATCGCTAGGCAAAACTATTAAACTAGATTAGTATCTAGTTTGGTGACATTAAATCATCAACTTTGAAAAGGAGTTAGTTACCAACTTTCTAATCTTATAAGGCTTAGTAGAAAATATGTCAAAGGAGGGATTTATTTTCAAAAATTCATTAAGTTGAGAACTAGCCCTTAGTAGAAACGAATTACTGCGATAGTAAGTATTAAAGGTAGGTACATCTATGGGAACGAAATTTCTTAAATACTTGGTGGGGATACTGAAGTTTAATTTCTCTAGTAAATATGTGCTGTCAATGTTACTATTGATTATTTTAACTAAGTGGGATTGATCAGTTAAATTTCGTCTGAGTTTTAATGGTAAAAAGTGGAAATGTCTACACCTGTCTTCGTAATTACATAAATAATAATTACTTCTAAATTGTAGGTATCTTAGAAAACGCTTAAATTATTACCTAACTTTAATTGTTACTTTACTTTAATTATAACTTAACTTTAATTGTTACTTAACTTTAATTCTTACTTAACTTTTATTATTACTTAACTTTAATTCTTACTTAACTTTAATTATTACTTAACTTTAATTATTAATTGACTTTAATTGTTACTTAACTTAAATTATAACTTAGCTTTAAGTATCACTTAACTTTAATTATTACTTAACTTTAAGTATTACTTAACTTTAATTATTACTTAACTTGAATTGTTACTTAACTTTAAATGTCGCTTAACTTAAATTATTACTTAACTTTAATTATTACTTAACTTTAAGTATTACTTTACTTTAATTGTAACATAACTTTAAGTATTACTTAACTTTAATTATTAGCTTTAAGTATTACTTAACTTTCATTATTACTTAACTTGAATTGTTACTTAACTTTAATTATTACTTAACTTTAATTGTTACTTAACTTTAATTATAACCTAACTTTAAGTATTACTTAACTTTAATTATAACTTAACTTTAAGTATTACTTAACTTTAATTATTACTTAACTTGAATTGTTACTTAACTTTAAATGTCGCTTTACTTAAATTATTACTTAACTTTAATTATTACTTAACTTTAAGTATTACTTTACTTTAATTGTAACATAACTTTAAGTATTACTTAACTTTAATTATTAGCTTTAAGTATTACTTAACTTTAAGCGTGGCGTGCGCGTGGTGTGCGCGTGGCGTGCGCGTGTAGTGCGCGTGGCGTGCGCGTGGAGTGCGCGTGGAGTGCGCGTGGCGTGAGCGTGGCGTGAGCGTGGCGTGCGCGTGGCGTGCGCGTGGTGTGCGCGTGGCGTGCGCGTGGCGTGCGCGTGCGCGTGTAATGCGCGTGGCGTGCGCGTGCGCGCGTAATGCGCGTGGCGTGCGCGTGTAATGCGCGTGGCGTGCGCGTGTAATGCGCGTGGTGTGCACGTGGAGTACGCGAGGAGTGCGCGTGGCGTGCGCGTGGCGTGTGCGTGGTGTGCGCGTGGCGTGCGCGTGTAGTGCGCGTGGCGTGCGCGTGGAGTGCGCGTGGAGTGCGCGTGGCGTGAGCGTGGCGTGCGCGTGGCGTGCGCGTGGCGTGCGCGTGGCGTGCGCGTGCGCGTGTAATGCGCGTGGCGTGCGCGTGCGCGTGTAATGCGCGTGGCGTGCGCGTGGAGTGCGCGTGGAGTGCGCGTGGAGTGCGCGTGAGGTGCGCTTAGAGTGCACGTGGAGTGCGCGTGGAGTGCGCGTGGCGTGCGCGTGGCGTGCGCGTGGCGTGCGCGTGTAGTGCGCGTGGCGTGCGCGTGGAGTGTGCGTGGAGTGCGCGTGGCGTGCGCGTGGCGTGCGCGTGTAGTGCGCGTGGCGTGCGCGTGGAGTGCGCGTGGCGTGCGCGTGGAGTGCGCGTGGAGTGCGCGTGGCGTGAGCGTGGCGTGCGCGTGGCGTGAGCGTGGCGTGCGCGTGGCGTGCGCGTGTAGTGCGCGTGGCGTGCGCGTGGAGTGCGCGTGGAGTGCGCGTGACGTGCGCGTGTAGTGCGTGGCGTGCGCGAAATAATAATAAACGAAGGACCATAAAGGTATGTAGCGTCCTTGATTGACTACTACTCCTTTTACTTGATAAATGAAACGATAGTCTTGATACTTGATTACGTTACTTGATTTATTGATACACTTGATGATCAAATGACCCGGGTGTGCGAACACGCGCGATCGCCTTGATTGATCGATGCGAACTGAACTTTATACAATAATTAATAATTACGCGAGCGCGTCCAAAACGCTGACTCTAAAAACCCTAAAAATGCTTGATGTACGATATGGATCGTACATATTCTGTCTCATAATTTAATTGTAACAATAGCTGTATTATTACTTAATGTTGCGTGCGCGTGGCGTGCGCGTGGAATGCGCGTGGAGTGCACGTGGAGTGCGCGTGGCGTGCGCGTGGAGTGCGCGAGGCGAGCACGTGGAGTGCGCACTTAACTTTAATTGTCACTTTACTTTAATTATTACTTAACTTTAATTATTACTAAACTTTAATTGTTACTTAACTTTAATTATCACTTAACTTTATGTATTACTTAACTTAATTTTATTTATTTTTATTTATTTCTTCGGAAAACTTACAGCTATTAAATAACAAATTAACTTAACTAAATTGTAACTATAAGCCATTTAAAAGTTTTCGCAAATAGTAAAAAATGAAAGTGCAAAAAAAAAATTATTGAGAAGTTAATCAGGCTAAAAAACATACTGAAAAAACTTAAAAATATTTTTTTTCTCACATTGCATCTACTAAACACGGTTTAAGAAATTTAATAAAAAGTTATCAATATTAGTGTAAGTATGTATAATGTTAATAAACTTAGTCTACGCTTATCGCTAGGCAAAACTATTAAACTAGATTAGTATCTAGTTTGGTGACATTAAATCATCAACTTTGAAAAGGAGTTAGTTACCAACTTTCTAATCTTATAAGGCTTAGTAGAAAATATGTCAAAGGAGGGATTTATTTTCAAAAATTCATTAAGTTGAGAACTAGCCCTTAGTAGAAACGAATTACTGCGATAGTAAGTATTAAAGGTAGGTACATCTATGGGAACGAAATTTCTTAAATACTTGGTGGGGATACTGAAGTTTAATTTCTCTAGTAAATATGTGCTGTCAATGTTACTATTGATTATTTTAACTAAGTGGGATTGATCAGTTAAATTTCGTCTGAGTTTTAATGGTAAAAAGTGGAAATGTCTACACCTGTCTTCGTAATTACATAAATAATAATTACTTCTAAATTGTAGGTATCTTAGAAAACGCTTAAATTATTACCTAACTTTAATTGTTACTTTACTTTAATTATAACTTAACTTTAATTGTTACTTAACTTTAATTCTTACTTAACTTTTATTATTACTTAACTTTAATTCTTACTTAACTTTAATTATTACTTAACTTTAATTATTAATTGACTTTAATTGTTACTTAACTTAAATTATAACTTAGCTTTAAGTATCACTTAACTTTAATTATTTCTTAACTTTAAGTATTACTTAACTTTAATTATTACTTAACTTGAATTGTTACTTAACTTTAAATGTCGCTTAACTTAAATTATTACTTAACTTTAATTATTACTTAACTTTAAGTATTACTTTACTTTAATTGTAACATAACTTTAAGTATTACTTAACTTTAATTATTAGCTTTAAGTATTACTTAACTTTCATTATTACTTAACTTGAATTGTTACTTAACTTTAATTATTACTTAACTTTAATTGTTACTTAACTTTAATTATAACCTAACTTTAAGTATTACTTAACTTTAATTATTACTTAACTTTAAGTATTACTTAACTTTAATTATTACTTAACTTGAATTGTTACTTAACTTTAAATGTCGCTTAACTTAAATTATTACTTAACTTTAATTATTACTTAACTTTAAGTATTACTTTACTTTAATTGTAACATAACTTTAAGTATTACTTAACTTTAATTATTAGCTTTAAGTATTTATTTTATTATTTTATTTTATTTTCTTAGGAAAACTTACAGCTATTTACAACTCCAATAAGATATATATTACACAGCGATATGCCAATTAAAAGTTTCCACTAATGTATAATAAGTTAAAACTTAAAGGTAACATATATCCAACATCAAATCATGACAAACACAATGACCTAAATTATTATGCAACATAATAATATAATAATATAAATAAATTAACTAACAATAAGCAACAAAGCTAAACCAAACCTTATTAAAGCACAAGAAAAGGAAAACATGAATTCTCAAGGGCTTACTCGTTGTACGTCTATATATTATTTTACTCACTATGAATAAAACTACTTATAATATAGTAGATCACGATAAAATATAAAAGCAAATTTTTTAGAAAGGCGTTTACTGAATAGAATTAAAATAGGCATCAGTCAAAAGTTTTCTGATTTTATTTGGTGTAAGGGAGGATATGTCTTCAAGCGGATTTGTATTCAGAAAATTGTTAAATCGTGCACTCGACCTTAACACAAACGAATTCCTACGGTAGTAGGTGTTGAAGGGTGGGACATATAGAGGCGTAAAATGACGAGAGTTTCTAAAGGGGATATTAATATTAAATCTATTGAGTAAATCGGGTGCATCTATTTTACTATTCAGTACTTTACTTAGGTAAGCAAGGTCGCTAATGTTCCTTCGTTGGCACAGCGGAAGGAAATGGAATTTTTTACATCTGGCGTCATAGTTAGAAAGAAATTGATTACATTTAAACTGGAGATATCTAAGAAAGCGTTTTTGGATAGACTCTAATCTATCTATGTATATATTGTAAGCAGGATTCCATACCTCCGAACAGTACTCCACGATACTGCGAACATAGGCACAATACAGGATCTTGACCACTTTAATAGATTTGAAATTTCTGCACGATCTAATTATAAATCCTAAGGCTTTTGATGCTTTGTTAGTAACATAATTTATATGCTCATCAAAAATTAGTTTTGAATCTACAATAACTCCCAGATCCTTTATAGATTTTTTGAAAATAAGAGCCTTATTTTTAAGCTTGTAATTATACTTGATTAAATTTACCTTACGACTAAAGTTGATAGCAAAGCATTTAGATACGTTAAGATCTAGCCTATTACGCACACAATATTCTTCAAATCTATTCAAGTCCTCTTGCAAAAGGCGGCAGTCATCAAAAGAGGTTATGTTTTTTAATATTTTGGTGTCATCAGCATATAAAAAGAAATAAACATGGTGAAAACAAGAAGAAATATCATTTATAAAAATAGCAAATAGCAAGGGCCCCAGTAGGGAACCTTGTGGGACACCAGAAGGTACAAACATCCACCTAGAAATGAAACCATTTATAGCAACGGCTTGGGACCTATTGCAAATATAAGATGTAAACCAGCGAAGGAGATTCCCATGTATACCTGCATTGGATAACTTCTGGAGCAATATACGATGATCTATACGATCAAAAGCCTTGCTAAAGTCGGTAAATATTAAATCCACTTGAGCGCCTGAATCCATACCCGAACTTACATGGTCATAAGTTAAGATGAGATTTGAGGTGGTTGAGCGTCCCTTCAAAAACCCATGCTGCTCTGGTATAAACCAGCCTTTGAGAGCAGTATAAACTTGTTGATGCACAATTCTCTCAAAGAGTTTAGCAAATATACAGAGTTTCGATATTGGTCTGTAATTTTGAATATTGCCCTTGTCCCCTCCCTTGTGAATAGGTGTAATAAATGCTGACTTCCATAAACCGGGCACATATCCTTCCTTTATGGATCTTGAATAAAGAATGGTAAGTGGAAGAACAAGGCTAGTGGCACACTCAACAATAAGCAGAGGAGAAATATCATCGGGCCCCGCTCCTTTATGCAAATCTACCGACTTTAGCAATTTCAGTACCTCATCAGGATCAATCGTTATATCTCCTATGGAGCTCTGATGTACGGTATGCTCTTCAGTACATGTTTCATCGGGTGAACAATTGAAATCAAGAAAGTTTGCCTGAAAGTAAGTTGCAAACAAATTGCAAACTTCCTCACCTTCTTTTGCAACTTTACCTTCAAAGCGCATCGTAGAAGGAAACGTAGAAGAAGTTTTGCGGTTACTTTTCATAAAATTCCAAAAGAGTGTAGGGTCATTAACTATCGAGTTCTCTGTATTGCGAATATAAGACTCGTAACACGTATGCTCCATTGATTTGGCTCTACTCCTAAGCAGTGAGAAAGTAATGTAATCGCTTTGATTTCCATAAAGTTTAAATTTACGATGAAATTTGTGTTTCTCCCTTATGAGTTTCTTTAGGGCAGAGTCATACCATGGCGGGTAACTGTTTGGGGAAATGATCTTATGTGGTATATGAGTGTTCCGAAGGTCATACATTATATCATAAAAATACTTGAGCGCCTCATCCAAGTTAATGCCATTAAGACATTCAAGCCAATTCACTGAATTTAGTGATGAGCGAATAAGGTCATATTTACCACGGCCGTAAAAATATTTTACACGTGTTTTGGATTCCAGATTACTTTCCGCAACTAGTGCAAGCTCAATACATAAAGACCGGTGGTGCGGTAAGTCTTCTGGGACCAAGGGGTCGTCACAAGCAGTAACAGTCAGTTCACAATTGGAGAAAACTAAATCCAGTAACCTGTCGTTGTTATTGCGCACTTGACTGCGCTGCGTGAGATTACACTGCGCCAGGGTATCGAGGAAGTTTATGTGGCTCCTAGAGAGTGATATATTTGACACGGGTTGCGTTTCCTCAGTATTCCAATCAATAAACGGGAGGTTAAAATCACCAGAAATTATAAATTTATCATTTGGATACGTGTTAACAATATTGAAAAGATTATTTGAAAATGATTCAAGCTGAACAGTAGAACTATTTCCCTCATTTTGGTTACATAGATAAAGAACGCCAAAGTGGATTGTATCATAGGATTTATCCCTCGGGGCTATGGACACCCAGAGGTCCTCAGCAGTGGTGTGCCATTCGGGACGGCCCATAGCTTCAAACTCCCTGCGAATCGCTATTAGGACACCACCCCCTAGAGATTGCTTAGTTAGAGAGTAATTTCTGTCTCGCCGCCAAACAACGTACCTACTATCAAATAATTCCTCATCCATTATACCTTCTAATAACCAAGTCTCAGTAATAGATATGATATCATACGAATTGAGGCAGACATTTCTTTTGAAAGTGTCTGTTTTTGAACGCAAACCTCTAGCATTCTGATAAAATATACTTAGTTTAGATTCCATGATATGACACTAACCAATAACAGTAGCTAATAATGCATAATACGTTATCCAAGTAAAATTTACTCATATTACATTTTAAGGCTTGTAAAATTAACTCTAATTTCACGGATAAATAATAAATTATAAAACACTTAATTAAATCCCCTCCAACAGTGTATATTATGTGAATAAATAAGTAGCAAAAATTTGCAATAAAGAGCACACTAAGAGGTAAAAATAGTATTAACCTAATAATTATTTTACAACATAATATACTTGCATCCTGAATATACCATAAAATAAACATGTAATAGAAGATTGCTATTCTGAAATAAACAGGCGAAATTATAAAATTGATCACGTAAATCTTCGCAACATCATTAACGAACAAAAGAAAGTACAAAAATGCATTTATAGTAATCATTATTAAATAACCTATTAAATTAATGTAGAGGATGTAAAGTAGATAATATATCATTTTAAACTTGTTTAACGCAAAGCGGACATTTAAATAATCAAAGTAAGTAGATAAATACCAATAAATCGAGTAGTAGCAGCAGAGTTTTTGGAATTCATATACATCAAAGCAAATAATTATCTTTTCGTATAACATAATAAAATTGAATTCATTACATAAATACAATTTAAAAACTGCTGATGCACCCACAAACTTATTAAAACATAATATTAAGAACAGGAATTCCACAAAATATAAATCCTTAAACCTTTCACCGAGTGAGAAATGCAAAAGTTTTACAATACTTACAATAATATGTAAGATATACAATAATATATATTTTAAAACGTTAATGAGTAATAATTTTTGATAATTATAAAATAAATTAGACATAAAATAATAAAGCAGGTAGGTGTAGAAATCTGTACATACAAAGCCGCCCGTAAGCGGCAGCGAGTGCGAGCGAGACAAATATATAAGCGATCATTACCGGTTTTGGCAAACCGACGACGTACGAACAGTTACGAAACGAGTAGCCGAGCGCAAAACCAGGGGCGCTAAACCTTTTCCTGTGGTTCAATATTACAGTTGATAAAGCGAGATGTAATATTTGTAACACGGCATAGCATGAACGTAAAGCACAATACACAAACAAACATGTGATGAAAAAGCTGATTATGAGACACCAAAATGAAAACAAGCGGTATAAGCGTGATTTACAAAATAAGAAAAGTACACAATAAACTTTAGCAAAAATAACTACATAGCAATACAAGCAAAGCAAAAGGCACACTACGTTAATTTGTTTAAATCAGCCTCGTTTGATATGATAAGGACAGGTGATTTATCATTTTTGCGTACATGTATTTTACAATATTTTACCCATACATACTGCAGTCCCCTTAGTTTTGAAATCTCTTTAACTCGAGTAAGCAGTTTCTTCATGTCAGGAACAAGGTGGTCGTTGACATAAATAAGTTGATCGTTTCCTCCCATCCCTATATCATTTAGGCTTATTCGTTTCCTTGCTCGTGTAGCGGCAATAAACTCCTCTTTGATGTATCGGTTTATAAAGCACACAATGATTGACTTTTCCTTCGAGCCGTGTGATGGAACACGAGCAATGTAGTTAATTTGTGTCTTCGGAAGAGAATAATTCACAACTTTAGCGATCGAATCAATAATAGAGAATAAGTTTTCGTTGGGCTTCACTGGAATACTTTTAATTTCAACATTATTCATGCGAGACCACTGCTCGCGGCTCACACTATCTCTCTTGAGCAGCGCAATGTCTCGAGTACAAGAAGACTCTACTTTCTGCGACTCTGAAATATGTTTTTCTATGTTCTGCACTTTAGTTTCTAGGTCTTCCAGTCTAGAACTATTAAACTCACAGGAAACTTTTAACTCCGAGATTTCCCTTTTAATGGTCTTCACATCTTCAAAGAGTTCGGGGAGTTTTCTTAACTGAGACTTCATCTCCCGCAGCTCCGACATAATCATCTCGAGGGTGACAGAACCAGATTCGGATATTGTCGGTGATCGCGAGCCCGTAGTTAACTTGCATTGGGGACATCTCCACATAGCCCGTCTATCAGCTCCCAGTTTGCGATATCCAGACTCGGAGATCGAAGCACAGGAGAAATCCAAATTCCGTAAACAACCATTACAGAAAACACCATCAGTGAATGAAGAATTGCATGCATCACACTTCATTATGGCTATTGATTTTACGGTTGACAAAAAAGGTTGAGAACACCTGACTCTATACGTCGCAACAGGAATTACGTGTTGTCAAGACTGATGCCGAAAGCGTACTCAAAATCGTATATTATACACTCATAATCGTATTACTTAACTTTAAGCGTGGCGTGCGCGTGGTGTGCGCGTGGCGTGCGCGTGTAGTGCGCGTGGCGTGCGCGTGTAGTGCGCGTGGCGTGCGCGTGGAGTGCGCGTGGAGTGCGCGTGGCGTGAGCGTGGCGTGAGCGTGGCGTGCGCGTGGCGTGCGCGTGGTGTGCGCGTGGCGTGCGCGTGGCGTGCGCGTGCGCGTGTAATGCGCGTGGCGTGCGCGTGCGCGCGTAATGCGCGTGGCGTGCGCGTGTAATGCGCGTGGCGTGCGCGTGTAATGCGCGTGGTGTGCACGTGGAGTACGCGAGGAGTGCGCGTGGCGTGCGCGTGGCGTGTGCGTGGTGTGCGCGTGGCGTGCGCGTGTAGTGCGCGTGGCGTGCGCGTGGAGTGCGCGTGGAGTGCGCGTGGCGTGAGCGTGGCGTGCGCGTGGCGTGCGCGTGGTGTGCGCGTGGCGTGCGCGTGGCGTGCGCGTGCGCGTGTAATGCGCGTGGCGTGCGCGTGCGCGTGTAATGCGCGTGGCGTGCGCGTGGAGTGCGCGTGGAGTGCGCGTGGAGTGCGCGTGGAGTGCACGTGGAGTGCGCGTGGCGTGCGCGTGGAGTGCGCGAGGCGAGCACGTGGAGTGCGCACTTAACTTTTTAATTATTACTTAACTTTAATTATTACTAAACTTTAATTGTTACTTAACTTTAATTATCACTTAACTTTATGTATTACTTAACTTAATTTTATTTATTTTTATTTATTTCTTCGGAAAACTTACAGCTATTAAATAACAAATTAACTTAACTAAATTGTAACTATAAGCCATTTAAAAGTTTTCGCAAATAGTTAAAAAATGAAAGTGCAAAAAAAAAATTATTGAGAAGTTAATCAGGCTAAAAAACATACTGAAAAAACTTAAAAATATTTTTTTTCTCACATTGCATCTACTAAACACGGTTTAAGAAATTTAATAAAAAGTTATCAATATTAGTGTAAGTATGTATAATGTTAATAAACTTAGTCTACGCTTATCGCTAGGCAAAACTATTAAACTAGATTAGTATCTAGTTTGGTGACATTAAATCATCAACTTTGAAAAGGAGTTAGTTACCAACTTTCTAATCTTATAAGGCTTAGTAGAAAATATGTCAAAGGAGGGATTTATTTTCAAAAATTCATTAAGTTGAGAACTAGCCCTTAGTAGAAACGAATTACTGCGATAGTAAGTATTAAAGGTAGGTACATCTATGGGAACGAAATTTCTTAAATACTTGGTGGGGATACTGAAGTTTAATTTCTCTAGTAAATATGTGCTGTCAATGTTACTATTGATTATTTTAACTAAGTGGGATTGATCAGTTAAATTTCGTCTGAGTTTTAATGGTAAAAAGTGGAAATGTCTACACCTGTCTTCGTAATTACATAAATAATAATTACTTCTAAATTGTAGGTATCTTAGAAAACGCTTAAATTATTACCTAACTTTAATTGTTACTTTACTTTAATTATAACTTAACTTTAATTGTTACTTAACTTTAATTCTTACTTAACTTTTATTATAACTTAACTTTAATTCTTACTTAACTTTAATTATTACTTAACTTTAATTATTAATTGACTTTAATTGTTACTTAACTTAAATTATAACTTAGCTTTAAGTATCACTTAACTTTAATTATTACTTAACTTTAAGTATTACTTAACTTTAATTATTACTTAACTTGAATTGTTACTTAACTTTAAATGTCGCTTAACTTAAATTATTACTTAACTTTAATTATTACTGAACTTTAAGTATTACTTTACTTTAATTGTAACATAACTTTAAGTATTACTTAACTTTAATTATTAGCTTTAAGTATTACTTAACTTTCATTATTACTTAACTTGAATTGTTACTTAACTTTAATTATTACTTAACTTTAATTGTTACTTAACTTTAATTATAACCTAACTTTAAGTATTACTTAACTTTAATTATTACTTAACTTTAAGTATTACTTAACTTTAATTATTACTTAACTTGAATTGTTACTTAACTTTAAATGTCGCTTAACTTAAATTATTACTTAACTTTAATTATTACTTAACTTTAAGTATTACTTTACTTTAATTGTAACATAACTTTAAGTATTACTTAACTTTAATTATTAGCTTTAAGTATTACTTAACTTTAAGCGTGGCGTGCGCGTGGTGTGCGCGTGGCGTGCGCGTGTAGTGCGCGTGGCGTGCGCGTGGAGTGCGCGTGGAGTGCGCGTGGCGTGAGCGTGGCGTGAGCGTGGCGTGCGCGTGGCGTGCGCGTGGTGTGCGCGTGGCGTGCGCGTGGCGTGCGCGTGCGCGTGTAATGCGCGTGGCGTGCGCGTGCGCGCGTAATGCGCGTGGCGTGCGCGTGTAATGCGCGTGGCGTGCGCGTGTAATGCGCGTGGTGTGCACGTGGAGTACGCGAGGAGTGCGCGTGGCGTGCGCGTGGCGTGTGCGTGGTGTGCGCGTGGCGTGCGCGTGTAGTGCGCGTGGCGTGCGCGTGGAGTGCGCGTGGAGTGCGCGTGGCGTGAGCGTGGCGTGCGCGTGGCGTGCGTGTGGCGTGCGCGTGCGCGTGTAATGCGCGTGGCGTGCGCGTGCGCGTGTAATGCGCGTGGCGTGCGCGTGGAGTGCGCGTGGAGTGCGCGTGGAGTGCGCGTGAGGTGCGCTTAGAGTGCACGTGGAGTGCGCGTGGAGTGCGCGTGGCGTGCACGTGGCGTGCGCGTGGCGTGCGCGTGTAGTGCGCGTGGCGTGCGCGTGGAGTGTGCGTGGAGTGCGCGTGGCGTGCGCGTGGCGTGCGCGTGTAGTGCGCGTGGCGTGCGCGTGGAGTGCGCGTGGCGTGCGCGTGGAGTGCGCGTGGAGTGCGCGTGGCGTGCGCGTGGCGTGCGCGTGGCGTGAGCGTGGCGTGCGCGTGGCGTGCGCGTGTAGTGCGCGTGGCGTGCGCGTGGAGTGCGCGTGGAGTGCGCGTGACGTGCGCGTGTAGTGCGTGGCGTGCGCGAAATAATAATAAACGAAGGACCATAAAGGTATGTAGCGTCCTTGATTGACTACTACTCCTTTTACTTGATAAATGAAACGATAGTCTTGATACTTGATTACGTTACTTGATTTATTGATACACTTGATGATCAAATGACCCGGGTGTGCGAACACGCGCGATCGCCTTGATTGATCGATGCGAACTGAACTTTATACAATAATTAATAATTACGCGAGCGCGTCCAAAACGCTGACTCTAAAAACCCTAAAAATGCTTGATGTACGATATGGATCGTACATATTCTGTCTCATAATTTAATTGTAACAATAGCTGTATTATTACTTAATGTTGCGTGCGCGTGGCGTGCGCGTGGAATGCGCGTGGAGTGCACGTGGAGTGCGCGTGGCGTGCGCGTGGAGTGCGCGAGGCGAGCACGTGGAGTGCGCACTTAACTTTAATTGTCACTTTACTTTAATTATTACTTAACTTTAATTATTACTAAACTTTAATTGTTACTTAACTTTAATTATCACTTAACTTTATGTATTACTTAACTTAATTTTATTTATTTTTATTTATTTCTTCGGAAAACTTACAGCTATTAAATAACAAATTAACTTAACTAAATTGTAACTATAAGCCATTTAAAAGTTTTCGCAAATAGTAAAAAATGAAAGTGCAAAAAAAAATTATTGAGAAGTTAATCAGGCTAAAAAACATACTGAAAAAACTTAAAAATATTTTTTTTCTCACATTGCATCTACTAAACACGGTTTAAGAAATTTAATAAAAAGTTATCAATATTAGTGTAAGTATGTATAATGTTAATAAACTTAGTCTACGCTTATCGCTAGGCAAAACTATTAAACTAGATTAGTATCTAGTTTGGTGACATTAAATCATCAACTTTGAAAAGGAGTTAGTTACCAACTTTCTAATCTTATAAGGCTTAGTAGAAAATATGTCAAAGGAGGGATTTATTTTCAAAAATTCATTAAGTTGAGAACTAGCCCTTAGTAGAAACGAATTACTGCGATAGTAAGTATTAAAGGTAGGTACATCTATGGGAACGAAATTTCTTAAATACTTGGTGGGGATACTGAAGTTTAATTTCTCTAGTAAATATGTGCTGTCAATGTTACTATTGATTATTTTAACTAAGTGGGATTGATCAGTTAAATTTCGTCTGAGTTTTAATGGTAAAAAGTGGAAATGTCTACACCTGTCTTCGTAATTACATAAATAATAATTACTTCTAAATTGTAGGTATCTTAGAAAACGCTTAAATTATTACCTCACTTTAATTGTTACTTTACTTTAATTATAACTTAACTTTAATTGTTACTTAACTTTAATTCTTACTTAACTTTTATTATTACTTAACTTTAATTCTTACTTAACTTTAATTATTACTTAACTTTAATTATTAATTGACTTTAATTGTCACTTAACTTAAATTATAACTTAGCTTTAAGTATCACTTAACTTTAATTATTACTTAACTTTAAGTATTACTTAACTTTAATTATTACTTAACTTGAATTGTTACTTAACTTTAAATGTCGCTTAACTTAAATTATTACTTAACTTTAATTATTACTTAACTTTAAGTATTACTTTACTTTAATTGTAACATAACTTTAAGTATTACTTAACTTTCATTATTACTTAACTTGAATTGTTACTTAACTTTAATTATTACTTAACTTTAAGTATTACTTTACTTTAATTGTAACATAACTTTAAGTATTACTTAACTTTAATTATTAGCTTTAAGTATTACTTAACTTTAAGCGTGGCGTGCGCGTGGCGTGCGCGTGGCGTGCGCGTGTAGTGCGCGTGGTGTGCGCGTGGAGTGTGCGTGGTGTGCGCGTGGCGTGCGCGTGTAGTGCGCGTGGCGTGCGCGTGGAGTGCGCGTGGAGTGCGCGAGGAGTGCGCGTGGCGTGCGCGTGGCGTGTGCGTGGTGTGCGCGTGGCGTGAGCGTGGCGTGCGCGTGGCGTGCGCGTGGCGTGCGCGTGGCGTGCGCGTGGTGTGCGCGTGGAGTGCGCGTGGAGTGCGCGTGGAGTGCGCGTGAGGTGCGCTTAGAGTGCACGTGGAGTACGCGAGGAGTGCGCGTGCGCGTGTAATGCGCGTGGCGTGCGCGTGTAATGCGCGTGGTGTGCGAGTGGAGTGCGCGCGGAGTGCGCGTGGAGTGCGCGTAAGGTGCGCTTAGAGTGCACGTGGAGTACGCGAGGAGTGCGCGTGGCGTGCGCGTGGCGTGTGCGTGGTGTGCGCGTGGCGTGCGCGTGTAGTGCGCGTGGCGTGCGCGTGGAGTGCGCGTGGAGTGCGCGTGGCGTGAGCGTGGCGTGAGCGTGGCGTGCGCGTGGCGTGCGCGTGGTGTGCGCGTGGCGTGCGCGTGGCGTGCGCGTGCGCGTGTAATGCGCGTGGCGTGCGCGTGCGCGTGTAATGCGCGTGGCGTGCGCGTGTAATGCGCGTGGCGTGCGCGTGGAGTGCGCGTGGCGTGCGCGTGGAGTGCGCGTGGAGTGCGCGTGGCGTGCGCGTGGAGTGCGCGTGGAGTGCGCGTGGAGTGCGCGTGAGGTGCGCGTGGCGTGCGCGTGGCGTGCGCGTGGCGTGCGCGTGGCGTGCGCGTGTAGTGCGCGTGGCGTGCGCGTGGAGTGTGCGTGGAGTGCGCGTGGCGTGCGCGTGGCGTGCGCGTGGCGTGCGCGTGTAGTGCGCGTGGCGTGCGCGTGGAGTGCGCGTGGCGTGCGCGTGTAGTGCGTGGCGTGCGCGAAATAATAATAAACGAAGGACCATAAAGGTATGTGGCGTCCTTGATTGACTACTACTCCTTTTACTTGATAAATGAAACGATAGTCTTGATACTTGATTACGTTACTTGATTTATTGATACACTTGATGATCAAATGACCCGGGTGTGCGAACACGCGCGATCGCCTTGATTGATCGATGCGAACTGAACTTTATACAATAATTAATAATTACGCGAGCGCGTCCAAAACGCTGACTCTAAAAACCCTAAAAATGCTTGATGTACGATATGGATCGTACATATTCTGTCTCATAATTTAATTGTAACAATAGCTGTATTATTACTTAATGTTGCGTGCGCGTGGCGTGCCCGTGGCGTGCGCGTGGAGTGCGCGAGGCGAGCACGTGGAGTGCGCACTTAACTTTAATTGTCACTAAACTTAAATTATTACTTAACTATAACTATTACTTAACTTTAATTGTCACTTTACTTTAATTATTACTTAACTTTAATTATTACTAAACTTTAATTGTTACTTAACTTTAATTATCACTTAACTTTATGTATTACTTAACTTAATTTTATTTATTTTTATTTATTTCTTCGGAAAACTTACAGCTATTAAATAACAAATTAACTTAACTAAATTGTAACTATAAGCCATTTAAAAGTTTTCGCAAATAGTTAAAAAATGAAAGTGCAAAAAAAAAATTATTGAGAAGTTAATCAGGCTAAAAAACATACTGAAAAAACTTAAAAATATTTTTTTTCTCACATTGCATCTACTAAACACGGTTTAAGAAATTTAATAAAAAGTTATCAATATTAGTGTAAGTATGTATAATGTTAATAAACTTAGTCTACGCTTATCGTCCTTGATTGACTACTACTCCTTTTACTTGATAAATGAAACGATAGTCTTGATATTCACACAATATATTACATTATGCAATATACTTTATACACATTTATCATTAAATTAACAACTAATACCTATTCTTTAAAACTTCACTTTGCTGTCACGGATACCTTGGTTTTATGTTATTATTTATATTTACACACAATAGATTTATATGTCCATATTTCTTATTACTGTAAGTATGTACATCTGATAGGCATTATTTTCGTGAATATTGGATTACAAACTTACCGCTTCTCCTCGCACAGTCGCGTGTAGTGCGTGGCGTGCGCGAAATAATAATAAACGAAGGACCATAAAGGTATGTAGCGTCCTTGATTGACTACTACTCCTTTTACTTGATAAATGAAACGATAGTCTTGATACTTGATTACGTTACTTGATTTATTGATACACTTGATGATCAAATGACCCGGGTGTGCGAACACGCGCGATCGCCTTGATTGATCGATGCGAACTGAACTTTATACAATAATTAATAATTACGCGAGCGCGTCCAAAACGCTGACTCTAAAAACCCTAAAAATGCTTGATGTACGATATGGATCGTACATATTCTGTCTCATAATTTAATTGTAACAATAGCTGTATTATTACGCGTGTAGTGCGTGGCGTGCGCGAAATAATAATAAACGAAGGACCATAAAGGTATGTAGCGTCCTTGATTGACTACTACTCCTTTTACTTGATAAATGAAACGATAGTCTTGATACTTGATTACGTTACTTGATTTATTGATACACTTGATGATCAAATGACCCGGGTGTGCGAACACGCGCGATCGCCTTGATTGATCGATGCGAACTGAACTTTATACAATAATTAATAATTACGCGAGCGCGTCCAAAACGCTGACTCTAAAAACCCTAAAAATGCTTGATGTACGATATGGATCGTACATATTCTGTCTCATAATTTAATTGTAACAATAGCTGTATTATTACTTAATGTTGCGTGCGCGTGGCGTGCGCGTGGAATGCGCGTGGAGTGCACGTGGAGTGCGCGTGGCGTGCGCGTGGAGTGCGCGAGGCGAGCACGTGGAGTGCGCACTTAACTTTAATTGTCACTTTACTTTAATTATTACTTAACTTTATTTATTACTAAACTTTAATTGTTACTTAACTTTAATTATCACTTAACTTTATGTATTACTTAACTTAATTTTATTTATTTTTATTTATTTCTTCGGAAAACTTACAGCTATTAAATAACAAATTAACTTAACTAAATTGTAACTATAAGCCATTTAAAAGTTTTCGCAAATAGTTAAAAAATGAAAGTGCAAAAAAAAAATTATTGAGAAGTTAATCATGCTAAAAAACCTACTGAAAAAACTTAAAAATATTTTTTTTCTCACATTGCATCTACTAAACACGGTTTAAGAAATTTAATAAAAAGTTATCAATATTAGTGTAAGTATGTATAATGTTAATAAACTTAGTCTACGCTTATCGTCCTTGATTGACTACTACTCCTTTTACTTGATAAATGAAACGATAGTCTTGATATTCACACAATATATTACATTATGCAATATACTTTATACACATTTATCATTAAATTAACAACTAATACCTATTCTTTAAAACTTCACTTTGCTGTCACGGATACCTTGGTTTTATGTTATTATTTATATTTACACACAATAGATTTATATGTCCATATTTCTTATTACTGTAAGTATGTACATCTGATAGGCATTATTTTCGTGAATATTGGATTACAAACTTACCGCTTCTCCTCGCACAGTCAATGGGACACACGTTATAACAACTTCAACAAAACAAAAACTCCTTATCATGTTATTATCTCGTTATACACTGTCTCACACTTATGATGGCTTGCAATAATTTTAATTTTAATATATATCACCAAAATACGCGAGGACTCAGAACTAAAACACATACTTTTAAAAGAAATCTTATGGTAAATGATTATGACGCGATTTCTGTAACTGAAACGTGGCTGCTCGACAGCGTGTACGACGGTGAACTGTTCGACAACCGATATGTTGTTTACCGTAGGGATAGGGACTATAACTTAACTCGTGAAAAATACGGTGGTGGCGTATTATTCGCTATAAAAAAAGAGTACACAGCCATCGACCGCCCTGAATGGTCATCCTCTGCAGAGGATATCTGGATAACTATTTCCTTAAAAACATCTTATCATTCAAGTGTAAAGTTACATACGTGTACTATCTACCTATGTAAGGCTAACCTAGGCAACTCTTTTAACTTGCAACTTTCTAACTTTATACAAAACCTATCCTTAATTGTAAATTCGTGTCCTAATGACTTATTTCTTATAATGGGCGATTTTAACTTGAGCAACATTCTTTGGAGCTCAGACTGCAATAGTAATGTTCTATACTCGGGTGCCATAGGCGAAACTCAGATGTGCTTTTTAGATACTTTATCTGAATGTAACTTAACGCAGTTTAATTTCTGCAAGAACATAAATGATAGAATATTAGATCTAGTTCTTTCCAATACTCAATGTGTGGTCTCAGCTTGCGATTCACCGCTAGTACCCGAAGATGCCCACCATAAATCTCTAGACATCAACTTAACCCTACGAAGTCAAAAGCCACTTGAAATTAAGCCACGAAAAAAGTACATATATTCCTTAGGTGACTATGACAAAATTAACTCTGAATTAAACAGCATTAATTGGAAAGATTGTCTAAACAGAGGTTCACTTAATGACGCAACCACTATGTTTTTATGATTATTTATATCACATCATTAACTCCCACGTTCCTCAAAAATATATAAATAATAATCGAAACTTTCCAGCTTGGTATAGTTCTGCCTTAAAAAAAGTTCTTAAGGAGAAATATAAATTCCTCCGTAAATACCGTACCTATGGAAATACATCTGATTATGAATCTTTTAAATTATTACGCAAAAGGGCTAAAGCCATGGAAGATAGTTGTTATCAGTCTTATCTAGATAATTGTGAACGCGCGATAGTTAAAAACCCCAAGCTTTTTTGGTCTTTCATAAAAAATAATAAGACCACTAGCACATTTCCGTCTTCTATGACATTTGAAGGTCACAGTACTACCTCGGGCGAGGAAGCTTGTTCTTTATTTTCAGACTTCTTCAATAGTAACTTCCTGCAACAATCCTCTTGTTTGACCAGTTCTCCTCCAAAAACAAATATTAATTCAGTAATATCTACCATTGAAATACTACCTGAAACTATTCATAAGTTACTCGGCTCAGTTGATGTCACTAAAGGCGCGGGCCCGGATAACATCCCACCTCAATTTATATCCCGTTGCTCAGATTCCTTAACGTTACCTATCACCCTATTATTCAAGCGATCTGTGACAGAAGGTATAGTTCCAAATATATGGAAATCAGCTTTTGTTTCACCAATTCATAAGAGTGGTAGTAAAAATGAAATTAAAAATTACAGACCCATCTCGAAACTATGCGTGTTTGCCAAGCTTCTAGAAAAAATTGTTTATACACAAGTATATAGTTCACTTGCAAACCACTTTATTCCTGAACAACATGGTTTTCTTCCGCGCAGATCGACAACTTCCAATCTCTTAACCTTCGTTGAATACATTTCTGAGAATATGGACTCGGGTGGACAGGTCGACGCCATTTTTACGGATTTCAGCAAAGCTTTTGATCGAATAGATCACTCGCTGCTTCTGAAAAAACTCTTTAATGCTGGAATTCATGGAAACTTGTACAGGTGGTTTACCTCTTATGTTCTAAATAGGTCACAGGCTGTAGTGGTTAATGGTTTCACCTCCCCTTGGACTACTGTACCATCAGGTGTCCCCCAAGGTTCTTTGTTGGGACCCCTACTGTTTAACTTATTTGTGAACGATGTACACACATGTTTCTATCACTCCAAATTTCTCTTATACGCTGACGATATGAAAATTTACAAAAATATCACAACACTGACTGACTGCTACTTATTACAGGAGGACCTGAACAGGTTTGAAAAATATTGCCGAGATAATAATTTAGACCTAAATATTAATAAGTGTTATACTATAACGTTCAGCCGGGCTGATAAGACCATAAAGAACCTTTCCTACTCACTGCGTGAACAGTCTTTAAAGAAAGTATCAGAGATTCGTGACCTAGGCGTGATTCACGATTCGAAACTCTCATACTCCAAGCATCTGGATCACATTATCTCGAAGTCAATTAAGTCGCTTGGATTTGTAATTAGAATGAGCTCCCAATTCAAAAATATAAAAATTCTAAAAGTACTGTATTGCTCGTATGTACGTAGTGTCCTTGAATATTGCTCCCAAATTTGGAACCCTCAGTACACTACCTATATTAACAGGCTGGAATCCATCCAGAAACGATTTGTGAGATTCCTACAATATAAATGGGGAACATCTGACACTAACTATGAATCAAGATGCAGAAGGTATCATATGCTACCCCTGTATCTCAGACGTCAAGTAGCGGATACTTGCACATTCCTAAATATTGCCCAAAACAAAATAGATTCCTCCCTTCTTGTTTCCAAAATTAACCTGAAAGTCCCTTCACGCTCATCGAGAATATGCTCCTTCAACCCCTTTTATATTCCATTCTCCCATTCTAATTATAGGAAGAATTCCTTCTTCGTTCGAACACCTGCTTGCCTGAATGATTTGAGTAAACAACATGACATTGACATTTTTAATTCATCTATCTATGCTGTCAGAAAGTCAATCAATAAAAATTGGTTTGAGGCTGGTCACTGATTGTTGGATTCATTACTATATTACTAGGGATATTATTTCTGGGATTGCTTTTGTGACGTGTAATATTGTATCATTGCTAAATACTAATTATGTCTAACTAAATGTAAAGCAATTTTGTTAAAGTTTAGAATTTTAATTGTGGAAACATGTTAATAGTGCTTAGATATTAAGCAGCATTAATTTTTAAATTAAGTTTATCACTGTATGTTTTCCTTTCAAATAAAAAATAAAATAAAATAAAAATACTTGATTACGTTACTTGATTTATTGATACACTTGATGATCAAATGACCCGGGTGTGCGAACACGCGCGATCGCCTTGATTGATCGATGCGAACTGAACTTTATACAATAATTAATAATTACGCGAGCGCGTCCAAAACGCTGACTCTAAAAACCCTAAAAATGCTTGATGTACGATATGGATCGTACATATTCTGTCTCATAATTTATTTGTAACAATAGCTGTATTATTACTTAATGTTGCGTGCGCGTGGCGTGCGCGTGGAATGCGCGTGGAGTGCACGTGGAGTGCGCGTGGCGTGCGCGTGGAGTGCGCGAGGCGAGCACGTGGAGTGCGCACTTAACTTTAATTGTCACTTAACTTTTTAATTATTACTTAACTTTAATTATTACTAAACTTTAATTGTTACTTAACTTTAATTATCATTACTTAATGTTGCGTGCGCGTGGCGTGCGCGTGGAATGCGCGTGGAGTGCACGTGGAGTGCGCGTGGCGTGCGCGTGGAGTGCGCGAGGCGAGCACGTGGAGTGCGCACTTAACTTTTATTGTCACTTTACTTTAATTATTACTTAACTTTAATTATTACTAAACTTTAATTGTTACTTAACTTTAATTATCACTTAACTTTATGTATTACTTAACTTAATTTTATTTATTTTTATTTATTTCTTCGGAAAACTTACAGCTATTAAATAACAAATTAACTTAACTAAATTGTAACTATAAGCCATTTAAAAGTTTTCGCAAATAGTTAAAAAATGAAAGTGCAAAAAAAAAATTATTGAGAAGTTAATCAGGCTAAAAAACATACTGAAAAAACTTAAAAATATTTTTTTTCTCACATTGCATCTACTAAACACGGTTTAAGAAATTTAATAAAAAGTTATCAATATTAGTGTAAGTATGTATAATGTTAATAAACTTAGTCTACGCTTATCGCTAGGCAAAACTATTAAACTAGATTAGTATCTAGTTTGGTGACATTAAATCATCAACTTTGAAAAGGAGTTAGTTACCAACTTTCTAATCTTATAAGGCTTAGTAGAAAATATGTCAAAGGAGGGATTTATTTTCAAAAATTCATTAAGTTGAGAACTAGCCCTTAGTAGAAACGAATTACTGCGATAGTAAGTATTAAAGGTAGGTACATCTATGGGAACGAAATTTCTTAAATACTTGGTGGGGATACTGAAGTTTAATTTCTCTAGTAAATATGTGCTGTCAATGTTACTATTGATTATTTTAACTAAGTGGGATTGATCAGTTAAATTTCGTCTGAGTTTTAATGGTAAAAAGTGGAAATGTCTACACCTGTCTTCGTAATTACATAAATAATAATTACTTCTAAATTGTAGGTATCTTAGAAAACGCTTAAATTATTACCTAACTTTAATTGTTACTTTACTTTAATTATAACTTAACTTTAATTGTTACTTAACTTTAATTCTTACTTAACTTTTATTATTACTTAACTTTAATTCTTACTTAACTTTAATTATTACTTAACTTTAATTATTAATTGACTTTAATTGTTACTTAACTTTAATTATAACTTAGCTTTAAGTATCACTTAACTTTAATTATTACTTAACTTTAAGTATTACTTAACTTTAATTATTACTTAACTTGAATTGTTACTTAACTTTAAATGTCGCTTAACTTAAATTATTACTTAACTTTAATTATTACTTAACTTTAAGTATTACTTTACTTTAATTGTAACATAACTTTAAGTATTACTTAACTTTAATTATTAGCTTTAAGTATTACTTAACTTTCATTATTACTTAACTTGAATTGTTACTTAACTTTAATTATTACTTAACTTTAATTGTTACTTAACTTTAATTATAACCTAACTTTAAGTATTACTTAACTTTAATTATTACTTAACTTTAAGTATTACTTAACTTTAATTATTACTTAACTTGAATTGTTACTTAACTTTAAATGTCGCTTAACTTAAATTATTACTTAACTTTAATTATTACTTAACTTTAAGTATTACTTTACTTTAATTGTAACATAACTTTAAGTATTACTTAACTTTAATTATTAGCTTTAAGTATTACTTAACTTTAAGCGTGGCGTGCGCGTGGTGTGCGCGTGGCGTGCGCGTGTAGTGCGCGTGGCGTGCGCGTGGAGTGCGCGTGGAGTGCGCGTGGCGTGAGCGTGGCGTGAGCGTGGCGTGCGCGTGGCGTGCGCGTGGTGTGCGCGTGGCGTGCGCGTGGCGTGCGCGTGCGCGTGTAATGCGCGTGGCGTGCGCGTGCGCGCGTAATGCGCGTGGCGTGCGCGTGTAATGCGCGTGGCGTGCGCGTGTAATGCGCGTGGTGTGCACGTGGAGTACGCGAGGAGTGCGCGTGGCGTGCGCGTGGCGTGTGCGTGGTGTGCGCGTGGCGTGCGCGTGTAGTGCGCGTGGCGTGCGCGTGGAGTGCGCGTGGAGTGCGCGTGGCGTGAGCGTGGCGTGCGCGTGGCGTGCGTGTGGCGTGCGCGTGCGCGTGTAATGCGCGTGGCGTGCGCGTGCGCGTGTAATGCGCGTGGCGTGCGCGTGGAGTGCGCGTGGAGTGCGCGTGGAGTGCGCGTGAGGTGCGCTTAGAGTGCACGTGGAGTGCGCGTGGAGTGCGCGTGGCGTGCACGTGGCGTGCGCGTGGCGTGCGCGTGTAGTGCGCGTGGCGTGCGCGTGGAGTGTGCGTGGAGTGCGCGTGGCGTGCGCGTGGCGTGCGCGTGTAGTGCGCGTGGCGTGCGCGTGGAGTGCGCGTGGCGTGCGCGTGGAGTGCGCGTGGAGTGCGCGTGGCGTGAGCGTGGCGTGCGCGTGGCGTGAGCGTGGCGTGCGCGTGGCGTGCGCGTGTAGTGCGCGTGGCGTGCGCGTGGAGTGCGCGTGGAGTGCGCGTGACGTGCGCGTGTAGTGCGTGGCGTGCGCGAAATAATAATAAACGAAGGACCATAAAGGTATGTAGCGTCCTTGATTGACTACTACTCCTTTTACTTGATAAATGAAACGATAGTCTTGATACTTGATTACGTTACTTGATTTATTGATACACTTGATGATCAAATGACCCGGGTGTGCGAACACGCGCGATCGCCTTGATTGATCGATGCGAACTGAACTTTATACAATAATTAATAATTACGCGAGCGCGTCCAAAACGCTGACTCTAAAAACCCTAAAAATGCTTGATGTACGATATGGATCGTACATATTCTGTCTCATAATTTAATTGTAACAATAGCTGTATTATTACTTAATGTTGCGTGCGCGTGGCGTGCGCGTGGAATGCGCGTGGAGTGCACGTGGAGTGCGCGTGGCGTGCGCGTGGAGTGCGCGAGGCGAGCACGTGGAGTGCGCACTTAACTTTAATTGTCACTTTACTTTAATTATTACTTAACTTTAATTATTACTAAACTTTAATTGTTACTTAACTTTAATTATCACTTAACTTTATGTATTACTTAACTTAATTTTATTTATTTTTATTTATTTCTTCGGAAAACTTACAGCTATTAAATAACAAATTAACTTAACTAAATTGTAACTATAAGCCATTTAAAAGTTTTCGCAAATAGTAAAAAATGAAAGTGCAAAAAAAAATTATTGAGAAGTTAATCAGGCTAAAAAACATACTGAAAAAACTTAAAAATATTTTTTTTCTCACATTGCATCTACTAAACACGGTTTAAGAAATTTAATAAAAAGTTATCAATATTAGTGTAAGTATGTATAATGTTAATAAACTTAGTCTACGCTTATCGCTAGGCAAAACTATTAAACTAGATTAGTATCTAGTTTGGTGACATTAAATCATCAACTTTGAAAAGGAGTTAGTTACCAACTTTCTAATCTTATAAGGCTTAGTAGAAAATATGTCAAAGGAGGGATTTATTTTCAAAAATTCATTAAGTTGAGAACTAGCCCTTAGTAGAAACGAATTACTGCGATAGTAAGTATTAAAGGTAGGTACATCTATGGGAACGAAATTTCTTAAATACTTGGTGGGGATACTGAAGTTTAATTTCTCTAGTAAATATGTGCTGTCAATGTTACTATTGATTATTTTAACTAAGTGGGATTGATCAGTTAAATTTCGTCTGAGTTTTAATGGTAAAAAGTGGAAATGTCTACACCTGTCTTCGTAATTACATAAATAATAATTACTTCTAAATTGTAGGTATCTTAGAAAACGCTTAAATTATTACCTCACTTTAATTGTTACTTTACTTTAATTATAACTTAACTTTAATTGTTACTTAACTTTAATTCTTACTTAACTTTTATTATTACTTAACTTTAATTCTTACTTAACTTTAATTATTACTTAACTTTAATTATTAATTGACTTTAATTGTCACTTAACTTAAATTATAACTTAGCTTTAAGTATCACTTAACTTTAATTATTACTTAACTTTAAGTATTACTTAACTTTAATTATTACTTAACTTGAATTGTTACTTAACTTTAAATGTCGCTTAACTTAAATTATTACTTAACTTTAATTATTACTTAACTTTAAGTATTACTTTACTTTAATTGTAACATAACTTTAAGTATTACTTAACTTTCATTATTACTTAACTTGAATTGTTACTTAACTTTAATTATTACTTAACTTTAAGTATTACTTTACTTTAATTGTAACATAACTTTAAGTATTACTTAACTTTAATTATTAGCTTTAAGTATTACTTAACTTTAAGCGTGGCGTGCGCGTGGCGTGCGCGTGGCGTGCGCGTGTAGTGCGCGTGGTGTGCGCGTGGAGTGTGCGTGGTGTGCGCGTGGCGTGCGCGTGTAGTGCGCGTGGCGTGCGCGTGGAGTGCGCGTGGAGTGCGCGAGGAGTGCGCGTGGCGTGCGCGTGGCGTGTGCGTGGTGTGCGCGTGGCGTGATCGTGGCGTGCGCGTGGCGTGCGCGTGGCGTGCGCGTGGCGTGCGCGTGGTGTGCGCGTGGAGTGCGCGTGGAGTGCGCGTGGAGTGCGCGTGAGGTGCGCTTAGAGTGCACGTGGAGTACGCGAGGAGTGCGCGTGCGCGTGTAATGCGCGTGGCGTGCGCGTGTAATGCGCGTGGTGTGCGAGTGGAGTGCGCGTGGAGTGCGCGTGGAGTGCGCGTGAGGTGCGCTTAGAGTGCACGTGGAGTACGCGAGGAGTGCGCGTGGCGTGCGCGTGGCGTGTGCGTGGTGTGCGCGTGGCGTGCGCGTGTAGTGCGCGTGGCGTGCGCGTGGAGTGCGCGTGGAGTGCGCGTGGCGTGAGCGTGGCGTGAGCGTGGCGTGCGCGTGGCGTGCGCGTGGAGTGCGCGTGGAGTGCGCGAGGAGTGCGCGTGGCGTGCGCGTGGCGTGTGCGTGGTGTGCGCGTGGCGTGAGCGTGGCGTGCGCGTGGCGTGCGCGTGGCGTGCGCGTGGCGTGCGCGTGGTGTGCGCGTGGAGTGCGCGTGGAGTGCGCGTGGAGTGCGCGTGAGGTGCGCTTAGAGTGCACGTGGAGTACGCGAGGAGTGCGCGTGCGCGTGTAATGCGCGTGGCGTGCGCGTGTAATGCGCGTGGTGTGCGAGTGGAGTGCGCGTGGAGTGCGCGTGGAGTGCGCGTGAGGTGCGCTTAGAGTGCACGTGGAGTACGCGAGGAGTGCGCGTGGCGTGCGCGTGGCGTGTGCGTGGTGTGCGCGTGGCGTGCGCGTGTAGTGCGCGTGGCGTGCGCGTGGAGTGCGCGTGGAGTGCGCGTGGCGTGAGCGTGGCGTGAGCATGGCGTGCACGTGGCGTGCGCGTGGTGTGCGCGTGGCGTGCGCGTGGCGTGCGCGTGCGCGTGTAATGCGCGTGGCGTGCGCGTGCGCGTGTAATGCGCGTGGCGTGCGCGTGTAATGCGCGTGGCGTGCGCGTGGAGTGCGCGTGGCGTGCGCGTGGAGTGCGCGTGGAGTGCGCGTGGCGTGCGCGTGGAGTGCGCGTGGAGTGCGCGTGGAGTGCGCGTGGGGTGCGCGTGGCGTGCGCGTGGCGTGCGCGTGGCGTGCGCGTGGCGTGCGCGTGTAGTGCGCGTGGCGTGCGCGTGGAGTGTGCGTGGAGTGCGCGTGGCGTGCGCGTGGCGTGCGCGTGGCGTGCGCGTGTAGTGCGCGTGGCGTGCGCGTGGAGTGCGCGTGGCGTGCGCGTGTAGTGCGTGGCGTGCGCGAAATAATAATAAACGAAGGACCATAAAGGTATGTGGCGTCCTTGATTGACTACTACTCCTTTTACTTGATAAATGAAACGATAGTCTTGATACTTGATTACGTTACTTGATTTATTGATACACTTGATGATCAAATGACCCGGGTGTGCGAACACGCGCGATCGCCTTGATTGATCGATGCGAACTGAACTTTATACAATAATTAATAATTACGCGAGCGCGTCCAAAACGCTGACTCTAAAAACCCTAAAAATGCTTGATGTACGATATGGATCGTACATATTCTGTCTCATAATTTAATTGTAACAATAGCTGTATTATTACTTAATGTTGCGTGCGCGTGGCGTGCCCGTGGCGTGCGCGTGGAGTGCGCGAGGCGAGCACGTGGAGTGCGCACTTAACTTTAATTGTCACTAAACTTAAATTATTACTTAACTATAACTATTACTTAACTTTAATTGTCACTTTACTTTAATTATTACTTAACTTTAATTATTACTAAACTTTAATTGTTACTTAACTTTAATTATCACTTAACTTTATGTATTACTTAACTTAATTTTATTTATTTTTATTTATTTCTTCGGAAAACTTACAGCTATTAAATAACAAATTAACTTAACTAAATTGTAACTATAAGCCATTTAAAAGTTTTCGCAAATAGTTAAAAAATGAAAGTGCAAAAAAAAAATTATTGAGAAGTTAATCAGGCTAAAAAACATACTGAAAAAACTTAAAAATATTTTTTTTCTCACATTGCATCTACTAAACACGGTTTAAGAAATTTAATAAAAAGTTATCAATATTAGTGTAAGTATGTATAATGTTAATAAACTTAGTCTACGCTTATCGTCCTTGATTGACTACTACTCCTTTTACTTGATAAATGAAACGATAGTCTTGATATTCACACAATATATTACATTATGCAATATACTTTATACACATTTATCATTAAATTAACAACTAATACCTATTCTTTAAAACTTCACTTTGCTGTCACGGATACCTTGGTTTTATGTTATTATTTATATTTACACACAATAGATTTATATGTCCATATTTCTTATTACTGTAAGTATGTACATCTGATAGGCATTATTTTCGTGAATATTGGATTACAAACTTACCGCTTCTCCTCGCACAGTCGCGTGTAGTGCGTGGCGTGCGCGAAATAATAATAAACGAAGGACCATAAAGGTATGTAGCGTCCTTGATTGACTACTACTCCTTTTACTTGATAAATGAAACGATAGTCTTGATACTTGATTACGTTACTTGATTTATTGATACACTTGATGATCAAATGACCCGGGTGTGCGAACACGCGCGATCGCCTTGATTGATCGATGCGAACTGAACTTTATACAATAATTAATAATTACGCGAGCGCGTCCAAAACGCTGACTCTAAAAACCCTAAAAATGCTTGATGTACGATATGGATCGTACATATTCTGTCTCATAATTTAATTGTAACAATAGCTGTATTATTACGCGTGTAGTGCGTGGCGTGCGCGAAATAATAATAAACGAAGGACCATAAAGGTATGTAGCGTCCTTGATTGACTACTACTCCTTTTACTTGATAAATGAAACGATAGTCTTGATACTTGATTACGTTACTTGATTTATTGATACACTTGATGATCAAATGACCCGGGTGTGCGAACACGCGCGATCGCCTTGATTGATCGATGCGAACTGAACTTTATACAATAATTAATAATTACGCGAGCGCGTCCAAAACGCTGACTCTAAAAACCCTAAAAATGCTTGATGTACGATATGGATCGTACATATTCTGTCTCATAATTTAATTGTAACAATAGCTGTATTATTACTTAATGTTGCGTGCGCGTGGCGTGCGCGTGGAATGCGCGTGGAGTGCACGTGGAGTGCGCGTGGCGTGCGCGTGGAGTGCGCGAGGCGAGCACGTGGAGTGCGCACTTAACTTTAATTGTCACTTTACTTTAATTATTACTTAACTTTATTTATTACTAAACTTTAATTGTTACTTAACTTTAATTATCACTTAACTTTATGTATTACTTAACTTAATTTTATTTATTTTTATTTATTTCTTCGGAAAACTTACAGCTATTAAATAACAAATTAACTTAACTAAATTGTAACTATAAGCCATTTAAAAGTTTTCGCAAATAGTTAAAAAATGAAAGTGCAAAAAAAAAATTATTGAGAAGTTAATCATGCTAAAAAACCTACTGAAAAAACTTAAAAATATTTTTTTTCTCACATTGCATCTACTAAACACGGTTTAAGAAATTTAATAAAAAGTTATCAATATTAGTGTAAGTATGTATAATGTTAATAAACTTAGTCTACGCTTATCGTCCTTGATTGACTACTACTCCTTTTACTTGATAAATGAAACGATAGTCTTGATATTCACACAATATATTACATTATGCAATATACTTTATACACATTTATCATTAAATTAACAACTAATACCTATTCTTTAAAACTTCACTTTGCTGTCACGGATACCTTGGTTTTATGTTATTATTTATATTTACACACAATAGATTTATATGTCCATATTTCTTATTACTGTAAGTATGTACATCTGATAGGCATTATTTTCGTGAATATTGGATTACAAACTTACCGCTTCTCCTCGCACAGTCAATGGGACACACGTTATAACAACTTCAACAAAACAAAAACTCCTTATCATGTTATTATCTCGTTATACACTGTCTCACACTTATGATGGCTTGCAATAATTTTAATTTTAATATATATCACCAAAATACGCGAGGACTCAGAACTAAAACACATACTTTTAAAAGAAATCTTATGGTAAATGATTATGACGCGATTTCTGTAACTGAAACGTGGCTGCTCGACAGCGTGTACGACGGTGAACTGTTCGACAACCGATATGTTGTTTACCGTAGGGATAGGGACTATAACTTAACTCGTGAAAAATACGGTGGTGGCGTATTATTCGCTATAAAAAAAGAGTACACAGCCATCGACCGCCCTGAATGGTCATCCTCTGCAGAGGATATCTGGATAACTATTTCCTTAAAAACATCTTATCATTCAAGTGTAAAGTTACATACGTGTACTATCTACCTATGTAAGGCTAACCTAGGCAACTCTTTTAACTTGCAACTTTCTAACTTTATACAAAACCTATCCTTAATTGTAAATTCGTGTCCTAATGACTTATTTCTTATAATGGGCGATTTTAACTTGAGCAACATTCTTTGGAGCTCAGACTGCAATAGTAATGTTCTATACTCGGGTGCCATAGGCGAAACTCAGATGTGCTTTTTAGATACTTTATCTGAATGTAACTTAACGCAGTTTAATTTCTGCAAGAACATAAATGATAGAATATTAGATCTAGTTCTTTCCAATACTCAATGTGTGGTCTCAGCTTGCGATTCACCGCTAGTACCCGAAGATGCCCACCATAAATCTCTAGACATCAACTTAACCCTACGAAGTCAAAAGCCACTTGAAATTAAGCCACGAAAAAAGTACATATATTCCTTAGGTGACTATGACAAAATTAACTCTGAATTAAACAGCATTAATTGGAAAGATTGTCTAAACAGAGGTTCACTTAATGACGCAACCACTATGTTTTTATGATTATTTATATCACATCATTAACTCCCACGTTCCTCAAAAATATATAAATAATAATCGAAACTTTCCAGCTTGGTATAGTTCTGCCTTAAAAAAAGTTCTTAAGGAGAAATATAAATTCCTCCGTAAATACCGTACCTATGGAAATACATCTGATTATGAATCTTTTAAATTATTACGCAAAAGGGCTAAAGCCATGGAAGATAGTTGTTATCAGTCTTATCTAGATAATTGTGAACGCGCGATAGTTAAAAACCCCAAGCTTTTTTGGTCTTTCATAAAAAATAATAAGACCACTAGCACATTTCCGTCTTCTATGACATTTGAAGGTCACAGTACTACCTCGGGCGAGGAAGCTTGTTCTTTATTTTCAGACTTCTTCAATAGTAACTTCCTGCAACAATCCTCTTGTTTGACCAGTTCTCCTCCAAAAACAAATATTAATTCAGTAATATCTACCATTGAAATACTACCTGAAACTATTCATAAGTTACTCGGCTCAGTTGATGTCACTAAAGGCGCGGGCCCGGATAACATCCCACCTCAATTTATATCCCGTTGCTCAGATTCCTTAACGTTACCTATCACCCTATTATTCAAGCGATCTGTGACAGAAGGTATAGTTCCAAATATATGGAAATCAGCTTTTGTTTCACCAATTCATAAGAGTGGTAGTAAAAATGAAATTAAAAATTACAGACCCATCTCGAAACTATGCGTGTTTGCCAAGCTTCTAGAAAAAATTGTTTATACACAAGTATATAGTTCACTTGCAAACCACTTTATTCCTGAACAACATGGTTTTCTTCCGCGCAGATCGACAACTTCCAATCTCTTAACCTTCGTTGAATACATTTCTGAGAATATGGACTCGGGTGGACAGGTCGACGCCATTTTTACGGATTTCAGCAAAGCTTTTGATCGAATAGATCACTCGCTGCTTCTGAAAAAACTCTTTAATGCTGGAATTCATGGAAACTTGTACAGGTGGTTTACCTCTTATGTTCTAAATAGGTCACAGGCTGTAGTGGTTAATGGTTTCACCTCCCCTTGGACTACTGTACCATCAGGTGTCCCCCAAGGTTCTTTGTTGGGACCCCTACTGTTTAACTTATTTGTGAACGATGTACACACATGTTTCTATCACTCCAAATTTCTCTTATACGCTGACGATATGAAAATTTACAAAAATATCACAACACTGACTGACTGCTACTTATTACAGGAGGACCTGAACAGGTTTGAAAAATATTGCCGAGATAATAATTTAGACCTAAATATTAATAAGTGTTATACTATAACGTTCAGCCGGGCTGATAAGACCATAAAGAACCTTTCCTACTCACTGCGTGAACAGTCTTTAAAGAAAGTATCAGAGATTCGTGACCTAGGCGTGATTCACGATTCGAAACTCTCATACTCCAAGCATCTGGATCACATTATCTCGAAGTCAATTAAGTCGCTTGGATTTGTAATTAGAATGAGCTCCCAATTCAAAAATATAAAAATTCTAAAAGTACTGTATTGCTCGTATGTACGTAGTGTCCTTGAATATTGCTCCCAAATTTGGAACCCTCAGTACACTACCTATATTAACAGGCTGGAATCCATCCAGAAACGATTTGTGAGATTCCTACAATATAAATGGGGAACATCTGACACTAACTATGAATCAAGATGCAGAAGGTATCATATGCTACCCCTGTATCTCAGACGTCAAGTAGCGGATACTTGCACATTCCTAAATATTGCCCAAAACAAAATAGATTCCTCCCTTCTTGTTTCCAAAATTAACCTGAAAGTCCCTTCACGCTCATCGAGAATATGCTCCTTCAACCCCTTTTATATTCCATTCTCCCATTCTAATTATAGGAAGAATTCCTTCTTCGTTCGAACACCTGCTTGCCTGAATGATTTGAGTAAACAACATGACATTGACATTTTTAATTCATCTATCTATGCTGTCAGAAAGTCAATCAATAAAAATTGGTTTGAGGCTGGTCACTGATTGTTGGATTCATTACTATATTACTAGGGATATTATTTCTGGGATTGCTTTTGTGACGTGTAATATTGTATCATTGCTAAATACTAATTATGTCTAACTAAATGTAAAGCAATTTTGTTAAAGTTTAGAATTTTAATTGTGGAAACATGTTAATAGTGCTTAGATATTAAGCAGCATTAATTTTTAAATTAAGTTTATCACTGTATGTTTTCCTTTCAAATAAAAAATAAAATAAAATAAAAATACTTGATTACGTTACTTGATTTATTGATACACTTGATGATCAAATGACCCGGGTGTGCGAACACGCGCGATCGCCTTGATTGATCGATGCGAACTGAACTTTATACAATAATTAATAATTACGCGAGCGCGTCCAAAACGCTGACTCTAAAAACCCTAAAAATGCTTGATGTACGATATGGATCGTACATATTCTGTCTCATAATTTATTTGTAACAATAGCTGTATTATTACTTAATGTTGCGTGCGCGTGGCGTGCGCGTGGAATGCGCGTGGAGTGCACGTGGAGTGCGCGTGGCGTGCGCGTGGAGTGCGCGAGGCGAGCACGTGGAGTGCGCACTTAACTTTAATTGTCACTTAACTTTTTAATTATTACTTAACTTTAATTATTACTAAACTTTAATTGTTACTTAACTTTAATTATCATTACTTAATGTTGCGTGCGCGTGGCGTGCGCGTGGAATGCGCGTGGAGTGCACGTGGAGTGCGCGTGGCGTGCGCGTGGAGTGCGCGAGGCGAGCACGTGGAGTGCGCACTTAACTTTAATTGTCACTTTACTTTAATTATTACTTAACTTTAATTATTACTAAACTTTAATTGTTACTTAACTTTAATTATCACTTAACTTTATGTATTACTTAACTTAATTTTATTTATTTTTATTTATTTCTTCGGAAAACTTACAGCTATTAAATAACAAATTAACTTAACTAAATTGTAACTATAAGCCATTTAAAAGTTTTCGCAAATAGTTAAAAAATGAAAGTGCAAAAAAAAAATTATTGAGAAGTTAATCAGGCTAAAAAACATACTGAAAAAACTTAAAAATATTTTTTTTCTCACATTGCATCTACTAAACACGGTTTAAGAAATTTAATAAAAAGTTATCAATATTAGTGTAAGTATGTATAATGTTAATAAACTTAGTCTACGCTTATCGCTAGGCAAAACTATTAAACTAGATTAGTATCTAGTTTGGTGACATTAAATCATCAACTTTGAAAAGGAGTTAGTTACCAACTTTCTAATCTTATAAGGCTTAGTAGAAAATATGTCAAAGGAGGGATTTATTTTCAAAAATTCATTAAGTTGAGAACTAGCCCTTAGTAGAAACGAATTACTGCGATAGTAAGTATTAAAGGTAGGTACATCTATGGGAACGAAATTTCTTAAATACTTGGTGGGGATACTGAAGTTTAATTTCTCTAGTAAATATGTGCTGTCAATGTTACTATTGATTATTTTAACTAAGTGGGATTGATCAGTTAAATTTCGTCTGAGTTTTAATGGTAAAAAGTGGAAATGTCTACACCTGTCTTCGTAATTACATAAATAATAATTACTTCTAAATTGTAGGTATCTTAGAAAACGCTTAAATTATTACCTAACTTTAATTGTTACTTTACTTTAATTATAACTTAACTTTAATTGTTACTTAACTTTAATTCTTACTTAACTTTTATTATTACTTAACTTTAATTCTTACTTAACTTTAATTATTACTTAACTTTAATTATTAATTGACTTTAATTGTTACTTAACTTTAATTATAACTTAGCTTTAAGTATCACTTAACTTTAATTATTACTTAACTTTAAGTATTACTTAACTTTAATTATTACTTAACTTGAATTGTTACTTAACTTTAAATGTCGCTTAACTTAAATTATTACTTAACTTTAATTATTACTTAACTTTAAGTATTACTTTACTTTAATTGTAACATAACTTTAAGTATTACTTAACTTTAATTATTAGCTTTAAGTATTACTTAACTTTCATTATTACTTAACTTGAATTGTTACTTAACTTTAATTATTACTTAACTTTAAGTATTACTTTACTTTAATTGTAACATAACTTTAAGTATTACTTAACTTTAATTATTAGCTTTAAGTATTACTTAACTTTAAGCGTGGCGTGCGCGTGGCGTGCGCGTGTAGTGCGCGTGGCGTGCGCGTGGAGTGTGCGTGGTGTGCGCGTGGCGTGCGCGTGTAGTGCGCGTGGCGTGCGCGTGGAGTGCGCGTGGAGTGCGCGTGGCGTGAGCGTGGCGTGCGCGTGGCGTGAGCGTGGCGTGCGCGTGGCGTGCGCGTGGCGTGCGCGTGTAGTGCGCGTGGCGTGCGCGTGGAGTGTGCGTGGTGTGCGCGTGGCGTGCGCGTGTAGTGCGCGTGGCGTGCGCGTGGCGTGCGCGTGGCGTGCGCGTGGCGTGCGCGTGGTGTGCGCGTGGAGTGCGCGTGGAGTGCGAGTGGAGTGCGCGTGAGGTGCGCTTAGAGTGCACGTGGAGTACGCGAGGAGTGCGCGTGCGCGTGTAATGCGCGTGGCGTGCGCGTGTAATGCGCGTGGTGTGCGCGTGGAGTGCGCGTGGAGTGCGCGTGGAGTGCGCGTGGAGTGCGCGTGGAGTGCGCGTGAGGTGCGCTTAGAGTGCACGTGGAGTACGCGAGGAGTGCGCGTGGCGTGCGCGTGGTGTGCGCGTGGCGTGAGCGTGGCGTGCGCGTGGCGTGCGCGTGGCGTGCGCGTGGCGTGCGCGTGGTGTGCGCGTGGAGTGCGCGTGGAGTGCGCGTGGAGTGCGCGTGAGGTGCGCTTAGAGTGCACGTGGAGTACGCGAGGAGTGCGCGTGCGCGTGTAATGCGCGTGGTGTGCGAGTGGAGTGCGCGTGGAGTGCGCGTGGAGTGCGCGTGAGGTGCGCTTAGAGTGCACGTGGAGTACGCGAGGAGTGCGCGTGGCGTGCGCGTGGCGTGTGCGTGGTGTGCGCGTGGCGTGCGCGTGTAGTGCGCGTGGCGTGCGCGTGGAGTGCGCGTGGAGTGCGCGTGGCGTGAGCGTGGCGTGAGCGTGGCGTGCGCGTGGCGTGCGCGTGGTGTGCGCGTGGCGTGCGCGTGGCGTGCGCGTGCGCGTGTAATGCGCGTGGCGTGCGCGTGCGCGTGTAATGCGCGTGGCGTGCGCGTGTAATGCGCGTGGCGTGCGCGTGGAGTGCGCGTGGAGTGCGCGTGGCGTGCGCGTGGAGTGCGCGTGGAGTGCGCGTGGAGTGCGCGTGAGGTGCGCGTGGCGTGCGCGTGGCGTGCGCGTGGCGTGCGCGTGGCGTGCGCTTGTAGTGCGCGTGGCGTGCGCGTGGAGTGTGCGTGGAGTGCGCGTGGCGTGCGCGTGGCGTGCGCGTGTAGTGCGCGTGGCGTGCGCGTGGAGTGCGCGTGGCGTGCGCGTGTAGTGCGTGGCGTGCGCGAAATAATAATAAACGAAGGACCATAAAGGTATGTAGCGTCCTTGATTGACTACTACTCCTTTTACTTGATAAATGAAACGATAGTCTTGATACTTGATTACGTTACTTGATTTATTGATACACTTGATGATCAAATGACCCGGGTGTGCGAACACGCGCGATCGCCTTGATTGATCGATGCGAACTGAACTTTATACAATAATTAATAATTACGCGAGCGCGTCCAAAGCGCTGACTCTAAAAACCCTAAAAATGCTTGATGTACGATATGGATCGTACATATTCTGTCTCATAATTTAATTGTAACAATAGCTGTATTATTACTTAATGTTGCGTGCGCGTGGCGTGCCCGTGGCGTGCGCGTGGAGTGCGCGAGGCGAGCACGTGGAGTGCGCACTTAACTTTAATTGTCACTTAACTTAAATTATTACTTAACTATAACTATTACTAAACTTTAATTGTTACTTAACTTTAACTATTACTTAACTTTAAGTATTACTTAACTTTAATAATTACTTCACTTTAATTGTTACTTAACTTTAACTATTACTTAACTTTAAGTATTACTTAACTTTAATAATTACTTAACTTTAATTGTTACTTAACTTTAATTATTACTTATTGTCACTTAACTTTAATTACTTAACTTTAAGTATTACTAAACTTTAATTATTAATTAACTTAAAGTATTACTTATCTTTAATTGTTACTTAACTTTAAGTATTACTTTACTTTAATTGTAACATAACTTTAAGTATTACTTAACTTTAATTATTAGCTTTACTTAACTTTAAATGTCGCTTAACTTAAATTATTACTTAACTTTAATTATTACTTAACTTTAAGTATTACTTTACATTAATTGTAACATAACTTTAAGTATTACTTAACTTTAATTATTAGTAAACTTGAATTGTTACTTAACTTTAAATGTCGCTTAACTTAAATTATTACTTAACTTTAATTATAACTAACTTTAAGTATTACTTTACTTTAATTGTAACATAACTTTAAGTATTACTTAACTTTAATTATTACTTAACTTGAATTGTTACTTAACTTTAATAATTACTTAACTTTAATTGTTACTTAACTTTAATTATAACTTAACTTTAAGTATTACTTAACTTTAATTATTACTTAACTTTAAGTATTACTTAACTTTAATTATTACTTAACTTGAATTGTTACTTAACTTTAAATGTCGCTTAACTTAAATTATTACTTAACTTTAATTATTACTTAACTTTAAGTATTACTTTACTTTAATTATAACTCAACTTTAAGTATTACTTAAAGTTTTCGTTTCGTTTTCGTTTCGTGTTCGTTTTCGTTTTCGTTTCTTTTTCATTTCTTGTTCATTTTCTTTTTCGTTTTCGTTTCGTTTTCGTTTCGTTTTCGTTTTCGTTTTCGTTTTCGTTTTCGTTTTCGTTTTCGTTTTCGTTTTCGTTTTCGTTTTCGTTTTCGTTTTCGTTTTCGTTTTCGTTTTCGTTTTCGTTTTCGTTTTCGTTTTACTATAAACTTTTGCCATGGAATAAAGTAGGGATAGATTTCTTTGATTTTAATAAAAAAAAATATTTGATTGTAGTCGATTATTTTTCAAAATATGTCGAAATAGCTTTATTTCAAATGTTCAAATGCTAATGCAGTAATAACTCATCTAAAGTCAATATTTTCTAGACATGGCATACCTGAAATTATGATAAGTGACAACGGACCTCCATTTTATTCAAAAGAGCTCCAAATGTTCACTCAAAATTGGAATATTAAACATATAAAATCAAGTCCATATTTAAGTCGCTCAAATGGTATGATAGAAAGAACAATAGGCACAGTCATGCATATTTTAAATAAATGTAAAGCAGATAATACTGATCCTCATATTGCAATGCTTATGTACAGAAATACACCAAAACAAAGTCGTTATTCTCCGTCACAACTTTGTATGTCTAGATGTTTACGTACTAAAGTACCAGTCACAGATACTCAATTAATACCATCACTAGTTGATATGAGAAAATTATCTAATTATATTGAAACAGAATAGAAATATTCACCACTTTATTACAATAAAAACACTAAACAATTGTCAGATTTACTAGTTGGTGATAACATAATATATTTTAAACACAAGCCTGATGGTTCTTGGGTTCCTGGTAGAATAAAACAGGTAGACAATGAACCTCGTAGCTACACTATTCAGTCCCCAGAAAGAGCATTCGGTAGAAATCGTGAACACATTATAAAACCTGTAACTTCAGTCACTGATTCTGAAAAACCTGAAAAGGAAAAAGATAGTATTAGATTGCCTATAACAACACGGTCAGGACGTATTGTCAAACCTCCTAAATACTTTATTAATGATAATTATTAAAATAAGTTAGTGAAGTTCTAGAAATTATGAAATTACACTATATTGTTGAATGACTAATATTGTTTATCTAATTTAAGATTGTCAGTCTAATGTCAGCTGTCACTTACTAAATGTCAAATGTCATTGTCATTGGAATTGTCAAAGTCAGATTTGTTTTTTTTTAATTGTCTATAGGTTATGGAGTCACATATTGTAAAATAATATTAAAAAAAATGTACTTACCTTAGTCAATAAATATTAAATAAAATGATAATTATTAAAATAAGTTAGTAAAGTTCTAGAAAATAAGTTACTTAAGTTCTACGTAAACTCGTAATCGTTTTCGTTTTCGTTTTCGTTTTCGTTTCGTGTTCGTTTTCGTTTTCGTTTTCGTTTCGTGTTCGTTTTCGTTTTCGTTTTCGTTTTCGTTTTCGTTTTCGTTTTCGTTTTCGTTTCGTTTTCGTTTTCGTTTTCGTTTTCGTTTTCGTTTTCGTTTCGTTTCGTTTTCGTTTTCGTTTTCGTTTTCGTTTTCGTTTTCGTTTTCGTTTTCGTTTTCGTTTTCGTTTTCGTTTTCGTTTTCGTTTTCGTTTTCGTTTTCGTTTTCGTTTTCGTTTTCGTTTTCGTTTTCGTTTTCGTTTTCGTTTTCGTTTTCGTTTTCGTTTTACTATAAACCTTTGCCATGGAATAAAGTAGGTATAGATTTCTTTGATTTTAATAGTAAAAAATATTTAATTGTAGTTGATTATTTTTCAAAATATGTCGAAATAGCTTTATTTCAAATGTTCAAATGCTAATGCAGTAATAACTCATCTAAAGTCAATATTTTCTAGACATGGCATACCTGAAATTATGATAAGTGACAACGGACCTCCATTTTATTCAAAAGAGCTCCAAATGTTCACTCAAAATTGGAATATTAAACATATAAAATCAAGTCCATATTTAAGTCGCTCAAATGGTATGATAGAAAGAACAATAGGCACAGTCATGCATATTTTAAATAAATGTAAAGCAGATAATACTGATCCTTATATTGCAATGCTTATGTACAGAAATACACCAAAACAAAGTCGTTATTCTCCGTCAGAACTTTGTATGTCTAGATGTCTACGTACTAAAGTACCAGTCACAGATACTCAATTAATACCATCACTAGTTGATATGAGAAAATTATCTAATTATATTGAAACAGAATAGAACTTTATTACAATAAAAACACTAAACAATTGTCAGATTTACTAGTTGGTGATAACATAATATATTTTAAACACAAGCCTTGGGTTCCTGGTAGAATAAAACAGGTAGACAATGAACCTCGTAGCTACACTATTCAGTCCCCAGAAAGAGCATTCGGTAGAAATCGTGAACACATTATAAAACCTGTAACTTCAGTCACTGATTCTGAAAAACCTGAAAAGGAAAAAGATAGTATTAGATTGCCTATAACAACACGGTCAGGACGTATTGTCAAACCTCCTAAATACTTTATTAATGATAATTATTAAAATAAGTTAGTGAAGTTCTAGAAATTATGAAATTACACTATATTGTTGTATGACTAATATTGTTTATTTAATTTAAGATTGTCAGTCTAATGTCAGCTGTCACTTACTAAATGTCAAATGTCATTGTCATTGGAATTGTCAAAGTCAGATTTGTTTTTTTTAATTGTCTATAGGTTATGGAGTCACATATTGTAAAATAATATTAAAAAAAAATGTACTTACCTTAGTCAATAAATATTAAATAAAATGATAATTATTAAAATAAGTTAGTAAAGTTCTAGAAAATAAGTTAGTTAAGTTCTACGTAAACTCGTAATCGTTTTCGCTTTCGTTTTCGTTTTCCTTTTTTGTTTTCGTTTTCGTTTTCGTTTCTTTTTCGTTTCGTGTTCGTTTTCGTTTTCGTTTTCGTTTCGTTTCGTTTTCGTTTTCGTTTTCGTTTCGTTTTCGTTTCGTGTTCGTTTTCATTTTCGTTTTCGTTTAGTTTTCGTTTTCGCTTTCGTTTTCGTTTTCGTTTTGCACGTTTCGTGCGCGTGGAGTGCGCGTGACGTTTAGTTCTTCTGTACGTAATAGGTATTGTAATGTTAGAAATAAGCAAACACCAACTAAAAAAATAATATATATATAAATAACTGATATTCTTGTTTAAAATAACTGATATTTGAGTTTAAAATGTTTAAAACTTTGTTGTAGTAGTACTAGGTATTCATAACGTAATATTTAAGTCAATATTTTGTAAACTATTACTATCAGTGAAAACTTCTAATTGGCTCCTTATTATGTATTCTGTCTCATAATTTAATTGTAACAATAGCTGTAAGTTTTCCAAGTATCATAAAATAAAAATAAAAATAAAATATTCTATTCTATTCTATTCTTAATTATTACTTAACTTAAAGTATTACTTAACTTTAATTATTACTTAACTTTAAGTATTACTTTACTTTAATTATAACTCAACTTTAAGTATTACTTAAAGTTTTTGTTTCGTTTTCGTTTCGTGTTCGTTTTCGTTTTCGTTTCTTTTTCATTTCGTGTTCATTTTCTTTTTCGTTTTCGTTTCGTTTTCGTTTTCGTTTTCGTTTTCGTTTTCGTTTTCGTTTTCGTTTTCGTTTTCGTTTTCGTTTTCGTTTTCGTTTTCGTTTTCGTTTTCGTTTTCGTTTTCGTTTTACTATAAACTTTTGCCATGGAATAAAGTAGGGATAGATTTCTTTGATTTTAATAAAAAAAAATATTTGATTGTAGTCGATTATTTTTCAAAATATGTCGAAATAGCTTTATTTCAAATGTTCAAATGCTAATGCAGTAATAACTCATCTAAAGTCAATATTTTCTAGACATGGCATACCTGAAATTATGATAAGTGACAACGGACCTCCATTTTATTCAAAAGAGCTCCAAATGTTCACTCAAAATTGGAATATTAAACATATAAAATCAAGTCCATATTTAAGTCGCTCAAATGGTATGATAGAAAGAACAATAGGCACAGTCATGCATATTTTAAATAAATGTAAAGCAGATAATACTGATCCTCATATTGCAATGCTTATGTACAGAAATACACCAAAACAAAGTCGTTATTCTCCGTCACAACTTTGTATGTCTAGATGTTTACGTACTAAAGTACCAGTCACAGATACTCAATTAATACCATCACTAGTTGATATGAGAAAATTATCTAATTATATTGAAACAGAATAGAAATATTCACCACTTTATTACAATAAAAACACTAAACAATTGTCAGATTTACTAGTTGGTGATAACATAATATATTTTAAACACAAGCCTGATGGTTCTTGGGTTCCTGGTAGAATAAAACAGGTAGACAATGAACCTCGTAGCTACACTATTCAGTCCCCAGAAAGAGCATTCGGTAGAAATCGTGAACACATTATAAAACCTGTAACTTCAGTCACTGATTCTGAAAAACCTGAAAAGGAAAAAGATAGTATTAGATTGCCTATAACAACACGGTCAGGACGTATTGTCAAACCTCCTAAATACTTTATTAATGATAATTATTAAAATAAGTTAGTGAAGTTCTAGAAATTATGAAATTACACTATATTGTTGAATGACTAATATTGTTTATCTAATTTAAGATTGTCAGTCTAATGTCAGCTGTCACTTACTAAATGTCAAATGTCATTGTCATTGGAATTGTCAAAGTCAGATTTGTTTTTTTTTAATTGTCTATAGGTTATGGAGTCACATATTGTAAAATAATATTAAAAAAAATGTACTTACCTTAGTCAATAAATATTAAATAAAATGATAATTATTAAAATAAGTTAGTAAAGTTCTAGAAAATAAGTTACTTAAGTTCTACGTAAACTCGTAATCGTTTTCGTTTTCGTTTTCGTTTTCGTTTCGTGTTCGTTTTCGTTTTCGTTTTCGTTTCGTGTTCGTTTTCGTTTTCGTTTTCGTTTTCGTTTTCGTTTTCGTTTTCGTTTTCGTTTCGTTTTCGTTTTCGTTTTCGTTTTCGTTTTCGTTTTCGTTTCGTTTTCGTTTTCGTTTTCGTTTTCGTTTTCGTTTTCGTTTTCGTTTTCGTTTTCGTTTTCGTTTTCGTTTTCGTTTTCGTTTTCGTTTTCGTTTTCGTTTTCGTTTTCGTTTTCGTTTTCGTTTTCGTTTTCGTTTTCGTTTTCGTTTTCGTTTTCGTTTTCGTTTTCGTTTTCGTTTTCGTTTTCGTTTTCGTTTTCGTTTTCGTTTTCGTTTTCGTTTTCGTTTTCGTTTTCGTTTTCGTTTTCGTTTTCGTTTTCGTTTTCGTTTTCGTTTTCGTTTTCGTTTTCGTTTTCGTTTTCGTTTTCGTTTTCGTTTTCGTTTTCGTTTTCGTTTTCGTTTTCGTTTTCGTTTTCGTTTTCGTTTTCGTTTTCGTTTTCGTTTTCGTTTTCGTTTTCGTTTTCGTTTTCTTTGTCGCTTATCGCTGTTGATTTCATTTTGTTTTCATTTCATTTTCGTTTTTTCGTCGACATAGTTAATTTTTATTGTCAAACACTTTATTGTTTAACAATAAATTTATATTTTAAGGTTACAGCCTGGCAAAAAAGAAAGGCTGTAAAGTGTAAACCGTTTTCGATCGTAGCACCTTTTTACTTTTCTCATGTGATAATGCTTAGTCTTACTACGCAGCAGTTGAGATTTAATAATAATATGACATTCGACGTTATGAAATCTGTTCATTACATAGTACTGAGCCAGCTCACCTATCTTTTTGATATTTTCGATTCACATTCATCTAGTTCACCTAGTCGGCTTTACCTGTGTCAACGTGGCTCGAAATTAAAAAAAAGGCCCACTAGAAAACAAACATCACAACAAAGAAAAAAAATTGCAATTTCCCCGACTGTACATTTCTGCGAAACAACTCATTTCCCCGACTGTCCATTTCTGCTAAACAACTCATATCCCCGACTGTACATTTCTGCTTAACAACTCATTTCGCCGACTGTACATTTCTGCTAAACAACTCATTTTCCCGACTGTACATTTCTGCTAAACAACTCATTTCCCCGACTGTAGATTTTGTTTGAGTTTGAGTTCGAGTTCGACACAAAACACGTTACTCACCAACCGTCTTACGCTTTTTCTTTGGTTTTTGGATCAACACGAAAATCTGACGCGCGTTTCACAGTTTTTAACCATCTCACAAAAGTGTTCAACGCCGCTAAAGAAGTTTTCACTTCAAAAATAAAACATCATTGATATAAAGTATATCGCCCGTATTATTTTATTGAATTAGTGACTTAAATGTAGTAGTGGTGTTATAGAACAACATTCAACAGCTGTGGCCTCCAGAGCCCCTAGAGAAAACAAGAATACTAATAAGCTTGAGTTTCTAAAAAAAATCGTTAATCTTCTCAATAAATTACCCAGCCATTACTGTCGAACAACAATAAATTGTACTTGGAACAGACGTTCACTACTTAGCAATCGCTTGCAACAATGTTTATAAGTCTAGTTGTGAAAAAGAAGGCATAGATGCCCTAACCATTAACAAAATGAAAGATGTACTTTCAGAAATGAATGTTTCTTTGTCCAAGCCTCGTAAAGACCAATGTGACGTGCTTCTGGCCTATACTAACGGACATTTACCAGAAAATGAGTACGAGGTTCATCAAGCTGAAAAGAAGAAAGCAAGAGACAAAAAAAGTAAAGATAAAATCAGGGCTTTGGAGGGTGAATGCCATGTCTTAACCATGGATGTCCAAGCTGTTAAATTGTCTCCGATGACCAACGCCAACGCTCTTTACTGTCGGACTAATCTATGTAACCACAATTTTACAATCTACAATCTTGCCACAAGTGATGCAACATGTAACTGTTTCGATGAAACTATTAGTGACGGCTCAGCATCAACTTTTGCTACTTTTTTGGTTCATTACTTGGAATCCAATTTTCTGGGAAAGGTTGATAATCGCCCTATTATAATATAATACTCTGATGGTTGTAGAGCCCAGAACCGAAATGTAATAATGTCCAATGCACTATTAAATCTTGCCAAAAAAAATCCGTTGTCTGTAAAGTCGGTTTACTGACGATAGTTGAACGTGACAACGTATGACGTTGTCACGTTCAACTATCCTTAACCCCCTAACCTAACCTACATTACATAACATAACCCTCGCTTCCGAATCTCTATAAATAAAAACAACTTTTTCGACTGTAACCTAAAGTTATTTCGATGTATTTCGTTCAAATGATTGTCTAAAAATATTTATAATGAGTAAAATAAACTATTCGCAATACAAAACGCTACATACATTTAGAGATGGGCAATTCCTCTCAATCAATTCACAAAATGAATTGTCAAAACTGTCAAAGTCACGAATATCAAATTAGTACAAATTTAGACCAATTTAATTGGTCAAACTCACAAATGTCAAATTAGTACGAATTTAGACCAATTGAATTGGTCTAAATTTGACATTCGTGAGTTTGACAGTTTTGACTATTCATTTTGTGTTGAAATTGATTGAGAGGAATTGCTATGGTACCATTTTAGCCCTGCAGAAACATCATCAGGGTATTTGTTTAACCCTTATTTCGATCCTAAATAACGGGCTATACGTTTACTTTCAGAAATTCTAGCTCGGAAATTACCTATTCCATATTTTAAATAGGTTTCTGTATTATAGTATTAAACTATTCAAGATTTTACAAAAAAAAATACTATTTTATGTTTCAAAGAAAAATAATATAAAAAATCGAAAAGTGTAAACCTGTCAAGCGAGAGCGCAATAGGAATAACTCGGTGCGCCTATTTGTGTCGATTTAAATATACATAAACTCGAAAATATAAAATATTTAGTTTTCACCCGCCCAAAACATCCAATGGGTGGAATGAAATGGGTGATAACTGGGTTTTTACCCAGTGATGGGTTTTAACCCGGGTGATTACCCATCTATACATACATTCGAACAAAGACGAAATCCAGTAAAATCTTCGAACAAAGCACAAGTCATACCTTGACACGTAGGAAATAGAGTACAATTTTGAATATCCGAAATAATACTAATAGCTCACAGATTGTTTACCAACTTCGAGTAGCAAGATATCGACAATTGCAGCACTTACGTCAGCATCTTGTTGGCCCAGCGGGACAAGCTAGATATCACAGCGCCAACTTCCAGGATCGCGTCCACGCGGTGGCAATACTTTACTTTTCGCTTTCTTTAAAAAACATGTAAATGTACTATAGTATTTATATAATATAGCAGCTGTCCACGCAGACGCATCGCTCACTCAAGTAGGACTTAGGAGAGAGACGGATGTCGAACGCTGCCGAACGCAAAGGCCGATTATGCTTCCTTGTCGCTCGTTCCGCGCTCTCGCTTGCACTTCAAGCCTTAAATGGAACGCCTCAGAGCAAGGTAACGCCGCATGAACTGTCATGTTTTTCGTGCGCGCACCCCATATCGAATTATAAGACGTTATCACGTCAAAAATATTATGTTGAAATAATTCAAAAGTACCTTACCAAAGGACACACTCAAATGGATTGCGACTCCGTCCATGGTACTAATGAAAGTGCGTTAAAAAATCGTGACATCTATAATTTGCCCAGTGATTATCACCGTATATCTCAGGAAACAAGAAAACGAAATCCGTGTGAGGTTTTCGTGACAACTTTTGATTTCTTTCATGATTATACAAATAAGAGAAAGATACAAATCCCTGTTAAAGCATACATCGATACGCCCTGGTCGAAGTGTTAGAGATCCTGTGGTTGTTCAACTCAAAGCTATAAATAAAATACACCATAAGGGCATATCTTACAAACTGCAATTCGATGAAGAATACCGTTTGTTACCACAAAGACCAAAAATATAGACCTTGCTCACGCTAAATTTCCAAAATCACATTCTGCTCCTTTGTCAGTTACTGAGAGGAAGTTTAAAGATTTACAAGAGATTAAAAATGTGATCCCCAGGGATTGTTGGCCATATTACGATCCCTACCCCATCGTAATTAAAAAAGTTACTTGAATTAGATTGAATTTAATTGTGTTCATATTCTTTCATTAATAATAAAATTACTTAAAAAAATATTGTTTTATTTCTATGAGTAACACATTACCTTGTATCTACATAAATTCTGTCAATTTAGTTACTGCATTTCCATGTAAGTGGATTATTGAATTCTTTAATTTTCTGTTGCAACTGAAATCCTTATTTCGACTACTCCTAGGTAGACTATCGTAACATCAAAATGGTATGGTATGTAAGACATATCATAATTTACAGGGGAATTGCCTAATTCGATTATTATAAATTATTTATAAATTATCTATTCTGACAAAAGTGTGAAATACCTTTAAAAATTGTTTTATAAATTTTAGAAGTAGGTCGTTGACATTATTTACACTGTTAATGTGCAAAAAAAGTGCTAAAATATAGTAGGTAATCAACTTAATTGGCTTGTAAAGCACCATAATATTTAGTAGCAAACATTTTATTATAAACTAGCGACCCGCCCCAGCGTCGCACGGGTATAAAATGTACAGCCACTAAAAAAATTATGCCTAAAGCCTTCCTCAATAAATGGGCTACTAACACTGAAAGAATTTTTCAAATCGGACCAGTAGTTCCTGAGATTAGCGCATTCAAGTTAGCCCTTTCAAATAATTTCCCCCGTTTTTTCCACATTTTCCTCTATTTCTTCGCTCCTATTAGCCTTAGCGTGATAAAATATAGCCTATAACCTTCCTCGATAAATGGACTATCTAACACTGAAAGAATCATTAAAAATCCGTTGCGTAGTTTTAAATATTAAAGGGAACAAAGGGACATGAGGAAAAAAAGCGACTATGTTTTATAATAAGTATAGAAGAAATAATATTTTGTAACCTTCTTAAAAAAAATCATATGATAAGCTTTATAACTTAAGAGTATTTATCACAATCTGTACTCCAATACCAAAATAATTATTAATGCGAAATGTATCTCTTTACACCCAAACAAGGAAAATCTTTTGATTTTCCTGACATTTGGTATGAAGATACTTGGAGTCCTGGAAAAGGACATTTTTATCCCGGGATAAGAAGAATCCTACGTCCTTTACTATACGGTCCCCACGAGACAAACGAATTTTTAGCTCTACGGAGTTGTGGGCATCAACTAGAAAACCTTAAACACTGCTAGGTATTATTAATTTCATGTTGTTGATTTTTGTTAAGGCCTGTTTAAAATTCAGCTTGTTATTATTTTTAGCAATATTCCGCGAAATAAACTTCCACCTTTAAGTAAATGAGTGAGTGCACGCATAGGCATGCGTACAGCACCTCCCTCCTCCCACACTGCCTATGCGTACACTCGCATACAAGAACTTGCAAACACCACCACCACACAAGCAATAATGTTGGCAAATCCGTGCAAGGCCCCTCACCACCATGCAGGTTGAAAACCTCGACGCGCGTTTCGCTCCAACACCGGAGCGTCCTCAGGATGCGATAGTGTATATGTGGGTCAAACTGGACGCAGATTTGAGACTCGGTATAAAGAACATATCGCGGCTTATAGGAATGGTCATCCTGATAAGTCACATTTTGCTAAACATCTTTTAGATAGTAATCATACCGTGCCCGATAGTCATTCCTATAAAGTTTTACATAAATGCGATAAAGGCGGCTGAGCGTGTTGGAACAATTAGAGATCATAAAAGAAAAGAAAAATAACAGATTTGCATTGTTGAATGACCAAACTTGCTTGACTACGTCACCGCTTATTAATATGTTCGGGGGTACTGGTGAGGGTAGTGGGGGTAGTGGGGATAGTAGCGGGGCTTGATAGGGTATAAAAGGCGGTGTTTTGGCCGGCGGCGGCACTTGACAGACGTTGTTCGTAGAGTCCACATCCTGAGGATGCTCCGGTGTTGGAGCGAAACGCGCGTCGAGGTTTTCAACCTGCATGGTGGTGAGGGGCCTTGCACGGATTTGCCAACATTATTGCTTGTGTGGTGGTGGTGTTTGCAAGTTCTTGTATGCGAGTGTACGCATAGGCAGTGTTGGAGGAGGGAGGTGCTGTACGCATGCCTATGCGTGCACTCACTCATTTACTTAAAGGTGGAAGTTTATTTCGCGGAATATTGCTAAAAATAATAACAAGCTGAATTTTAAGCTATGGATTTCCGCAAAGTAACGCCTGATTCCATTAACTATTTAAGGCCTGTTATCAATTATAATTTCTTTTTCGCTATCACATGGGTCCACTATTACGAACAATGGCTCCTGTGAACCAGATACCTACACGTTGAAGAATAAGTATGGCTAAGAGTGCTATGTATCAAATGCGTAAAGCCTTGCGTGACAAAATGTTTTCTTTAAAAAGTAGGACAAAACTTGTCCACGCTTTAGTATACAGCATACTTCAACAGACGGCAGATATATCAACGCCTTCGAGATGTGATAATGGAGGAAAATGCTCCAAATTTCATAGACAGCTTTCGGAACCAACGCGTCCATCCTGGATAAGCTTAAATTTATTTTTACAAGGCTTTTTACCACAATATGCCTCAAATGTATTTTAGAATACTATGGACACATATCCAGAAAGAAAGGAGACAATATTGAAATAGTCATTGGCAAGACCAAGGGAGAAAGACCGCGGGGCCGCAGTCCCATGCGTTAGTCCGATCAAATACGAACCTTAATTATTGAGTCCAATGTCTACGACGCTTTTCGAGTGGCTGAAGATAGAAAAAGATGGCTTAACATTATTAGAAGGAAGGTTATATAAAGGGGAGGTCACGACCCTCTGATATGAGGAATACGGCTACAGGAAGAGGATCACTTCGGATACTAGTACCAGTTCTTGAAAAACTTTCAGGAAGAAAAAAGAGATCATGATATTATATCAACTAAGTACACTCTATATTCATACTTTTGCATAAATTCAAAAGTGTGTTCGTTTATTTGTCCATGTATTGCCTCCTCACGCCTAACCGCTTAATCGTTTTTTTTTAATGATATACATACTTTATGGGTATACTCTGAATCCCGGGCGACAAACGGGTAAAGACAAGTTGGGCCTTGAATAAGCTTATGCAACGCCTATAACTCTACAAGGCGAAGATTCAGCGTCACGTAGAATACTGTTCTCATCTCTGGGAAAGGGCGACAAAATACCAACTATTCCCTCTGGATAGGAACCAACAAAGGGCCGCTTAGATTGTAGCCAGCCATAGTGTTTCAAACAAGCTAGAACCCTTGGAATTATGCTCACATGTGGCTTCGTTCTGCATCTTCTAGCTGCTGTATCAAGGGGAGGTGCTTCGTTATCACATCTCTTGCAACATTTTGACATCGTTCCACGGTAAAAATTACCATCTTTCACAGTAAATCTGAATCAAACTGCCGTCAGTAGTATTTCCGGACCAATACGACATGAAAACCTGAAGAAGAGAGTGACCTTCTTGAAAAGGCTGGCAACGTATTGGCAACTCTTCTGATGTTGCGAGCGTCCATGGGTTATCCACTTGCTTCCCATCAGATGCTCTTTTGCCCCCTAAATAATAGTTGTAATAAAAGAAATAGATCGGTAAGAGCTACCGCACACCTGAGACACGACTGTCTTAAGTCAGACTATCGCATAATAAAATGCACTAGATGCGCACATTTGAGACAAAACGTCTAATAGAAAATGTTGTCTAATGCGCCCCGCGACAAGTCTGACTAACGCCTGTCGGCTTCCCTTTAAAGTGTATGCGAGCGCGCACATCTACGACAAAACTGTCTAGCCACAATAGACATAACTACCAGTAGCTCGACTCAAGGCTCGGAAACCTGGTTTATCTTCGCGATCCTGTTCGTTAGAAACGCCATACATTTCCAAAAGAGCGTTTTCATTTCGATTCCGCTCTGAACGGTCCGAAATTATTTCTGGTTTTGTTCTAAGAGCATTAAATTGCTCACTGCTCAAAATACCGATTAGAACCGTTCGCAGTTATGTTCGCCCCGTCCAATCACACCCACCACGACCATCACCCATTGTTCACACATAAACAAGTTATGGCCTATTGGCTATTAGATGGTGCACTAGAAAGGGATAGAAGATATCACTCCACTAGTTACTTTCCGCGAGAAATTAACTAGGTTAATTTCAGAAGCAATACCGCTCGCATCTCTATTTCACTCTAAACGAGCACTTATCCAAAAACCTGGTTATAGAGCGTTTTAACCTGGTTAAAAAGTACCGGTTCCGAGCTCTGGACTTCGACTGCAAAGAGACGGACAGGTTTCAATATATTATGTCAATTCGTCGGGTTTCACTAAGATTATGAATGGCTGATATAATTTATTTTTAAATACTTATAGATTTCAAAATTATATTCTGACAGTTTTAATCACATGTGCCAAAACATAAACAATAATACGACCAAAAAGAGAAACACGTCCAGCGATCCAAGTACGAGTTGCGAGCAGTTCTGAAAATGTTCCATAGATATAAATAGAAAAGTTCTCATTCGGATAAAAATAACTTCAAAAACAAACGGGAAAAGACTCGACGGGAATCTTTCCCGTCTTTTCCCGTCCCGTCGACTGGAATCTTTTCTATCTATATCTATGGAACATTTTTCAGAACTGCTCGCAATAGACGCAAAATGCACTCAGTTTTAATTTTATTAATAACATACAATTTGTTATTTGAAATAACTAAGTTGTAAATATAAATTATTTCAAATTGACGTGTTTCACAACCCGTTTTTTAACGTGTTTAACATGTTTAACATCCCAGAGAAATACAGAAATAGGAAACCCTAATGCCTGTAATATGCCATGCCGGACTTACGATCAATAATGTCAGAGGTGTTTGAAACATACTGCAGTTTACGTTTCGAAAAAGGCGGTTATTATTCGAATTTAATATTTTTTTCTTGAAGATCCTAAAAGATCTAACATAATTGTATGCATTTTCGCAAAAAAACGAAATTTGCCATTTTGTGGCTTACGATAGTCTACCTAGGAGCAGTCGATAACATGGCTATAAAATAAATAAACGAATAATGTGAAAAAAGTTGTATTAAATTGTTCGCATCGCTTTTAAGAAAGTTTTTATCGTCTACTGTACAAAATACTTTTTGCATTTAGAAGGTCCTGCACTGACGCTGACGATATATTAAGTACTAGATACCGCCCGCATTTCCGTACCCAGCAAAATCGGGTCAGCGGCTTGGACGCAAAGACAGACAGACACACTTTCGCATTTATAATATTAGTAGATAACCCTTTGATTGCATTTTGACGAGGTCAATTTATGCTTCAACATTCATACTATATCTTCAGTATCATCAATATACAATGTACGAATTCGATGAATAAACGAATAGATCACATACAAAGTCGAGTATATCAAATCATGAGGCAATAAAACATGAAAATTGGTCCGTTTGTCACATCCAGTGTATCTAATGTGGTACATAAGTGACCCATTGGAACTTATGGGCTATTAACCTATAAGGATGTGGTTATCGCTGCCTGCACTCGTGTTTGTGGCTATATATTTTGTTTGTTTGGTTGATCGGAGGATGCTTAATGCTGACGGTATATGAATTCCTCAGGGAATATTAGTGATTATAGGGATGATCATGATTTGGCGAGGGACATGTTGAACTGATTTTTATGAATTTCTGTTTGAGACCTTCTGTTGCTTGCTTATAGGAAATCCAATTTAATTCAATTCAATATCTTTATCCCGTAATAGAACAAGAACAATCCCCGCAACCAAGTTACCTTTAAAAGGACATTACAATTTTAGTATTTAAAATTATTTCAAATTGTTAGTCTCGCGTGAACGTCTGAATCGATTTAACTAATTTTAGTCTTGAAATATTCCTAGAAGTCCGGGGAAGATTTATATTAGGAAGGACGTGATAGGAAATTCACCGGGTCGTCTAATAAAGCATCTGAGGTAAACCGTGCTTTCGTGACGTATCTACAGCAAACACCGTTGGCAATTATCTATTTCTGAGCCCGTGCAGGCCCCTAAGTCAGAAATCAATAGCTTGCAAGTTGCATGTGATAGAGCAATGCTATTCCTTTGTGGCTTTCGCTAGTTAACTAGCTACGAGTATTTCGTCTAAGTAGTTATGCTGATACTGTTGTGCAAAACATAAAACGGTCTGCTTTAAAAATGTTAGTAATATTAATAATATAATATTATAAATGCGAAAGTGTGTCTGTCTGTCTGACTGTCTGTCCGTCCGTCCGTCCGTCCGTCTGCCTGCCTGCCTGCCTGCCTGCCTGCCTGCCTGCCTGCCTGCCTGCCGTCTGTCTGTTACATCTTCAGGCTCGAACCGCTGAACCGATTTTGCTGAAATTTGGCATGGAGATTCTTTGAGTCCCAAGAAAGGACATAGGATAGTTTTTATACCGGAAAAATGTACGGTTCCCGCGCGATAAACGAATTTTGGCGCAACGAAGTTGCGGGCATCATCTAGTTAATAATATATATTCACTGTGCTTTCTTTTGTAATTGTAAAATTGTTGGGAAATACAGTTTTTTCATGGACGAATAGACAGACAGATTACGAACAAAATAAGATGATAGATCGATGGAGATTCATTACCAAAACTTCCGCAAATTTTTTAATCATAAAAGTCATACATGCCTTAAAAATATTTTTAAGGCGACGCCTTGATAATTTAGCTGTAGCGATATCGACTTTTCTCAGCAATGACTAAAGGTAAGAAATTAAAGTTCTTTATCAGTATTCATCATGTCTTTGTCTTTGAATTACCCATAGCATAACACGATTGGTCAAATTTTATAACACAGAATAATCAATCGAAAAGACCTCTGTAAAAAAAGCGATTCCTATTTTGCCAACAGAGGAGAGTGATTAGCTTCCAAAATTTGTATATAGATTGGTTCAAGCATACACTTTAATTTGCTAATAGCTTATATGAAATGTATTTATTGTTTTTAAATTACACGACAAAAACCCATTTTGTTGCTTACGCTCTTTCCATTTTTTGCTGTTCCATCTAAATCTAAAATGTATCCAACACGGTTTTTTACTTCAACGCGGCGTCACTCTAAGGTTTTCGCGGTCTTTCTCACTTTGATACAACAGCTATTTTTAATATACATAAATTGTTTTACCAAATAAAGTGTATTTCTTTCTTTCTATCTTATTCTCTCCTTTTCTCTCTCGTTACAGAGAGTACTTTCTGTAGCGCAATCTGAACAATTCAGTACGAAAATCCCGTCAGAATATTGCGTATCTGTCGTTGCAACTCTGCATTGTGTTTATTGTACAGAGCGTAAACTTGTGCCAACAACGCAATTAAAACAACGTCGTAAAGTCTGCCACTCAAAGTTAAATAAACGCGTGAACTTTGCACAAACATTTTGAGTTTATATTACTTTTGCTATTTGTTCAATGGAAATTTCGAAATTTTGATGAAAAAAAAAACGTAAGTTTGACACTCGCAGACTGCCGCGGTAAAGCCATTGCATAGCAATTTTATCAACTATACAATTATAATTCGCATACGTCTAGTCGCACGCACACAATCACTGTGCCGAAGTCTGGCCAGACCGAGTGGGGGTGTTAGGTTTTTTTTCGCTACAGAATTCCTTGACTCGGTCCCCGTGCTCAAAGCCCGCGATAAAAGCTATGCAATAAGTTAAAATATATCTTTCGTGCGTTCTTAGTAATAAAAGAATATTTTTCACTACCTATGTGATAAAATATTTTCACCATAAGTTCTACAATAGGTTCTTGGTAAGTACTAAATACATTACATAGCCTCTTATCGCTGTACCCAGAAAGCAAAGAAAATTGCTGCAAAAACCAATTAAAGTTATAGTAAATTGACAACTTCAGAATTCAGTTCAGTTCAGTTGGAAGAAAAATGTTGTAAAATTCTGAGGCTTATTTTTGGCAATCCAAATGAGGCCCTTGAACGCATGTTCAAGGGCCTCATTTGGATCTTTAGACGTGGGAGAGCCATGCTTCGCACGAATGGGCCGGCTCGACCGGAGAAATACCACGTCCTCACAGAAAACCGGCGTGAAACAGCGCTTGCGCTGTGTTTCGCCGAGTGAGTGAGTTTACCGGAGGCCCAATCCCCTACCCTTTTCCCTTCCCTACTCTTCCCTATTTCAATCCCCACCCTCCCCTATTACCCCTTAAAAGGCCGGCAACGCACCTGCAGCTCTTCTGATGCTGCGAGTGTCCATGGGCGACGGAAGTTGCTTTCCATCAGGTGACCCGTTTGCTCGTTTGCCCCCTTATTGCATAAAAAAAATGTATGTCTTCAATACATGATCGCAATGCCATGCGATTCGGGCCCCAAAGCATAAAACCGTATTCCACATGTTCCTTTTTCAAACAACCCTTGCACGAAAGCCTACGATGTCTGAGGTTTAGAAAACCCGTTTTAAAAACTCTCAATAGTTCGAGCCCCAAAGCATAAAACCTTATTCCACATAAGTATTCCTTTTTCAAACAACCCTTGCACGAAAGCCATAAGATAACTCTACGATATCTGTGGTTTAGAAAAACCGTTTTAAAAACTCCCTATCGCATGACTGGAGGCAGTTGGTTTTCAATTCGTGACCACTCTGACAGGTGTGCTTACGGCCCGCGCTTCCAGACGCTAAAGTTAGATTGTGTTCCAGCTAACTCGCGTGGATATTTTTATGTTCCAATTGTGATTCAAACTACTAATAGAGGATTGTATTTTCAGTGAACAGTGGTTTTGGCTTTGGTATTAAAATGATTGTTTTAAATTGGTAAATGTTTCTAGTTTTCTCAATGTCAGTTAATTTTACGGTAGGCAATATTATGTTATCATAATATTGTTACTTATGGCTGGTTTACACGTATTAAGTAGATAAGTAGTAACTAAATTCTAATTGTTATCTAGTTTAGTAAGTACTTACTAAATTTTAACTTGGTACTCGCTACTAAATTTTGTGTTTGCATGCAATTAACAACTTAAAATTAAGTTAAAATTTAATTAACTACATAAGTAGTTAACTAAATTTTAACTTAATTTTAAGTTTATACGTATTAAGTTGATAACAACTTAATACGTATAAACCAGCCATTATATATTATAATTTTGAAGTTAGGTTTATAACGGAGAAAATATCATATTGAAATTACTGTTGTGAGGTATTTCAGGGCGCAATATGAGGTGGTAACGACCAATGTTAGGTTTTGCATTACTGAACTAATTCATACCTTCATACTAATATTATAAATGCGATAGTTTGTCTGTATGTTACGTCTTCACGGCTAAACCCCTGAACCGATTTTGCTGAAATTTTGGTGTGGAGACACTTTGAGTCCCGGGAAAGGACATAAGATTATTTTATCCCGGAAAAATGTACGGTTCCAGCGCGATACACGAATTTTGGCGCAATGGAGTTTCGGTGTCATCTATTTTTGATATAAATTATTATTATGTATAATGTATATAATATAGAGTGTCTAGAAAGTGGAAGTTACGTTAAAGTTAGTTTATGTTCATCGGTTGAGGAAATCCCAAAAAAATAGACTTGAGGAACGCGCACATTATTAGTCGCCGCAAGTCAGCAGGGCCGCAGCGGGTCGGGTCGCATTTCCAATACATTATCATGACTAGGGCCCGGAAAAATATGTATTACTAAAATCCAAAATATGTACATAAAATATGGACAAAAAAATCGAAAATATGGAAAAATATGGAGTATAAATTACAATAATTAAACATTGTTTTAGTGTAGGTAAGAAAATAGTCACTCGTGACAGTTAACAAAGAGATATAGGCCAGAAATATGCTATGCTAGCCAGCATAGCATGTTTAAATGACATAGCTGTGCCAGAAAGCATATTTGGTTTGGGAATAAAAGTCTTTATTATACAAAATAATGGGTCCGCATAAATAATATTGGCTAAATGATCTCTGCACGTCACATCACACATAACGTGATGTGACGTGATGGTTGCATACGTCAAACATCAAAAATCGCCACAGTTTTTTTTTTTGTGTATTAACTTATTAAGGTACTTAAATCCTTTATTTTATCTGAAGACCAAACATACTTCAGTTTTTGTTTAGCCATGTCAGCAACAGGACCTTTAGCATCTGAAAATTTATTTTCTATTTCTTCAATAATATTATCTTCTTTGGAAACAAAATAAGACGATGATAAAACGCGAGAGGAACGAAATACGCAGCGGCATAGTGGCGGGAAGGTATTTTTTTTGTTGTATTTTTATGAAAATATGGATGATTTTGACATTTTCTTGCAAAATATAGACTATGTTGGTAAAACCCTAAAATATGGAAAAATATGGAAAACAAAACTTGGTTTTTCGCAGTCTAAACATGATAATTCATGTAAAAAGACACATTTTATATTGAAAATCGCGTAAAATAAAAATATGTAAGTATTTACATATAAATCCGGGCCCTAAGACTTATCGCCAATTCGGTATCTAATAAAATATGTATGTAAAATGCCGCTGCTCCCCTTCTACTCCCCTTTACCTCATTATATGCGCGCACATTATACTTTTTCACGTCAAAACATGTTATAGCTGCCAATAATCTCTTTATAGGAGATCCGCATTGCACGCTTTTGTTACGGCGAGCCTCTTCAAATGATGGGACTTTGGAATTTGGAATTAATAAGCCTTTGGCTCCGTTTCTCCATCGCCACCGTCGCTGGGACGACAAAAATTCGAATAAAATGCTACTTTATGAAGTTTGGAATCCAAACATGTTTGGGAACCCCTGAACTAACGGCCTGGGGTTCCCAAACTTATTTTGTCTACTAGTGGGCAGTAACAGTTTGAGAAAAAAAATATTTTATTGTTTTCTCAAACTTTTACTGCCCACTAGTTTCCCGCACGCCCCTTTTTTTATCAACTACTATACTTCAATTTACATTACAACTTAAGTAATTTATTATGATTAAACATTAATAATAATTATTCTAAATGAGACTTTTACTAAAACCTGCAAGAGTTAACTTGAAACCTGAGCGCACTTTGAGAAATAAAAGGCTGACCTCGGTCCTAGGACCTAGACCATAAGTTTCATTTTGCTTTACGCCATTACAAAGCAGCGGAAGCATGGGTCGCTAGATCAATGTCGGTAGATAATGAAACCAATTAGTCTAGGTCTTAAATAGAGTAAGAGCCTGCGACGGCCACACCTTCCTCAGTTTAGAAAAGCTGAAAGTGTTCGAGACAAGACTACTCCAGTTACCGCTTAGAATATAAGCTATGAAATTGAGCTTTACTCTTTCTCGAAGATCAGGTAGACCTACAGACCTGGATATCTCCTAAAGTAACCGCGATCGAAACTCCATAGTTGCTGGTTGTTCTTACCTCTGTAAAGGTCACAGGCAGATAAACTTTCTGCTTTTCTAAACTGAGGAAAGTCTGGGCGTCACAGGCTTTCAGAAAGTTCAAAAGTGCCGTTTTTGGAACGGAGTTCCTTTTCGCGCGTTGCGAAAGGGAGCTAGATCGAAAAAATTGTGACGATACTTTTTTATTACTACCTGCATGTTAGGGGCAGAGGGCGTTGCGCGTTGATAGTATTCCTGTGCGTCAACTAGATGGCGTTTTTTTTGAATAAACAGCGACGCGTTGTGAGTTTTTCTGGGCGTCAATAGATGGGTTTTTTTTATTAGTAGGGGCAGAGGGCGTTGATAGTATTCCTGTGCGTGAACTAGATGGCGTTTTTTGAGAATAAACAGCGACGCGTTGTTAGTATTCCTGGGCGTCAATAGATGACATTTTTTAAATAATTTTTTTGAGTTATGTATTATGTACAGATTTTTTGAACATAAGAAATAACTCCATTCGGGCACAATTATTGTGCCCGAATGGAACGGAGTTATTTCTTATGTTGTACTGGTAGTTATGTCTATTATAGACATAACTACCAGTAGTTCGACTGCAAAGAAATGGACAGGTTTCAATATTTGTTAAATTCGTCGGGTTTCAATACCTATAGTTAGCTAGACGTACATTTGTATCCTCCCGACTATTATTTAAGTTTTTTTAAATTATACGCTGTAAATACTATTGTAAATATGTTAGAAACTTAATTTATAACTCTATAAATTGTTATAACTTTATACTCACGGCAGTGTTTGTGCATAATAGTGTTTTATTACAAATAAAAGTTCAAGCCCGGTACCAGCTGTCAACGACTGGACGAGTTCAAATTTTGGAGATGTGTTTTCTTATGAATTGCTAATCCCGGGGAGTATTGTATTTGATTATCATCTTATTAGTCATCTTTTACTAACTAATAATCACAACTCCACTGCACACCGCTCACCTTAGTGAGCTACGTCCCATACACACTTGGCAAAGTTAATTTCTCTCTTGGCTTGACAAGTCGTGGAAGCGGAGTTGCAGATAAAAACAATAAAGCCCACACATACATTACACTAATATACTGTGCACGCACAATACAAGCACAGAGGCATCCTCAAAAACACCTAAATTTAATGCATTTAGTGTTCAGTTATATACAGGTTATAGTAACTAACAACTAACACTATAATTTGTCTATACTGTCTTTTTCTTTTATATTTCACCTTTCCAATCTATTTGTATAATCTCAGTTTCATTCTTTAATCTCTTTCTGGTCACTTTGCTAAATTTTTCCCACTACAACTTGTAATTTCACATTATAACAATAATATCTTATTGAGGCTGGCTTTTGCTTTCGATCTAAAGTAAAAGGTGACTTACACCAGATACATTTAGCTAATAAAGCCATTAAACTATTACAATAATTGTTTTTCAGTGCCTGGGATTATTCCCAGTATTATGTTTATACATAATATAGCAAAATGATGACCCGTTCAGCCGTGGCCCGTCGTACCGAGGAACAACTACGTGTGGCCCTCGAGGAGTTAAAGGACTATAAAGACCAATGCCAAACACTGCTGAGGGAAAGAGATGACAATGAAAAAGAGATGTTATATATCTTGCAGAAAAATATGGAATTAAAATCACAACTTAATAAGTTATGTTTAGACTATGAAAATATTCACCAACAAAAAGTGGAACTTCAAAGCATTGTTGACTCTTTTGATCAGTGCAGAGACGAATATGAAGAAACGCTCAAGAACTCTGCTAATCTTAAGAAAAAATTGGACAGTGCTGAGGAATATATACTCCAACTGGAAGACCAATTAGACATTCAGCGATCAAATCAAACACAGATTTTATTCAACCAGTTAATAAAAGACAATAAGTGTTCTGTTTCTAACACATCTTGTAACAATATTAGCACCATCGATTTAACTGCAGATGATACAGTACCAGTGTGCATTATGGACAGTAAGAGAAAACTGAAGAAATATGTAAAAATTAAAAGATTTATAAAGAAAGCTCAGCAATTGTCAATTACAAATAAAAAAGTAGTTACAAAATTGTCTAAAACAACAAAGAATAAAATGTTTTTGAGTGATAAATTGCTGAAATGTTCTAGTGAATTAGAAGATATAAAATATAATTATGAGGCCGATGTATGCAGCCTTCAGGCAGAAATCTCAAGTTTATTGTTTTCATTAGAAAATATTACAAAAAAATATGAATTATCAAAAAAGGAAATACAGGGACATATTTCTGCCATGGATGATTTGCTTGAAATGTTACACTATAATGAGGAACGAGTGAACTCGTTGTTAAAAGTCAATACTATTTCAGAAATTCAAGAAAATCATTTAACTGGAGGAATATCACCTGATATGAAAAGCCAGAAGGTAAATACTGAAAGCCAGACTAATATCTGCCTATTTAGTGATGAAATAGGAAGAGACTTGGGTACATATCTTTATAGAATGTGTGGACAATTGGTCACTAACTTTTGTATGCCCGGAGCTACTTACTGTGAGATAATAGACAGGGCATCAACTATGACTTATTGTCCTAACACCACTATAATAATTCTAGTCGGGAGAAGGGGTAAAGTAAATAAGAAACAGATGACTGATCTTTTAGAGTGTTTATATAATGTTAAAAACTTAACAAACATTATATTATTCACTTTGCCCTATATAAAAATGTTGCCAAAAAGCTGTGCTCATGAAAATCAGATAAGATTTAGGTTGAATAGCATATTGTATAGTGCTGTCAACAATAATTGTATAGTTTTAAGCGACACACAACCAAAATGTCAGGTTGTGGATATAAATAATTTAGATGGTAAATTTATTAATAATATAAGTATAGATAAGTACTACTTATCTCATTACTGTAAGAGACATATAGCAAATATGCTATCAATTTTTTTATTTTCTTTGAAAGCCAAGAATTTGGCTTCTTTGACTCCTGCTTCTATTGAGCAGTATTCTAGTTATAGTAACGAGTTGGAATATGTTCCAATTAATTATTTAAATTAGACCATAAGACAATGAGGATGTCTCTTGCACTAATAGCTTAAGTGTGAAAAATCCTACCAAAACTTACTCCAATATAAAAAGCAAGAATGTTATAAGCTTGGTGCATCAGAACTTTCAAGGAATGGTAGGTAAAGAGCTTGAAACTGAGTTATTTCTAAAACAATTTCAAATTGATATTATTTGTATTTCAGAACACTGGTTTAGAAAACATGAACTCATTTTCAATCTCAATGATCACCAGGTGGCAAGCTCGTTCAGCAGAGAGAATGCCATTAGAGGCGGATCACTTATATTAATTAGAAAAAATTTAAAATTCAAAGAACGTAAAGACATTGTGAACCTCTCTTCTGAACGGATAATAGAAGTAGCCTGCATAGAGTTAAGTCAACTAATTATTGTAAGCGTATACAGGCCACCATCAGGGTTATATGAGTCCTTTGAACAAAGCATGGAACAAATATTATCAAAGATATGTGCATCTAACAAAAAAGTTATCGTTTGTGGTGACTTTAATATTAATTTATTTGACTTGAACTCTACTACTGTTAGATTCACATCTCTATTTAAATCATATAACCTAAATTACTTGTTTTATGAGCCAACAAGAATCTGTGACACAACAGCAACTTGTATTGATAATATTTTTACAAATTTTTCTCCATGTAAAAAAGAAATAATAAATAAGCTTAGCTCTGATCACTGTGGGCAACTAGCCTCATTTAATATACATTGCGATAGTTACCTAGAGGAAAAGCGTGTGTTTGTTCCTGTGAATACAAAACGTATTGAGAAGTTTAGAAATAACTTAAGTTCAAGTATTCAACTATTATTGGATGAGACAAATAGCTCAGATGAAGCATTTAACAAATTGTTTAAGAAGATAAGAACCCAATTTAATACTGTATTTACTCCTAGAACGGTTAAAAAAAGCCGTAAAAATAATAATAATTTTACAGTATGGGCAACTACAGGAATTAAAATATGCAGACAAAGATTATATGAATTGTATGATGAAAAATGCATGAATACTAGTGATAAATTCAAAACATATGTAAAAAACTATTCAAAGATTTTTAAAAAAGTTTGTAAAGCCGCTAAGGCTATTCACATTAGGAATAAAATTAAAAATTCGAGAAATAAAATCAAAACTACTTGGAAAGTAATAGCTGGTGAGACTGGAAACGTCACCAGTCGTAGCTCTGATTTTGAAATTTATTTTGAAAATAAAAAGATTACCAATGATCATGAGGTTGCGACGGTCTTCAAAAAATTTTTTGCTGACATTCCGGTCTCAACTACGAAAAATTTAAACTCCTCACCTGCAGCTGCTGAAAAACTACTCAGAGACAATGTAAAGGAATGTAATGTCAATTTTAGGTTTAGAGAGATTGTCCCCAAAGATATCATTGATACTTTTAAATTAATAAATATTAAAGATACTACTGATCTCTGGGGCATGTCTACTAAAATTATCAAATCAATAATTGACATTATAGCTCCTCATCTATCAATGATTTTTAATGACTGCATAAAGAGTGGTGTTTTTCCTGACTTGATGAAGCACAGTAAGGTTGTACCTTTATTTAAAGCGGGACTTAAATCTGATCCTACAAATTATAGGCATATATCGATTCTACCGACTCTAAGTAAAATATTTGAAAAAATAATTTTAAATCAGTTACTATTACATTTTAACTTAAATAATTTATTGCACAAAAATCAATATGGTTTTACCAAGGGTCGATCCACAACGGATGCTGGTATAGGTCTTCTTTATAGTATATTTGAAGCATGGGAGGACTCGCGGGATGCCCTAGGGGTTTTTTGCGACCTCTCCAAGGCTTTTGACTGTGTTGAGCATGCTACATTGATCAGGAAATTGCACCACTATGGCATTAGGGACTCAGCACTCAACCTTTTGACATCTTACCTCAAAAATAGAACTCAAAGGGTTGACATTAATAGTAAAAGGTCCAATGGGACCAAAATAGAGTTAGGCGTCCCACAGGGATCCATTTTAGGTCCATTCCTTTTTCTCATCTACATAAACGACTTACCTTATCTTGTTCAGGATAATGATAATGAGATAGTACTTTTTGCTGATGACACTTCACTTATTTTTAAAGTGAAGCGACAACAGTCAAATTAGGACGAGGTAAATAGTGCTCTCTCAAAAATAGTACATTGGTTTAACGTTAATAACTTACTTCTAAATTCTAAGAAAACTAAATGTTTAAAATTTACTTTGCCCAATGTTAGGCAAGTTAAAACCAATATACTATTAAATGATGAGAAGATGGATTTGGTGGACTCCACTGTATTCTTAGGCATTACACTAGATAGTAAACTACAGTGGGGTCCTCATATTGCTAATCTGGCAGATAGGCTCAGTTCTGCAGCATACGCAGTCAGAAAAATACGGGAAATTGCTGACGAAGACACAGCAAGACTCCTGCTATTTCAGTTATTTTCATAGTAGAATGTCGTATGGCATCCTCTTATGGGGAAACGCTGCCGACATTAATACGATTTTTGTGCTGCAGAAGCGAGCTATACGTTCAATTTATAAAATGTCAGCTTTTGAATCTCTGAGAGAAAAGTTTAAAGAAATTGGTATTCTAACTGTTGCTTCTCAATACATTTTGGATAATGTTTTATATGTTAGAAAGAATCTTAGTAAATTTAGAACCAAAAGTGACATTCACGGAAGAAACACTAGAAATAAGTACAAACTAGAAATACCGGTGATCAAACTTAGTAAAGTTAGTAAATCTTTTAAAGGTCAATGTGTACGCCTTTACAATAAAATCCCAGAAAACGTTCAAAATCTTTCCATTAATAAATTTAAAAATGTAGTCAAAGAACGTTTGTGTGATAAGGTCAATGATTTCATAAACGACGGCACATCTTGGGAGTAGGATGGCTGCTTGCAAGGCTACTTCTACATTATTTTATGACTTACAATTATGTATGTATGTTGACATTGTATAATTTTAAGTTACAGAATTGTAAACTTTATTTTAAAAGATTAATTTTTTTCTCACTTTTTTTGGTAAATAAAGTGGGCCCCCTGCGAGTTTCTTACGCCGGTTCTTCTCGCCGGGTTAGTTCCCGAACCGGTGGTAGGCATCATGTAGACTTTCAGAAAATATTTGCAAAAATTTATTCTGAATAAAAAAAATTGAGTTTGAGTTTGAGTTTGAGTTTGAGTTTATAAGTTAAAGGCTGGCGCGCTGGCTGGTATAATTTATTTTTAAAAATACGATTTTGAAATTGAATTCTGACAGTTTTCTTTGCATGTGCCAAAATATAAACAACTAAATTTAAAACCCTAGGGCCTAGCGACGACTTTTGTCATAATACGTCAAACTTAAATTTTTTTACATCAGTTCTAAGTCGACATACTCTATCATTCTGTTTACTCTGATTCGGGTGTCCCTTGACACCTCTCAAGTTTTTTATTTTTCCGGTGACGTGTCGGTGATGGTGACGATGGAGAAACCGGCTTTGTTTGGGATACGGTACAAGAATAACGTTTTCATACTCGATTTAATCTCACAATAAAGCCTTTAAGCCAAAGGTTCGGGGGGTTTCATTATGACAATGAGGTTCCGAAGTTTGCCTTACAAGTGTGGTTAAAAGTATTTACGTTTTGTGTGCTGACTTTATTTAGGGGTCTTACCGCCGCGGCACTCAGAGACGTCAATTAAGGGGCCGGGTACCCTTGGAATTTCTCATACAAACGTAATACCAAAATCATTTTCTCATACGAAAATATTTAACATGTTTGAGTTATTTTTCAGTTTAGAATAGTAATTACCTAGGTTCCTGCACAAAAACTTACTTCAAAATATTAAAACAAAAAAAAATTTTTTTTGTTTAAAAATTTTTTTTAGTAAATTTACTACTCAATATTCTCAAACTCAAACATGTTAAATATTTTCGTATGAGAAAATTAATTTTGTATTACGTTTGTATGAAAAATTCCAAGGGTACCCGGCCTCTTAAGACTTAATGCTCATTTAACATGAAATGTCCCTCTCAGAGATGACAATTAAAAATCGCTAATTGCAGAGTTTGATGTTCAAGTTTGAGGTTATTCTTGGAATTTTTTCAGTTTTAATTTTTCAAAAGATAAAATTAAGATAAAAATAAAATTTATTTGAAGTGTTAATAATAAATAATAATAATATTAGATAATGCCACAGTAAACATAGAACTTCATAACTGTGATAGTACTAAAGCATTTTCTTGCAATACATGCCTAGCTAGTAGTTACTTAGTACAGCTGTTTTTACCTTTTCTTGCTAATAAATTAGAAGTATTTCACATGAAAGTACCTATAGTCACTTCCATACCAACTAGATATTATACCTACAAAGAAGTATGAACATTGTCACCGAATTGTGTAATTACGGTATTGAAATTAAAGTATGTTTACTATATAGTTACAATATTGTTATGAATAATTCCTAATAGCAAATGGTTTTCTTATATTAGAATGGTAGGTAATAGTAGACATAAGGCAGGTTATTCACACAATCCAAATTGTAAAACATAGAAACTTCAAATGTTGAATTAAATACTTAAATACCTAGTACCTATTATCAGAGTAGACAGAATTATATTGTGCTATTATAAAAACAATATAAAACATATTTTTTTTCTAACACCTTTTATGTTTGTTATATAACTGTAGTAGGTAGGTACGGTGAAAGGTAGGAAAGAATGAAATTATATTAATAGTATATAAGTATTTTATTATTCATTTGATCGCAGCAAAACCAGACACAATAGCCTTTCAATTGTTATCGCGGCCCACTTGGGCCAAGTACGGGAGTTGAACCGAGCTGTATCAGATAATTTGATTTCTTGTTATTTTTTTCTATATTCATTCTGCCTAGCACTGCAAACTTTGTAAATTTTTACTTCTTCTTGTCTTCTTGCATTGTTAACTAAAATAAAAGTATGACGTGATAAGAATTGAAACTGGTACAAAACATTATAAGTAAGTACTTTATAGTTTATTTATATATAGTATAATATACTGACCAATGAAATCCTGTTGAAATGTATTATGTTAAAATATATTATTATGTTAAATTCGCCAACCAAAAACAAAATAAAAATTACTAGATACCTACTACTACTTCTTCTTTTTCCTTCTTCTTGCCGCTATCACAGATTAATAACGGCGTATGAACACGGAACAAACTACGTCATAGTACGAATGATTTATAGGGGACAGAAATTAATCAGTCAATTAATTTTGTCTCTGAGAGGTATCTGTAATGAAAGCATTAAATTTCAATTTGTTAAATGATGTTCAGCGCTTTTTTTTAAAGACCGACTCTGACGGCCGCATTCACGACTCACGCCCAATAAAAAAAAATGAAACGAACACGGCTTGACTTTCCAAGACTAGAAAGCCGTGTTCGTTTCATTTTTCAACTACGCATGCGCGGCTTTTTTCGCAGTTTGGCAGCTGACTGTCAAGTACTGTCAGATTTTAGAACATGACACTGACACTAATTTTTAACTTTGCGCATGCGTAATGTGCATTGAAAAACGAAACGAACACGACTACAGTTTGTGAAAAAAGAGTAGACACAGAACAAAATTTTCTAAACGTAATCACGCTCAAAAGGTGGTTTTTTCTCTTGTTATTTCCATAGAGAACGCTTATATACACTTTAAATATTATTTCCCTTGCACATTTTTCACTCGATTGAATAAGGTTTTCGTATATTTTGTTACAATATGATTTAAAAATTGCGTAGAGTGTGTACGGTACTCTTTTTTGACAAGCTATAAATAAAATCATATAAAAAAAAGAAGAAGAAGAAGATCATGCCCCCCGTGTATTATATTTCTCTATGTCATAGAATTGGCTTCGGCCTTCACTATCATTCATTATATAGAGAAAACATAGAAATGGCTGTATGGGCAACGCTCCCTTTGCCTGTCCCGACCGGGACAAATTAAAAAAAAAATCTCTACCTATGTCATACCCCTTTGACAGCAAAATCCACGATTAGCGACTCAATCGAGTTAAATGGTGCTTCTTCTGTATTTAAATTTAATCGCCATTTTGAGGTGTTAATTTATCATTAACTGACTCTGAGAGGGAATTTCATGTTTAATGAGCATTTAGTGTTGCGGTTTGTATGGGCAGCGGATAATTTTAATTTTTTAAATGATGATTTAATGAACGACTTTGAGTGCGGCTGTTATAGTGGCTAATTTAATTATAATACTTTAAGGGCTCCCACACAAAACTGCAAATTTGCATCGCATCGTAATGACATTTTTATTATGAATTCGCATTTACATGTGATAAAAAATAATACTTCCATAAGTACTAATATTAAAAGTGTGAAAGTGTCTCTGTCTGTATGTTACTTGCCTCTTCACGATTAAGCCGCTGAACCGATTTTGCTGAATTTTGGTATGGAGATACTTTGAATCCCGAGAAAGGAAATAGGATATTTTTCACATCGAAAAATGTACGGTTTTCGCACGATAAACAAATTTTGGCGCAACGCAGTTGCGGGCCTCATCTAGTTCATAATAAAATCTTTACCACAAATTACGATATACTAAATCGACAAAATTATTTTTACATTTACTTAGTATAAAAGATACACTAAGTAAATCTAAAAATATTTTTTAACAAAGACAATAAAAAAAAACGTCTTAATCACAGATATCTTTACCACAAATTAATAGGATAAAGCGATTAGCGGTAAAAGTATCTACAGATTTAGTTTATCTTTTCCAAGTGAAAAAGTGTAATTATTTAAATGGTATTCCGATAGAATTTGCCTGAATACACGGCTGGTAATTGAGCTATTATTCACAATAGTAAAGTATTCGCTGGCCGTTTTGCCATTTATTCCGCGGCAGGCGTTAGCGAATGCATTTAATTGGATATTTTCTACGTTTTCCTTCGGCTCTACTTACAATTTATTGTGTTTTAATCCAGTTTTCCGTAAAATGGAAAACATTCTTTTTACAAACAAATGATTAGTAATCCCCGCTCCTTTTAAATTCGCGTCGGGACGGCCCAGATTAAATTTGTTTGCAATATGGCGACAGTAAGCCTCCGATAGATGAAATTTTGGATTCTTTCGGCAACATTTTTTTTATTTGTACTTGATGACGTCCGCAACTCCGTTGCTCCAAAATTTGTTTATCGCAAAAAAGTAAAGTAGAGCGTTCTCACACTGCAACGATAACCCTATCCTATTTCCTTTTTTGGGACTCAAAGTATCTATTGTTTATGCTATAAGGCATAATATGTTTTACCAAATATACAAAAACTAAGGCGAAAGGCAGTTGTAATAGTCAATTTTACATAAAGGCCGATCGATCCTATCGTATTCGCAAGCCGATATGACCCGAGTTGATTGGTCTTAAGTGTGTATGTGCCTTTATACTTGATTTTCCCTGACATGCTAAAAAATAATTCCAAATTTAAATAACCGTATTCTCAGGACAATCAAGATTCAATTTACAAGCTACATCAGCTCAAAACATCCCATTACTGTTACATCAGCTATTCTTTTATATTACGTACATCTAACGCCTCGCTTAAAGAGTAATGGACCTCTATTAAGATAATAGGCACATTGTTCAGAAAATCGTCGGGTATCTTCTACTGCAATGTAATTATTGGCATGGGTTAATCCACTCAATTTACTCAACCTTATATCATTTAATACATTTAGGAATGTTTAGCTCATTGCTGTGTCTTTTTGTATGTTATTGATTTGTTCTTTAATATGGATTGGCCTATCAACACTTTAAAAACGTTTTGGGATGGATGTCGGCCATGCTTGTATTTCATTACGTTGGGATTTTGGGAAGTGTTCCAAACGGCCGCTCCATATCACACGGCACACCGTCATATTTTATCAAGTCTCAAATTATTTAATTTTAGCAATCCTTATGATATTTCTGAGCAAAATAACTGTGTTATGAGTTTTTGGACCTAATAACACTCCGCAACTCCGTTACAATAAAATACGTTTATCCCGTGGAAACGGTACATTTTTCCGCGATAAAAAGTACCCTATGTAATTTTCCAGGACTCAAACTATCTCTATCCCAAATTTCAGCAATATCGGTTCAGCGGTTTGAGCGTGAGGAGGTGACAGATAAACAGACAGACAGACAGACGGACGGACAGACAGACACTCTTTCGTATTTATAATATTAGTATGAATTATAATATTATGATGAAAAAGAACTTCTTAGGGAAAACGTACATTAAAAGCCGTAGGCCCACAAACATTCAAAATCTACGCGTGTATTTTTTTCTTTTATCTTTTGTGGACTAATATAAATTGGAACTTTTATAGGAAAATATACTATTAAGTACTATGTATTATTAGCGGTTTAAGCGTGACGAGGTAAAAGACAGAGAGACACTTTCGAATCTATAATATTAGTATGGATTGTGATTTTTTGTGATCACAATAATAATTGCAAAAACCTAGAAGTTCCTACAAAACTAGAGACATTTAAACATTGTGTATAATATTGTATATTCTATTTCCATACTCACTTCAAGATGATTAAAATACAAAACGTTCTTCGTAAATTGTAAAACATTTTAGAAATATGAGGGAAGTTCGCAATAAAAATGATACACAAGTAGGAACAGATGTGGAACAGGAGGAGGCATTAGTCATTTGGCAACAAAAACATTTGCCGGGGAATCCCGGAGATTAATGAAGGTGGCAATAATGTTGTACAAATAAATGCCGCAAGAAAACAAAAATCGAGAAAGGTATTTCCGATAGTTTGAGAATTTGTTTGTTTGTGATCGATGAGAAAATATAGATGTAGGTTTGATTCGATGTATTGATTTATTTAATACTATATGACGCCCACAAGTCCGTTGCGACAAAACTCGTTATCGCGCGGGAGCCGTACATTTTTCCGGGATAAAAAGTATCCTATGTCCTTTCCCGGGACTCAAAGTATCTCCATGCCAGATTTCAGCAAAATCGGTTCAGCGGTTTGAGCGTGAGGAGGTGACAGATAAACAGACAGACAGACAGACGGACGGACAGACAGACACACTTTCGTATTTATAATATTAGTATGGATTATAATATTATGATGAAAAAGAACTTCTTAGGGAAAACGTACATTAAAAGCCGTAGGCCCACAAACATTCAAAATCTACGCGTGTATTTTTTCCTTTTATCTTTTGTGGACTAACATAAATTGGTACTTTTATAGGAAAATATACTATTAAGTACTATGTATTATATTCTTCAAGGTAAAGACAATTGGTGTATTACTATGCGGAAAAATATTTAAGGAAAAAAAGCTGACCCATTTTAAAATCTAATGAAGCCATAAAATCTTTTATATCTTTATATAAATTACTTTTTATGGGTCGAAGTGAAATTCACGCAAAGAACAAACGCCTAGGTGATTGATCGCGATTGCTAACAAATTACCTTCTGCTTATTTACACAAATAACACAGTATAAAAAGCATACAGTATAGTAACACATCCATGCCCAAACTCGCTTGACTTAATAGGATACGCTAACACTGTTTTTCCATTCAAATGTATTCCCCAATTTACTTCCAGGATAATGCATATCTAGAGTCTAGACAAATGATTTTTCCGTGCAATATTGGGATCTATTAAAACTATGCCTCTACGTTCGTTTTGTTCTAAATTTACTTATACTATATAAAAATATGACCCTTCAAAAATCGCAAAAAAAAGAATGCCCCGCACCCCTCCAATCCACCGATCCACCAACAATAAAACAATTTTGAAAGATCTTTAAGATAAAATTAAAACGTAGAGGCATAGACTCACTAGTCTTCCTGAACATATAAAAAAAATTAGATACGCTCTATTTTGAAAGAGGAATCAGAGGAATACGTAATCTTGATTTGCTGTATCTGTCTCTATCACAATACACGTGCCGGCGCTGGGTAAAGCGTGATGGCAATTATAGTTTCTTCGTTTAAATTATACTGTACCCGCGTTCACTCTTAAGGGTCAGTTTAAAAAAGAAACTTGGTTCGAAGATCAACGTATGGTCCATTCAAAATCGGACTTTATTTACGAGACAAGAAGACACACACTAAATTGTCAGACTTGTCGCCTGTGGTGTTGGGCTACCTACTCTCATTTTTAGTGGATCATTTTAAAATACATCACATTATCTCAAAACGTTTCAGCGGCAATCCCGTATATTACGGGAGTGTAATGTGACTTTTTCTTTACAACTTTGTTGTAACTGAAATTGTCTACCATGAGCCTACTAAATAAATCACTCTACTAGACATTCTTAATAGTGACGATGGTCTACTGTATGCTACATTATATTGTGCAATTAACTTGTGCTTGTAAAGGTGTAACTTTTTAATTTATTAATGTGATTAAATACTGCTACGTTGCGTGCTTGCGTGAACTACACTTCGATGTTAGTTAGGGGCGTTAAAAACAAAGTTAGAAGACAAAAGGTGTATGTTCTTCTAAGTATTATCTATAAATACTAAACTTTGGCAAAATATACAGCTTATAATATTAAATAGAGGTCGAAATTCGACTAAGATAAAAAATTATAAGTTTCAAAATTCAGTTACAAAATGTTTCAAATTACTTACACTACAACACATTAAGGGACAAGCCTATACATACGAATTATTAGTATGTATAGGCTTGTTCCTAGTGTGTGTGTTGTAGTGTGTGTAATGTTTTATTTGTTAAAAAAATTATGATAAAAGCATAATTTCAAAATAATATTAGCTCGATGCACTCCTTCACCATAATATTATATACTATATACTGTGCGAAATTTCATGCACCTACGTTTCCCCATTTTTCGTAAAAAGGGTTAAGTACAAAGTTTTTATGATACAGTTTAATGTAATGACATAACAAACAAATGAAAAACAAGAAGTACACCTTCTAATAATAATAAAATAATGTAATAAATTTAAAAGTATGTCATCTGTACTTCTTCAAACTAAAACCACCGCACTGATTTTTATAAAGTTTGGTGCAAAGACACTTTGAGTCCAATAAAAGGTCATAGAATAGTTTTTACCCCGCAAATTTTGAGCAACGTCTAGTATGATCTAAAAAAGCATACAAACATTACTAACACTTCTCTTCAGTGTTGATACCTACACTTCAGAAATTGTTGAAAAGGAAGTGATATAACACTTTCGGCTCGTTTTAAAATTTTAATCCGACTGGCGAGCGTGAGCGTGCAAAATGCATGAGCCGGTCTGAGGCAACGATATCGACGTATTTCTACAGCTGTTGATCCATAAACATCAAGTTATATTAAGTTGGTTTTAGACTAAATCCATACTATATTCATATATATATATATATAATGTGTATGTTTGTGTTTCTGTCTGTCTGTTAAGTGTTACCTTTTCACGCCAAAAGCGCTAAGCCGATTTTGATGAAGACGTATGCAGATAGTTTGAGTCCCGGGAAAGGACATAGGATACTTTTTATCCCGGAAAATGTACGGTCTTCACGCGATGAACGAATTTTGGCGTAAGGGAGTTGCGGGCGTAATGTAGTCTAGTAATATGCAAAGGCTACAGTCAGATGTAATATGATAATATTTAATTAATGAATTGATTACAAAAATATATTACCCAGTTTCGCCTCTCAGGAAACTGGGTAGCACATAATTCATTTCACATTCTACCCACGTCACTCAAACTTTGTAATCCCAACATTTACTATGTAGACTTAAGTGAGCTCGAAGTGGCTTATGTAGCGTTATCATTATCATCACCTATGATTTCCACCGGTTTCGGTGACGGTGGCCGGTTACATTGAAACCGGGCCAGTTACGCAGGAGTAATTTTATGGTGCCCAAGTATTTACGCAGTACACAAGAGCTGCACTCTATCTTCCTCTGCTCTCATAACCCAGTGGGACGGACGACCGACACGACTGGCGAGAGATCAGACGTAGGACCGACTTTTTACATGCCCACCCGACGCATGGAACATCTTACTTGTCAGACAATTAGGTTGAAACTTGCAACCTGCATTATCCAGGTAACCAAACTTGAAAATGACGTCATATTTCCGAATGTTCCAATCGAACTTATTAGGTTCGAAACCCTAAAAAAGTAAGAATGTTTCCGAATCTCAAAGTATCTTACCAAACTTTATTACATTCGATTTGATCGAATGTAGGTACCTACCTAAGCGAAAAATAGATATATTTTCCTATATTTTATAAAATCAATATAGGCTACTTTAGATTAATTTATGAAATGTGTTGAGCGCGGATATTGGATAATATCTAATCCAATAATACAACCATTCAATAAAACAATATCCATTTTCATATTCCCCATCAAAATCACAACGCATTCGCGTAGCAAGCCGGTAATTACAGAAACTTATTAAAATATGAATTGGCGGAATTTAAATAAATATTAAATTGTATTCGCTCCGTGGAATTGGCTATCCGCAAATAATAGAGGCGTTATTGGCTGATACGCGATTGAAATGTTAACGCTCACTTAATCTTTTTGAATTATAGCCTGGTGTATTCGTTATTTTGTCTCCCTAACTATCGAGATATGGCTGATACGCGATTGAAATGTTAATGCTCACTTAATCTTTTTGAATTATAGCCTGGTGTATTCGTTATTTTGTCTCCCTAACTATCGAGAAGATCATTACTGTGAGTGGTTCACAGAGTTACTTTTGAGTCTATTCTGAGAGGTGTCAAGGGACATCCGAATTGAACGAAGTTATTTCTTAAGTTCAAAAAACCTGTAACATGTATATATATTATACTCTCAAAAATATATAAAAAAACGCCATCTAGTCGACGTACAGGAATACTATCAAATAAAACGGGCAAACAAAGTATCAACAAAAAGACAGTGAAAGGAACTCACACAGAAACAAAACACAAATTAATTATTCTCCAATTTTAGTGTTCAAACATATTTCACGGACGATCGCTTCATTTAATTAAAAACTTGTATCATTGTCAAAGTGTTCAGTCAGAGGCGAGGGATCTCGAGAGTCAATAAGTTTCTTTGTCTTCTATTCGTATAATTAACGGTATATTTTATACGATGTACTACTAAATCCATACTAATATTAAAAATGCGCTATTGTGTCTGTCTGTCACTTTTTATCCCGGAAAAATGTACGATTTCCGTGCGATAAACGAATTTTGGCACAACGGAGTTTCGGGCGGCATCTAGTAATAGGGCCAGATAAATGATTTGAAAAAAAAAACTATGCAATATACTTAATATATGTAGCCAGGTGATGAAGTAGATAAGTTACATCTTACAAGGTTTATTCAATTTATAAGGAAATAAATGAGTAAACGTCCGTATGTTGCAAAATGTTAGTTATCACTTTTATCAGTTATCAGTTTATCACTTATTGTGTTCTTGCACTCACGTCTGCGTTATACAAATAAATATCCTCTGTTATACATTAAAATGTAAGGATATTTATTTGAATGCTTATTACAGCAATTTATTTCAATTTTAACTAGTTGTCGGTCGTGCTTATTTCCGAATGAACGTATTTCATAATAATTAATTTATATGAGTCGAGGAATTTTATTCGAATTTAAAAATGTTCTAAAACAATCTACGAATCTAGTTGGTCATGGATGACGTCATGAGATCGCGTAGGGCATGGTTTTCATGGCTTCCATAGAAGTAAAAGAGATAGCAATATTTTTTCAAGAAAATAGAGCGAGACAATTGAAATGTATAGACAATAACAATACTACCCTTTACTCGTGGCACCATCGCTATTATTATGGCATCCTAGAGGAACATTATTTTTCTATTCCGTAATATTATGTGCCAATCTAGAGCCTAAAGCTACCACTACTAGCCAATAATTACTTAATCGATTTGATTTGATTTGACATTCGATACGTTAAATATTTCAAAATTTACGTTCCAATCAGCCCCAGCAGCTAGCTTTTAACTAATAAATAGAGGTCAGGTCAGGTCAAAGTTCAGTCGAATTCATTCACGTTCAGTCAGCATAAGCTTTCACATGCAGAATTCAGTGTAACTTTCTTTCACCCAGTTCTACATGTCAGGTCTTAAACCCGAGTTTGAAGGGATTTTGTTAAGTGGCTTTTGTGTGATTCTCGAGTTGTGATTATAAAGTTTTGTTCATACAATCCATATTCATAACATTATCTACGAGTATCCATATTAATATTATAAATAATTTAAAAGTATGTCTGTCTGTCTGTCTACCTGTCTGTCTGTTATCTCTTCACGCCCAATCCGCTGCTGAAATTTGGTATGGAGATACTTTGAATCCCGGGAAAGGTTCACGCGGGAACCGTACATTTTTCCGTGATAAAAAGTGTCCTATGTACTTTCCCGGGACACAAAGTATTTCCATACCAAATTTAAGCAAAATAAGTACAGCGGTTTGGGCGTGAAACAGACAGATAAACAGACACATTTTCATAAAATCAATTCCCTTCACAATCCGGTAAAAAGCCGATAAGTTACATCATTGTTTAAAAATATTGCAGTTTCTCGCAATACGGGAATGCAGGTAAAATAAAATTGACGCTCCGCTGGACGGCTTTGGGCGCTCGCTTCATAGAGTTCGACGCCGGATATCCTCAGATATAAGAACGGAAGTAGCTAATTCTGCGTCTATGATTTAATTTATCCGAGCTGAGAATTGCCCTATTTTATTTGTTAGGGGTGGGATTTTTATCTAAAATCTTATAAAAATGTAGGGCATGAAAACGTGTAAAATAGAAAAAATCTTAAAAAATCAAAAATTAAGAAAAATCTTTGAAATTTCAGTAGTAAGTTTTTAAGTTAAATTCTTCATTTTTACTTAAGGCCGTCACCCGAGCAAACGACCTTGGCCATACATTTGCCGCGTTGCCGAGATCGCGCCAAAACCCTATTATTTTTACTTATCTTAGTTCAAAATTATACTAAAAAAAAATTTAAACGGCGAATATGTAGTTTATGATATTGTCGATCTATTGGCGTGAGTTTCAAATAAAAGTAATTTGTAAATCCTAAGGAGATGCTGAATGTATGCTTGAATTTTAACAAATTGGTATTACTTTGAAAGCTGATATCATGAGTATAAGAAACAAAAATAGAAAATTTAAAACGACAAAAGGAATGTTGATATACTGAAGATTATTGCTGTTTTTTTTATTATAACTTTATAGCTTTCAGATTATGAGTTCATAAGGTTTTAAATACGATCAATTACGGAATCTCCGGACGGAACGCCCTTAAGAAATGCCATGTTTAAAGCGTGTAATGCCTTCTATGGCTCTCAAGAGGGTCTGGATACGCCATTCCATGCTTGCATTTTGATTGTCGATCATTTCCTGTGGGATAATCTTCTACTCCTCCAGTAGCGCCAACTCGAGCTTCTGAACACATTTTGGAGCTGGAGTTTTAACTCGTACCGTTCACCCATTGATGTGCCACACGTCCTCAATCGGATCCACATCCGTAGACCGTGCTGACCTCTCCACCTGGGCTACGCCAGCATCATTTAGGTAATAATACCCGATTTTTTTACTCTATGGAGCGCATTAAAATTGAAGTTACTGCCTTAAACTGTGTAAAAGGCATAACATGCAGTTCTAGAATGTCTGTGCTATAGCCCTGTACTGTCAAAGTACCATCATTAACAATCATCAGCTCCGTGCGGGCTCCAAATCATATGCCACCCCAAACCAATACGATGCCTGCATGATAGGCCACTGTGTCCGTTAAGTTTGATGGTCTATAGCGTTCCTTACGATTTATCCACATTCTTTATCGCCTGTCAACAAAATTTACACAGAGTTTGCTCCCATCACTGTACAGCACACGATTTCACTCACTTGTTAAATTTTGATGTTCACGCGTAAAATCTTAGCCTGGCTCTTTGCGGTCCTGTCTCAAGTTTTGGTGCCCTTGCTGGCACTTTTGTGTTTAATTATCTTCTTTGAGCCTTCTTCTTACTGTACAATCACTTACACGTCCATCTCGGACCTGTTCCGACAGGTTTCGTCTCTGCAAAGCAGTTTGAGGTCGATTTCTTAAGGCTTGTACCCTTACCAAACGGTCATCCTGAACCATTGCCACCCGAAATCTGCCTTGTTCTCGTCTCCAAACGTAAGATCCAGTCTCTCTGTAGCGTTGAAAGTTACGATGGACCACGAAAGCCGACACACCTAAGGCCTGACTGACCGAACGGTAGGTGTGACCTTTCTCTATCGTGGTTACAGCTCTAGCAGCCGTAGATGCTGGAAAATTACTAATTTTGTATCTAAGCAATGTGTTCTTCCAAAAACCAAACAATCAAATGAGCTAGCATACCTTGCACCCCGCTAAAAACGCCATTCTTATGAGAAACACTTACAACGTCAATCATCGAAAAACACTTAGTAGGGCATAATTGCAATAAAAATCTGTTAGCTTCCCAGTTGTGTTCAATATTTGATTTCTTAAATGAGCTTAGAAACTATAAAAAAGGATTTCACACAGCCCGACCCACTTGAATTCAAGTTGTGGCCCTTTTTACCTATGTTCCGCTAATTTTGCCGGTGTGTGTACTTACCTAATATCGAATTTTTTTCGTGAAAATTACTACGGCTCACAGTGTTGTTATAACAAATATTTTTGTCAATTTTTACGGATAATTCATATTTTTTATACTCTCAACCGCATTAACTGTAGCTTTTACTGTCAAATTCTGTAGTCAATTATACTAACCAACTATAACTATAATTTTGACCATAGCTGTAACTATAACCACGCCTCTGGTGCAAACCACCCTTAGAGAAAATTTTATTGGTATTGGTTCCGCGCAATGAAGTAAAAAATATAATGAATCAATAATTATTATGAATTATTTTTTTATATAATATCTTTTTTTTAAATCTAGTTATATATTATCTATTATAATATATCAGTATAACGGTTATGATACTATAACCTATAACTGTATTGTGTGATGTATCTAAATCGATTAAATATTTTTTGAACCTATGCAAACAGTCAAACAATATTATACTACCGTAGGTTTTAATTACAAGACATAAGATCTATTTTGTATCATTTCGCGACATATTATTACTTGTTAAACAATGTCTTTGATACACAAAGCATAGACGTTCTCGGAGTTTCGTCAAAGTACGAATTCCTACGTCTATTCTACGATATCTGCCGATATTCGATATTGTCAAGACTATTCGACATTCGTATCTGGAACTATTTTGTGCATTGTTACACCTGTAATATCAATGTAGATAATATTATATGAACGATATCGATAGTTTCTAATTTCTATCGATAATAGAACAACTAGTCCCTCACTATGCAACGTTTGATTGAAAACGGATTTCCATTAGAAATAACATTTATAATAAATTCGATATAGTTACGAAATTTGCTCTTATTACATTCTAAATATTACTTATTATTTGTTTTATTAATCCTTCGATCGCGGATTCTTTGAAATGCTATTGTATTCTATTGTTGTCGCGATCACCGCGGGTGCTCTGGGACATATTTTGAAGGATTAATAAACGTATTGTTTGAAGCACTTTAAGTTCTTGCTGACTATAATATAAGTATTCGATAACTATTAAGTGTGTAGCGAGTTATTATAAAATATGAGCAAATTTAATTAAAAAAATCTTTTTTTTTCATCACATCAAAGAAAAAAATGCGTTTATTAAAGACTATTTAGATGATGCCCAGAACTCCGTTGTGCCAAAACTAGTTTATCGCATTTTTCGGGATTAAAAGTAGCCTAGATGTCCTTTCTCGCGACTCAAAGTATCCCCATACCAAGTTTCAGCAAAATCGCTTAAGCGGCTTGGGCGTGAAGTGGTAACAGACAGACAGACACACTTTCGCATTTAGAATATTTTACTATGGATTTAATTTCTACTATTTCAACTACTTCATCAAAGAACTACTAAAAACGCGAACTTTTCATGCTAAAATAGATGTTAACAATAAAATATTTAAAGGTATTTACTATTTGCTATCCAGTATCCAGCCGACTAGTTTAATCTCGCATGATATTAATATTATAGCGGCTAATCTGTGTATAAATCAGAGGTAAACAATATATTCGGTGGATTACTCGTAGGCCTATTTCGTGTATAGGATAAGAACTTGCATTTACTATTTCGTATACAATGCTACAAGGATGGTTTATACACCTAGATACCAGCTACATTAATTTGAGTGATGAAGGGCGGTTTTCATTGGAACAGGCCTTTCCCAGGAGTTCGTGGAGGGAGTTCTGTGTTAGACAGATCCAGGACATCCCTTCGTATAGGGCTGAAGGCAAACCGTATGTGGTTTTAGTGGGTAAGCCCGGCGCCTCTCGCCACACATACCCCCGAGGTGCTTCAGCTTAACTGAGGCACACCCCTAAGCCGGGGCACCCATAAAGGGTTTCCCTGCGCAAAAAAGGCCTTTCCCAGGAGTTGTGAGCACTCTCCCTTCTTTTACTCTCAAAACCATACATTTGAGTAGGACAGAGACTGACAAGACTGGCAAGAGATCAGGCACAGGACGGACTTTTTACAAGCCAATCTGACGCATGGATCAAATTTTTTTTTATTGCTGCAAGAGGCTGTTTCCAAACGGGCCGATTTTAAAACAATCGACAAAAAAATGTATTTTCAAAAGATAAAACCGACTTCAAAGTTGTACGTAATTGAGAACTAAAACAACCTATCTTCAAAATTACTGAACCGATTTTGATGAAACTTCCCTAAGTTGTACAATACCTAGTACAACAAAAAAAGAATAACTGAAATCGGAATGGTAGTTCCATATCTCATATGCGAACACAAACATAAAAACATACATACATATTACACTTTTGAAATTTGACACATTTGTTCAGACGCTGATATAGACTAACATATTATACAAAAATTGGGCAGTTCTGAAAATACTAATATTTCCATTATTTCCTGTACGTACGCGTCGAATTGATAACCTCCTTTTTTGAAATCGGTTAAAAATCTATTACAACCAAAGCTACTAATTGCGACTACCTAATAGACTCCAATTGCTATCAAATACGTAATAAACGAATGTTTCCGAGATTAATATGAAATATTTATTAGGACTCGCCACATACTAGTTTTCCATTGAAAGGGATGAAACCACTTTAAATACCTAATGAAATTCATTAATGCTATAACGAACCCATCTTTTATTTATATTGTTGAAAGTTTTGTTTGTGAATGTGCTTTTGTTTGTGTTTTAAGTGGTGTAATTGTAAGCAGTGGAACAGTGCTCGTTTATTTATATACTCGTTTATTTATAAGGGTTGTATGCTACAATGGCGGACTGATAATAATATAATGGTCACCATGATTGTGCAACATCATTGTCATTGGACTTGAACTATTGTGATCTACAGCAGTTCAAGCCGAAAGATAAGAAATTTTGATTCTGTAAAACAAGAAAACTATGTACATATTTCTATGAAATACCCTCCGCAGCTAGCGACACAAAACTAGCGACAATTTAATAGAAATACATAGAAACCAGTAGTGTCGCGACGACACGTCGTCTGTCGCCGCTTCATGTCGCCCGCTGCCAACTGGTACCTTTAGGGCCACTTGCACCATGATGTTTAACTCAGAGTTAAAATTAACTCTGAGTTAAACATCATGTCATATATGTCACTCACCAAGTGAGTGATAGAGATGACATGATGTTTAACTCAGAGTTAATTTTAACTCTGTGTACGCGATCAGCGCATTTAGAATAACCATAAACGGTTATCACTTTTTTACGGGCAAAACACAAAGCATCAAGACGTCTTCCGGTCATGTTATCTGTCAAGATTGGAATGTCTACGTCACCCTTCGCTTCGATGGCAGAAGTCTTTTTTACATCCTTTTCCTGGCCAGGGGAACGCATCATCTATCTTCAAAACGTAATATTTATATTTTATTTTATATCTTAACTTATGTAATACAGTCCACAAACTTAAAGTAAATAACACAAACACTCTGAGTTAAACATCATGGTGCAAGTGGCCCTCAAAGTGGCGTTCGGCGCGTGCAGATTAATGTGCGATCACCTTGAACCGCATGTATCCTATTTTAATTTATATTCTGATTGAACCGAATGTTTGCGATGATGATGAGTGGTTGCCGTTCCGACGATGATAACTATTACAGACTTTCGTTTTATATTCTCTGAGACTTTTCGAACCCTTTCAAATGTCCAATTATTAAAGTTTCTAGAAAATATGAAAATGTTCCTTTATTTTACTCAATTCTTATTAATTCGAGGAATTATTGTAGACCGTTTGTTCAACCTGTCTAAACAATGATAAAATAACGTTACAGGGAATGTTGTCAGTGCTTATTAGATAGCCGAAAGGGTTAAAAATAGAACTAAAAATCAGTTTAGAAAAAAAAATGAATTTAGAATCAAATTGCGAAATGTTTGTTAAATTAAAATAAACAGCGTACAGAATCGCAATCGCAAAACAGCGTAACACCAAAATATATCAATATTTTCCTGTTTATATTTTGTTTATTAAAACGGCATAAAGAAACACTTTAATTAATTATCCATTGAAAAAACATTCCCACGTAAGCCGGGATGGAGGGATGACAATTTTAATCATTCAGAAGGTTTCACGCTGGGAGAAAAATGACCCCGATTCGTTCATGAAAAATGTATGTAAGCCGAGAATTGCGAAATTTGAGCAAATTGAGCGTCGCGGCATTATGCGACGTGAAAGGGGAAGTTTTGCCTTCTTTTAGGCTTTTCTTGTATATTAAGTAATCCTATGCGTGTTATTTTTGATGGGTAAGAAATATATTAAGTGCTATTACTTGTCATTTATACATTGCTCCGATACGTCGGAAATATCCTATACCGTAACTATCTTCTTCTATATTTATAATAATACAAGCTGGTGCCCGCGACTTCGTCCGCGTTAGCATAGTAGATCACGTCCCAAGTATTATTTTTCAAAAATATTCAATGTACAGAATTGACTTTCCTACGATTTTATTATATGTGTAGATAAAGCTGAAGAGTTTGTTATTTGTTTGTATACGATAATCTCAAAAACTACTGGAACGATTTCAAAAATTCTTTCACCAATGTATAGCTAAGATGTGTTTGAGTGCTATTATATGCTATATTTGTACCACGGAGCGGACCACTAGTATGTTATTCAATGTTTTTTAAGCATACACCTACAAAAGGTTTTGACCGTGTTTTGTTGTCATTTAATCGAACCGTTCAGACTTCAAAACATGAACTTCAACTCTTCTTCTTCAGGTGCCCTCAGTGACCAATTTCAGACTGTTCATATAATTTAGGTACGCAGAGGTCGGTTGATCCAGTCGGAATTATCGCAGGCCGACCGATTGAACTGAATCTATCTAGTCGGACTGATCGGACTGAAATTATTACAGTTTGATCGAATGGATCGGCCTTCCCTATAATTATAGGACCAACATACTTCCATAAATCTCTGCATAGTTATTAAAAACTCGCTGAAAACCGTCCCATCCTCGAACGTGCCGAACCGTCCACAATAACAGATAATAAGGTTATTATTTTTGCGCCAGTTCAAACAATTTCCAGAATTATATGAAAGTGACAGTAACAAAGGCTTGTTTTAAACGTAGTCCTCACTGTACCCAATTTGCTTATGTAAATACGGTTTCCTTTCCTGAATTATTCATCGTCGTGGAACTTGTCTTTTTAAAATAAATAGAAAACGGAACTCCATTTCTGGTACATAATGAGGAAATTAAATTTAACACCCCGCCTTTTGAGAACATGAGATTTGCTGGAATTAGCTATTTATTGAAACACCCTGACGTTTTTATCTAATTGGATTAAAAAAAAGACAATTTTCTGCTTATTTCTTACAGTTTTCTTAATTGAATAGTATACTATGGATACTTGGCATTCCATTGGTATCCTTAATTCACGTGTGATGTAACATTTTAGATTCGACTTAGAGCATTACATTACAATTTACAATACTACCTCCCTGACTGACGAGTATTCGCGTGTAATGTACTTTCGACTTTGAGCATTCCATAGCTTAATGTTACAAGTTGTATCAAGATATTACATACTGTATTATTACAAGATGCGCATTGTAATGCTCGGCTCTCCTCCCTCACTGATGCAATGTTCGACTCTGTAACGTTACATTACAAGCGAATGCTCCCGGTGAGGAAGCACCTTTACCGTCAATATCTGCTATTAGGAGGGCGCTTTGATAACTATCACACGAACTTCGTAGTGAATGTCAAAATTTGTAGAAAATGTAGTGATAAGCCTCGTGGTTGGACTAAATCCTTACTTTGGAAATCATAGCCCTGTTTGGCAGTTACAAACCAAATTATCAATCAATGCCGATAAACATTGGATCAACTTTCGAACTTCGCGAAATATTAATTTCCAAATTTTGAAACTTTTGATTTAACAGACTAATTTGATTGCGTGTTACTTTAAATTTTTAATTATGATACCTTAACTCAGCTTTGTATTATTAATGTTGTCTTTAAATTCTAAGACGTCTAAGTTATTAGTAATTTTCATCATCAATATATTCAATTCGAGTGTGTGTGTGTGTGTGTGTGTGTGTGTGTGTGTGTGTGTGTGTGTGTGTGTGTGTGTGTGTGTGTTAGGTTTTTTTCGTTACGTAATTTCTTGATTCGATCGCCACGCTCAAAGCTATGCAATAGCTTAAAATATAATGACTGATCATTGATTGATTGTTATAACCTGCAACGTCTTATATAATAAATCTTAAGTTATTATATTGATACGCCAGTCACTACAGCAGGCATTGGTGGATCTAGATTGTATATTCTAGGTCTTGAATCCATACCAGGTGGATAAATAAACTGGGACCGCAGGAATTGTATTCCTTGTGCAAATACTAGTCAATATGGCTTTCTGTTCCGAGCTCGTAGGAGTCGTAGGGCTTATGTATGCGGCACGCAGTGTCGCTAACATTCCAATACAATATAAGTACTGAATTGAATACATACTAATATTTTTAGAAATAATAGCACTAGTAATAACGTCTGAGTCGACATGGCGGTAATAATAATGGTGGGCTAGCAATTATAAGCAAGCGCAAAACGAAAAGTGACAGATCGAATAAATAATGAGTCATTTGATATCCTCACTAAAATAATTAAAAATAATAGCATGATTACAATATAATAACATAGTTAAACTTAAATTAAATTGATTGATTTTTGTACCATCGAAGAAATTGATTCCTAGGCAGTTGACGGACCTAAGGCACTTGGCCGGCTTTTGTCAATTCAATGTTAGGTGTGATCGGTCAGATAGGTTTGACATAACGCAACCGAATTACTTAGGTCCACCATCTGCCTAAGAATGAACTTCTCTGATAGTACACACATACAACAATATTGTCTGTATCCTTACCTCTTCGCGCTTAAACTGCTGAACTTATATCTATGAAAGAAGAAGAGAGAAAGAAAGATTTGGAGATAATTTAAGGGCTGGGAAAAGATATACTTTTTTCTTTTTTTTTTTGGTTAAATGGACTCTCCTAATGATACCTAAGCCCTGGAAAAAAATTGACAGGAAAATTTAATTGCACCCTGTATTTAAAACTATAGAAACCTTTATTAACTCGTCTATAAATTAAAAAAATAAAACGCAACGACGCTATATAAGTTTCTACTTAAAAAAAAAACTAAGTAAATAATATCAAGAGTGTTTTTGTTACAATCTAGTACTTTCTGAAATTTGTTAAATATTTTATTAAAGGAACACGTTCACGCTTTGCTTTATGACAGATAAAGGTTTATAAAATAATCTTATCATATTATAAAATGATTATAGCATTGACTAATATTAAAACGTGATACAAACGAGACATTTTTCTGCTTCAAATCTCACAAGATCTTCATTTCAACATTAAATTTCGCATGAATACGAGATATTACATTCAAAACATTTTCCTCAAAGCCAAAAGCTTTATACAAATACGTTATAAAGGAAATAATAAACTAAGATACGTTTTCAATACTGTCGCGTGCCTTAGGGAAAGCTAGAAAATAAAATCAGCGCCTCAATAATATCCCAGGACGAGGGCAATACAGGTAAATTGGGATAAATAAAATTCGTTTTACAATGCGGTACGGTAACTTTACTTAAATCGAGTTCCGTATCGGGTACGGATAAATCTAATTTTTCACGAGGTTTTCATTTTTAACCGACTTCTAAAAGGAGGTTCTATGGATATGGATATTTTTGTGTGTTACTTTCATTTGGTCATAGTTTTACAGCAAATTTCATAGAGGCTTTGTTTCTTTGCTATTTATCCTTCGATCGGGGATTCTTGGAAATGCTAGTCTTCTATTGTTGTCGCGATCACCGGTGCTCGTATGGGGCTTGAATGATTGATTACCTACTTAACAACATAAATAAATGATAATATTTAAAAATCATTTGAAGTTTTTTCACAACTAAGCAAGCTGATGATGATAAACTATCATGGTGTTCCAACACTCTCGATCATGTCAAGTTTCAAACGCTTAAAGTTTGATCAAAATTGGCCCATCCGTTTAGGTGTTACGATGTCATGGTCAGACACATGCTTAAGCAGACAGACAGAAACTTCAAACTCATATCACCCCTCTGTTTATCGGGGGTTAAAAAGCTAATAAAAATATCGGCAACTCGCTACAGCGTAGACGGGCTACGATGCGTAGACCTGCACCCGTAGCATGGCTACAGTAGAAATACGAAAATATAGACAAACAGCGGAGATAAATTGAAGGTGCCGTTCCGATCTTTACCGCGGCAAGCCGCGACCGACAAACAATCAAATATAATGCCACAATATGACTATAGTCCTAATAAAAATTCAAATAAAATATTACTTTATGACGTAGACTTTAGTCTATATCATAAAGTGTCATTTTAATTTAATGTTTGTCGATCGAGGCTAGCCGCAGTAAAGAACGGAAGCGCTGTTTGTCTATAATTTCGTATTTCTACTGTAGCCATGCTACGGACGCTGCTACGGCTTACAACTCGTAGAAACCGCAAAATTATTGAGTGAAAAAAAAAATATCAAAATATGTGAACGTAATCAAAATGTTATTATAATTATTTAGTATATTTTATTATTTTATTGTACTTTTTCAGGTTAGAAGTAGTGTTATTTAGAAACGTTAGTTATTAGTTTATTAATTATTACTGACTGTGATTAAAATCCATGCAGTGTTTTTAATAAAGGGAAAACCTACACACAATTAAATTTCGCCTTAAACATGTTAAAAATTAAATTCGACGAATTAAAATTTATTTCGTATGATAAGTAATATTGTCGTGTTGTATGTCGAATTAATTATTTCATTTTGTATTGAGGCCTTTCAGTTTAATTCCAGTCATTAATGCAATACACTATTAATTAAATATTTTGTTACTTCAAAGGATATAAATAACCTTTGTAGTGAGTAAAATGAATACTTGTTTTAAATAAAACATAATTACAAGTCAGCTTTTTGTCGTCGTCTTTGTTCACGAAGAACGTACTACACATAATATACTTACGACCACTTAATGATATGCTATGAGAAAAAGTTCTATATTATTATAGTCTACTGTTGCCTTAGGCGTTGAGTGTCGTAGGTTGGATTTCCGCTTTGGCAGAATCAAAATAAAACATTATTAGGACAATGTAAGCTGATCACCTGATTGTCTGACAACTGACAAGTAAAATGGTCCATGCGTCAGTTGATGGGCATGTAAAAAGTGGGTCCTGCGTCAAATCTTTCACCAGTCATGTCGATCTCTGTTACTATCGTAAAGTTTAAATAATAATGTTTCTTACACACACATCATCGATATAAAACTTTTCACCGTGGCAAGCCTGAATATCATTAAATTAGACAGAAAAACTATTTTTAATGATCTTTATCAATGTTTCTTACCTTATTTCTTACATCGGTTATATAACCTGATAGTTAATATATCAACCAGAGATAATTGCACCGGTAACCTTCAACAAAGGTCCCTGACAGCCACTTACAGCCATCGATCTTGTGGATCCAGCGATTGCGTGTCGTAGTCAACATAAAGCTTGGAGTACACACGAGAGCTGAAAAATAATAATAAAAAGTCTAATTTAATAGCTAAACTTGTGCACGTTTACACATACATTATGTTATAAACTTCTTCGAACAAAAATAGGAAAATAGACGTATAATCCTTTGATCGCGGATTCTTGGAAATATATTGTTATCCTATTGTTGTCGCGATCACCGGTGATCTTATGGGGCATGAAAGGTTAAGGAAAAAAGTTTGTGTGTTTTTTAATAATTTATGGATTTTGGGTACAATATTTCAAAATATAGATGAAGTTTTTATCTAAAAACTTCCTCATCTTTATCTAGACCTCTATGGTCTCAGTCAGATAGTTTAGAAGTTCCAATTATTTGCTTGAAATATTGTTAATGTCTATTTTTAAATAATCCGTAAACGGCAAAGACATACATAATATTATTTTTCAGCCTTTGCGTCTTGTTATAGAACAATATAATTTATGGACATGTTAATGCGACACATAGGTAACTATTACAAAAAAATATAGGTCCTTATAAAGGACTATGATGTGTATCACAGTGTTTCATCAATGAGTCAACATTATCACAAGGACAGGGAAATGATCCCTTCAACAATATTTGCACATGATTACTGTACTGATAACTATTTAACTTCCATTACAGTCTGTAGTCACAGTGCCCTATTAGCTGTTGCTTTCATCGTGAATATTATCAACATCATCAATATAGATCAACACGTAGTAGTAGACTATCGAAAGTTGAACATTTATTACCACATGATAGAAAATGGTTTACAGTTTTTTCGCAACGGTGTGATTTTCTTTAATTCCTCGATCGGGAATTCTCGTAAATGCATTGTATTCTATTGTTGTCACGATCACCGGTGCTCGTACGGGACTTGATGGGTTAAAAAATGCTTTCACGATAAAAAACTACATAAATTAAGAATTCCAATAAGTCAGCTCAAAAAAAAGTTCCATTTACATAATAAAAGTTACATAATATTATAAGAAACCTGACTTGTTCTACATTTAGTTGGGTCTTTGGAGAACACTGACTTGCTATATTGTCATATTGTATACTATATTGTACTCGGCGAAACATGGCAGTAGCGGTCATTGACTCCCTGTCAAAAAACTTGTTTTTTTTTTTTTTTTTTTCTTGATATGGCTCTCGGCTTTTAAACCATGGCCAGTGTCAAGTAAAGTTTTGGCGGGAAAAAAATTTTTCGTAAAAAATTTACAAAATTTTCAAGTTGTTTTTCCAGATTATCGTCAAGTCGAAAGTCTAGTCAAAGTCTAAAAAGTAGTCGGTAATAGTAGGAGATCCGGCCATAGAATGACCTTCACCCATCGTATTACGGGATGAAAATGATTTTTTTATAAAATTAAATATGTTAAAAAAAATATTTACAGGAGGTTGTCTGAAAAATTTGGTGCAAAGTGTAATTAATTAATAATTAAAAAATGTTTTTTTTTAAACATTACATTCATTCCCTTACGCAAAAAACTGTATACTAATCGAAAGTATGTAGCTCATAGAATATGCAAACGCTGGGTTGACTATTTTTTCCGGTGCAATTATCAGGTAGGCAGCTATATACAGGTAAATCGATACTAGTAATTTGCAACGATCCAGTTACGCGACAAACCTTATATCAAAATAAAGATAATTTTATTATGAATATAATGACATAAGGTTGGCTGCAAAAAGTTGGTGCTAAATCCCGGTTGTCGATTTTTGAAAAACGTAATATTCGTGCGGTTGAATACGTGCGAAACAGAGGTCCGAGGAACGTATCCAGTGCGATAGAAAAGGACGCAGCATTGCAGCTGTGTGTCGCTCAATCGTCGAAAGAAAGAGAGTACGCATGCTCTTTGTTTGTGAAATTGAGGAAGATAGCGATAGACTACAGTAAGTGTTGAGCATTATTTCGGAGCATCCGGCAATGCATTTTTGTACAAAATGATAAAGTTATGTATGTAGTACATTTATGTAAATTTGACATATAACAATATTATATATATATATATATATATATATATATATATATATATATATATATATATATATATATATATATATAATATTATTATATATAATATTTTTATTTATAATAATATTATAGTATATAGTATATTAGTCTATCGCTATCTTCCTCAATTTCACAAACAAAGAGCATGCGTACTCTCTTTCTTTCGACGATTGAGCGACACACAGCTGCAATGCTGCGTCCTTTTCTATCGCACTGGATACGTTCCTCGGACCTCTGTTTCGCACGTATTCAACCGCACGAATATTACGTTTTTCAAAAATCGACAACCGGGATTTAGCACCAACTTTTTGCAGCCAACCTTATGTCATTATATTCATAATAAAATTATCTTTATTTTGATATAAGGTTTATCGCGTAACTGGATCGTTGCAAATTACTAGTATCGATTTACCTGAATATAGCTGCCTACCTGATAATTGCACCGGAAAAAAAAAGTCAACCCAGCGTTTGCATATTCTATGAGCTACATACTTTCGATTAGTATACAGTTTTTTGCGTAAGGGAATGTAATGTAATGTTTTTAAAAAAAAACATTTTTTAATTATTAATTAATTACACTTTGCACCAAATTTTTCAGACAACCTCCTGTAAATAATTTTTTTAACATATTTATTTTTATAAAAAAAACATTTTCATCCCGTAATACGATGGGTGAAGGTCATTCTATGGCCGGATCTTAGACTATAAAGTCAACGAGTCAAGTCAGTTGTTTTAGTAAAGTGGTAGACCCTTTACTAAAACTTTCGATGGAGTTTTGGAGGGAACACAAAATGGCACGTTTCTTGAAGTTGTATCACTTGCCCACACTTGTGCACGACAACGAATATTTAATGGTTAATATTCTACCAACATTACACATTCAAAACCGAAATAACACAATTTTAGGAAAATAATACAAAAACAAAACGTCACTCTTTCGTGTTTCCGGCAAAACTCCAACTTGTTATTCGTAGTTATTTTCTATATACTTAAACCAATGACAATGAAGTGTCAGATGTTGTCAGTCGTGGCTTTGACTATAAAATGACAAATTTTTGACAGGAAGTCAAAGGGACCGCCGCCGTGTTTCGCTGAGTACAGTAAGTATATAAAATATACAGATCTACAAGGATATTTCTTCACGTGGATCAAATTGGACAATCTTGTCGTGTGGGCGTGGATGAGAAAAAGCTGTCACTCAAAATCACTTTATCGATAGTAAGTATCCAGAATAATTTGGTGGAAAGCAAAATATTATTTTATATTATTTTGGATCACACTAAAGGGCGTGGGGGTATAAGTAAAAGAGTTAAATATAAAAGACACAACTGACTCTTTATGTAACGGTGGCCTCAATTTTATCCACGTGTCGAAACATTCTTGTAGTATTGTAATTTTATTTATATTTTATATCATACAATGTTATGTTAGAAATACCAAATCAATTTATTTTTATGAATGAGAATTCTTAAGTCGTTGAAAACGTATTTAAACGTATTATACCAAAAAGAATTATTTTTATGACAATAATCTCACTTCAAATTATGCTTGGAGGAGGTTTCAAGTATTTGTTACCAAAAAAGTTAGGCCGTTAAAGTTTGTCCACCACCGCTGACACCGGGACGTCACCACCAAAAATTCAAATAAAATGCCACTATGACCTAAGCTATAGGTTTCATTTTGTTCTACGCCACTGCAAACGACAGCGGCATTGGTCGCTCGAATGACGGTAGAAAATATAATTATAATATGTCGCAGTCAACTCCTTGAATCCCCTATTTGATTGTATGAAGTCAGGGCGATCGAAGCGAGCCCTAGTATATCCCACAATCCGATCAATTTTGTGGTACACTTTACGGAAAAACTATCACGCCTATTGATTTGTGCTTTAACATAGTAACTTTTATTTATATGTAGATGTCTCATCATCGATCAGTCAATGTTTGGTTACTATGAAAATTTAAAAAGCTGCCTTAAAGATTACCACGCAAAAAACGTCGCAAGCCCTCACAAAGCTCGGCTTTTAGCTAATCTAATGACTAAAGGACAACTCGTCGTGTCGTTGACTGTCACTTTTAACGTTTTAACTAAAAGTGAACTCGTCAAGTCTTCAGTTAATTAGATGGTTTCTTTCAATGAATTTGCTAGTCGTTTAATCAAGTAGCAGATTTTTTAATTTTTGTCGATGACGTCCCGGTGGCAGTGGCCAAACAGCCTTAGGCTATTTTTACACCATTTTCCAAAAACTTTTCCATTGAGGAATGTACACGTTTATCAAACCTCCACATGTTTTGTTCGAGGAGTTCAGGTATAACAAACCTTTGGATTTTCAGATTTATTTGGGTGTAAAATAATTTCAATTGTTACTGAAAGTGATAATGTTTGAGGACCTCTGATATTTACAAAGGTTTTGATTTCCGCATTAATAGTTCTGGACCATATTATATATGTGTTATATTTATTGTCATAAATAATAGTCTTAGTTAAAAATATGTATAATGCTACAAATTTTCCGTTTCAAAACACGTTTCCGTTCGGGGCCAAAATGACATGTTGTGAACCATAAAATATATAACATACCTAATAATTTATAATACTGTAACATACATAATAATTATACGAATTATACATCGAAATGTCAGCTTGCGTATACTTAAATAACACACTAAAATAATAAACATTTCAAAGTAGCTACACGACATTCCCATGCTAAAAATCAATACTGAAAATATCTTTATTGAAAATGTATAGTTGTCCAAATGTTTGTCACTCCCGCCCGGTGTCAATACAACAACAAAAGCGATTCTTTTCCGTTTCCAATCGAATACTTCATACGATTGTGCCGAGTTTATTTGAAGCTATTGAGTGTTTTTTTAGAATCGTTTCTATATTGAGGACCAACTGTATATTGTGTATGTACTATTGGAATGATTTTGTAGTTCCCAAGTTTGTGCTTTCCACACAATAGTTTAAAGGACTCTTTTTTCCTCTACCCCTTACCCAGTGAGACCGATGATAGACGCGATTGGCAAAAGATCAGGCACAGGAACCTATGTCAATGCAGGAACCACTTTTTGATAACTATCCGACGCATGTCATATGTGGTCTTTCGCCTCAACGCGATACCAGATCCGTATTTCTTGTCTGGTTAGTTTGTATTGTCCTTACCAAACTTCGAAACAACATCGAAAGTGTGCCAACTCAACCCAATCAAACCCACGACCTCCGCTCCGAGTAAATTTATAAATCACTAAAGTCTAAAAATTCCTTGGTTCCTTATAAATTGTAATCCATACAAATGTGTTCGCCTGTCTGTCTATTCCGTCTGAACGCTTAAACCGCTAAAACGACTTAGACGACGACGACTTAGACTAACTAAGTCTAGGGACTAATGATGATGATTCCGTCTTTATTGCGGAAAAATGTACAGTTCCCGTTTTCCTAAATTATCGCTACTATAATATAGGAACTTGCGTAGTACCCGTGATTAAAGACATTTTCCTCAAGTAGAAAATCTGTAGTGAAACATTTAATCAGAGCATCGCTTCATCGTGAGTTTATGGGGTAAAGTGTACCCCATCGTCTCCATCATCCCCATCCGGGTTCGTTATAGGGCCATATAATCCGGTAGGGTTAATACGAAGGGCTAGGTGTTATGTACCCATTATGCTTGAGCCCTATTAATTTTACATAGGAAGGAAATGTGATGCCGTTGGTGGAATTTTTTGTACCTTTTAAGGATCTTTAGAAAGGGTTGTGTAGTCGTATTAAAGGACATTTTGGAGAATTTGTTTAATATTTTGCGTTTCAAATATACCTAAATCTTCAGTGTTGGGCTGAAATTAATAATTTTCAAAGTTACTGAGTAAAATGATTGAGTAAAAATCATTTTTCTCACCTCCGGGCGGAAAAGTTAACTTTCTTCCCGCTGAACATACCGATGTTGCCGTTTTCCGCCTCCGTCGATGAGAAAAATAGTACTTATATTACGCACCATGGGCAGTAAATAAGAAAG